>VCHN02000014.1:82698757-83107835 GCA_007115665.2 Sequoiadendron giganteum | reverse complement strand
CACACACACACCTCTATCTCCTATACTATAAGGGTGCAAGGGATAGATATAGAATCAGGATAGAGGGTAAAGACAAAGAGGGAGAAAAGACATATACTAAGAAAACCGTATTTCACATAACGCACTCACATTGTAACTCGCTCATGTTATAACATGAGCACGTGTTATACTCAACTAAAATGGTAAAAAACTCTATATACCCATGATTTCAAGGCCCACAGTTTGCATATTCCTCTAGTTTTGCATGTGCTCTTACAAAAAGTAACTTTTTAATGATGTTGTGAAGTGTTCAAGCATGTTTTTCACATTCCATCACCTTTTCCATGATCTTTCTACCACCTTTGCATGAAATAGAAAAGTTTCCCCATTGAAAGACATATATTATCAATTGAAGTTTGAATTCCATTGAAAACCTAATATACAATTAAAGTTTGGAGGGGAACAAGCTTTTGAACAAGTCAAATTGTTGTGGAGTTTGAAGAAAGAAGAAGCTAAGGCTACATAATTGGGTTGAACTCCTCCATTTGAAAGTCTAGTTTTTTAGGTATGTGAAGTCTTTACAAATTTTATTTCATTCTATTATGGCTTGCTTTCATTTTTGTTTGTCATTATAACCTTAGGTTGTCAATGCACATTTTAAATTACCATTATATACACAATTATATACACTTGCCAATCACCATTTTAAACTTGATGCAAAGCATCTACCAGGATCCACAAATCATCAAGGGTACTTTTGACCCTAACTTAAATTGAATAAGATCAAAAAACAAACTCAATCATATTTTCATCAAAACATTAGAACTTGGTTTCAACTCTTTCTCAGACTCAAAAAAATAGATTAACCATCATAAAATTGATTGTAACATAGCATAAAGTTGATTAGAAACTCAGAACATTCACCAAAATTCATCCTTTAATACAACTCCAAGTCTCTCCCATTCTTGTGAAGGGTCCAAACACCTTCCAATACCTCTGCACAAATTGATGCAGCACAAAGGAAGAAATCAACACCTTTCTTGACACACTTATTCAACTATAATTCCCTTCACAAAACATTTGATTCGTATACTCAAATTAGCATTAAAAGAGTTCCCAATTCCTTAAGGACCTTCAAAACACCTTGAAAATCTTGAAAATAACTAATTAAAATAAACTAGGTTCCTCAAAACATCAACCAATGATTAAGTCATTCAAAAGTTGTCTTAAATCTTCCATAATGGCACCATTGTTTACAAACACAATCTATAATTCTTAAGGCACAACCAAACCATTATTTTCTTAATAAATATTTGTTTGAGTTAGTACAAAAAAAATGAAACCTTTTAGAAGTCTACCCTTACACACAAACTTAGTTCCTTTGTTCACTATCCACATTACTAGTAGCCAAGCATCCGCAAACTGTCACATGTATCTCCCAAACCATGCACACACTTCAAATTGTGATACTCATTTTTGATGAAGAGTTAGAGGACCCAAAACCATTGAAGATGTCAACTTGCCTTCAAGAGTCATCTAACAAGATTAAAAAGGGCTAATGGACCAATCCCAACACTCCTCCAAGTTGGACAACAAACATAAACACTATTTCCCACATTTCACCCTTAGAATCTAGTTACTATGCAAAACCAGTTTTGGGCCCTTAACTCCAAAACTTTCCAAAACACCAGGAAAATAAAAGAATTATTATAGCACCCATTTTAGAGTTGCAAGACATAACTTAACCCATCACATGACTCCTTTGGGACAATTTTAAGAAAAATGACCTTTTTCACTATTTTAGGCTTCCTAGTAGGCCAATTTTACAAAGGAACTACCCTTAGACCCTCACGCCAGACTTCCAAACCCAAAAAATTGTTTAATTAGGTCTCAAAACAAGATATTTTCTAGGTCTTAGGACCTTACCTACTCAACTAGGCTTCCAATACAAAAACCCCCATTTTTCAATGCAAAGAGGGAGGGTTTATAGAAACTCCTATACCCGGGCCTTCACAGAAAATTCTAGAGCATCAAACATCTTCAAAATACCATGCAAAAGGTAAAAATTTCATTACATAGACCACTCCTTCAACACTTTTTCAAAATCACTCCTTGGTTCCTCAAATTCTCATGGAAAAGTGCTTGTTTCAGCCTAAGAACCCCATCCTATTGTCATTAGTTTCATTCCAAGGCATGTTCAACAATAAAAGACCCTAATATAGCAATTTACATGCCATACCACTAAGAAACAAGTCATAACAGTAGGTGAGATGGTCATTTCATAATTAAATCCTACTCAAACCCTTGACTGGCTTGAAATGAGCAGTTTTAGAAAATTGTCAATTCCTCCCTTGAAACATACTATTAAGCCCTCAAAAATTATGCATTAGAGAGTTAAGACATGTGCCTACAATATTATATTAGTTTTATATCAAGGGGAGGCTGTATAGATTCGTACAAGTGCAAGAAAGTGCAAAAAAATGAGTGAATTTCTGGAAAACAACATTTTTTTTATCAAAAAAATGGATTTCAAAATGAACAAAAATCCTCCCTTTGAGCCAATGGAGGTTGTTTAAACTTTTTGCAATGAGAACCAACTCCCCCCAATTCCTATAACTAACAAACAACCACCTTTCAAAGCTCATATAACCGGTACATGGAAAATGTCTTTAATGACCCTCTTACAACATGAAGATACCCAAAATTGAATCAAATTTCAAAATGGAACCATAGATTTTCAAGGTGATCCTACACCAAAAACTTATCAAACACTCACAATGCCATTAAACTCATTAGTTCTAGTTAGAATTGTGCTTTGTCCAGCCTAGTGCTTCCATAGTTTGTACACATTTGTCTACATGCTAGGTTAACTTTTGTACATGATGATTGTAAGTATTATGTAAGTATAGGAACTAATATTTGTCTCATTACCATGGTACATATAAAATTATTTTTCATTTCAAAGAAAAAGACAAAGAGGAAACTAACAAATGAAGAGAACGAAACCTTGAAAGAAAAGGAGAGAGTTCGGGTGGGGGCATATCGTGAAAAGAAGAAATTGGAAATGATTGATGAAAACAACCCGATTGTAGAGGAACCTCAATCATCAAAAAGAGAATAGGAATTGGTAGCACAATAGGAATGAATGCGAAAGCATCGTCATAAGACAGATTCAGATACCATAGTTGGAGACACACCCTCTATGAAAAGTGAATATGAAGGGACACCATTAAGCACAAGCGAATATGGAGGGACACCATCTAGCACAAGTGAATATGGACAGACACCATCTACTGCAAGTGAATATGGATGAACACCATGTACCACAAGTGAATATTGTTGGACACCATCCAACACATCTCAAGTTGAGAGTACATCATCACTCGGAATTGTCAAAGAAGGTATGCCGTCATCCCCATGTGAACCCCAAGGTATGTCTTCTTCTCCACCCTCGATCGAAGGTATGCAATCTAGCCCACCTCAATTAAATATTGATGAAATTCATAATATTGAGATGTATGTACCTAGGAGAAAACCACCTAGAATTTTGTGTAGAAAGCCAAAGTATTTGATTTAATATTGATGATGAGATTTTACAGCACATGGAAGGTAAGATTTCAACACGCACATGCAGAAGATATGTTGATAAGATTTGGGAACGTTTCTTTGAAAGGATAAATGAGATTGCAAGATGTCAACTATTTGTTGAAATGATGCAAGGTGTAAAGTATAGGAACATCATAAAGACTCTTGGGTTGAGAACATTGAATGCATCGAGTGAAGACACTATTGTGAAGAATCTAATGGATGCTTATGAGAGTGTGGGTAACCCCTCACGCTCAAAGGATAGTAATGTCACCCAATGTGTCATTACATTGACTTTGGTAAGTTGTCAAAAAAAGAGAGCTCGTCTAATTAAAAAGACTAGTGAACAAATGGGAATTAGTAGAAAAACTTTATTAAGAGCCATTCAAATGCGGCAAAGAATTGAGGAAAACAATACAAATGAATTATGGGCATTCTCAGGAAGATTGTCACAAAAAGATAAAGAAGTTGTCGAAGCCTTGAGAACACTAAATGAAGAGTATTGGAAGAATAACACAAGGCCATCTCTAAATCAAAGGGATGTGGTAAGAAGGAGAATCGATAGTTGAAATCATGAGCCACATCCAAAGCATTTTTTTGATATGACTCAAACCCAATTTTTTCAGAAATTTGAAAATGATTATCCTCAAATTAGTATTTCTCAAAGATTTTTTGAACTACTTAAACCTTTTTATGTCAAGATAAATCACACACGCACTACTTGTTGTTGTAGACTACATATTGAATTTTCTAACCATTATGATGTTTATCGCTCTATATGTTTAGATTTGCATACTAACGATGTTTTTTAGGATTGTAGCATAGAAGCCCACCCAAAATATTCTAGAGAGTTCTTATCAAAAAGTTTATGTGAAATAGAGGATGGCTAGATATTCTATAGGACAACATTCTTGGATGGTTCATGCGAGCGTTGCGGTGGCTTCTAGCGTATGCCAGTATGTCAACATATGGAAAGCACAGATGAGGTGGGATAGAAACTAGTAGAGTTTGGGAAGTATAAAACAATGGCATATGCTAAAAAAGATGGGTCTCAAGCAAAAAGGTGTGATTTGGTTATTGAGAAGATTCCAGTGTACTAATTTATACCACATTTTGTGACAATATATTGTTTGAGTATGCAATGCATACCCATAGAGCCTGATGATTGGACACATAGTTCAAGCTATGCAAGGACACCTTTCCAGTTGGAAGCATAGTATCTATGGTTGACTTTGCAGAGAACTACACTCTACAGCCACAACATGAGGTGCAGTCATAGTATTACAACTCCACACAAGTTTTGATATTTGTGCACATAGCATTCATTCATGCATCTGATAGTACAGATGAGGAAAGGAAGGTATTGAGGGAGTACCACTTTTACATTAGTAATGATCGTACACATTCTCTAGAGTTCGTGTAAGGTTGCTTCTAGATGTTCTACAGTGGTTTGGCTCAGAGGGGCATAAAATACAATCAACATATAATATGGTCTGATAACTATGCAACACAGTTCAAAAACTCGTGCATGTTCTACTGGTTGTGCAAGATGCATGTCATTACAGGTGTTCAACATATGTCGAACTTTTGTGAGGCTAGACATGGAAAGGGGGAGCATGATGGTGCAAGAGCATGCATGAAAAGAGCATTAGCATGAGAAGAGTTAAAGTATAAAGACAGTGCAAAGTTGACTGATGAAAAATCAATCATCGAGTGGTTTAATGCTTTGATGGGTCCAAGTAATGAAGGTACGTCTTTAGTTTGTAGATTTTTTTGGTTGATGGATGATACTAACATTGCACCATATGAAGACTGTTGTACACTAACAGGATTGAGTGAGGTACACTCTTTCCTTAGCTCAAATGTAGGTTCATGGAGTATCAATACACGAAAGGTGGCATGCTTTTGTTCTTCATGTACAATGCAAGCCTGGAATGATTGTGAGTTAGGGGAGTGGGTTGACAGATGGTTCACAAGTTATCTTAGCCCACTTCACATGTATCACCCTTCGATGACATTAGAACTAACACAGATGGAATCATCGGTCGACTTTGACCATGTATCAGATCTAGTTCAACTAGGTGATATATAGCTACTTTCTTAGTTGTTGAAATTCCATATCGTTATCTTACTTTGTACTGTATTCATAATGTTGACAAATTTCAAGTGATTTTTTGCACATATCAATGCAGGGCATGTTTATGTAGTTATTGCAGATGAAGACAATGAAGAGGGAACAAGCTATTACTTGTGTCCTTGTGTTGAGACCAAAAAGAAATTGGAGGCCCTGGTTATAGATGGAGAAAACATTGAATACCCTACAAGCTCAGTTGTGGTTACTGGAACATGGCATAGAAGGTACCCACATTCAAGTGTTAAACATTGGCTATTTTAGGACTTTGACATGCATCGTGAGATTCTTCATTACTCGAACCTTGTCGTAGCATCCAATGTTCATTTGACCAAATATGGGGGTATACCTTTGAACAAGATGTTATGGAAGGTCTGTGAGTCTTACCATGAGGCAATGCTTGACACAATAAAGAGTAGAGCAGACCCGGATGGTTCGCTGGATTAATTTGTAAGTATATGCACATTGGTTTTTATTAATTTATACTTGTATGCATATTAATTTGTTTGATGCCAATGCTATCATCTTATTTTATACAGTGATTGGTGTCCCCTTGCAGAAAATGTAGATATATGAGCCATCCAAGAGAATTTCAGCCAAAAAATAAATGCAACATCCTTATTTTGATGCCTGCATGCAACATCTATAAGTGCCTTCCATCTATTTTTATTTCATTTCCATTTTGGATGCTCTTTCTTTTTCTCTTTTACTTTGCATATTTGGATGCTATTACGTGGATACCATGATGCTTAGAAACTTCTTGTCTAATTCTACAAGACTGTGTTGAGCCCCTCTACAAAAACCTCTCTCGGTTTTGGCTATCTCAGAGTGGTTTTCCCGTGGTGGTGGATTTTCACTTGATGGAAAAAACATCAAATGCAAGTAGTGCAAAGTTGCAAAGTGGTGCAAATTTTGTTCTATAACTTGTGTGACCAAGTGGACTATTCCAACATGTCCGAATAGGTATTTTTATGCTAGGAATGGTCCTCTCTCACACTAAAACACATGGAATCACTTTGAGCTATGTTCCACCAGATCAATCCTTGAAGGGTCCAAAGTGCAAAATGGCTGCAAAATTCAGCATGTTATTACTTGGATACCATAACACTTATAAAATTCTTGTCTAGTCCTACAGGAAGGCATTGGGACCCTCTAGAAAAACCTCTCTCAGTTTTGGCTATCTTGCTGTGGTTTTCTCGTGGCAGCAGATTTTCACTTGATGGAAAAAGTGTCAAATTTAAGCTGTGCAAAGTGGTGCAACTTTCGCTCTGCAACTCGTATGACCAAACTAACTGCTCAAAAATGTCTGAATAGGTATTTCTATGGTAGGTATGGTCTTGTTTCACACTAAAACATGTGGAATCACTCTGAGCTACGTTCCATTGGATCGATCCCTTAAGGGTCTAAAGTGCAAAATGGCTAAAAACTTTAGCATGCTATTACTCGAATACCGTGATGCTTAGAAACTTCTTGTCTAATCCTATAGGATTTTGTTAAGCCCCTCTATAAAAACCTCTCTCGGTTTTGGCTATCTTAGAGTGGTTTTCCCGTGGTGGCAGATTTTCACTTGATGGAAAAAACATCAAATGCAAGCAGTGCAAAGTTGTAAAGTGGTGCAAATTTTGTTCTAAAACTTGTGTGACCAAGAAGACTATTCCAACACATTTGAATAGGTATTTTTATGCTAGGAATTTTCCTCTTTTACACCGAAACACGTGGAATCACTTTAAGCTATGTTCCACCAGATCGATCCCTGAAGGGTCCAAAGTGCAAAATGGTTGCAAACTTCAGCATGTTAATACTTGGATACCATGACACTTAGAAACTTCTCATCTAGTCCTACAAGAAGCCGTTGGGCCCCTCTAGAAAAACCTCTCTCGGTTTTGGCTATCTTGGAGTGGTTTTCTCATGGCGGCGGATTTTCACTTGATGGAAAAAATGTCAAATTCAAGCTATGCAAAGTTGCAAAGTGGTGCAACTTTTGCTCTGCAACTCGTATGATAAAACTAACTATTCCAACACATCTGAATAGGTATGTTCATGCTAGACATGGTCTTTTTTCAGACCGAAACATGTGGAATCACTCTGAGCTACGTTCCACCAGATCGATCTCTTAAGGGTCCAAAGTGCAAAATGGTTGTAAAATTTAGTATGCTATTACTCGGATACCGTGATGCTTAAAAACTTCCCATCTAATTTTATAGGATTTTTTTGAGCTCCTCTATAAAAACCTCTCTCAGTTTTGACTATCTCAAAGTGGTTTTCCTGTGGTGGCAGATTTTCACTTGATGGAAAAAACATCAAATGCAAGCAGTTTAAAGTTGCAAAGTAGTGCAAATTTCGTTCTGCAACTTGTGTGACCAAGTGGAATATTCCAACACATCCAAATAGGTATGTTTATGCTAGGCATGGTCCTCTTTCACACTGAAACATGTGGAATAGCTCTGAGCTATGTTCCACCGGATCGATCCCTTAGGTTGGAGGAGTGTAAAGTTGCAAATTTGTAAGTTGCTCAAAGCAACAAATTTGAAATGCAACGGTTACTTGTTTTGACAGTTGGTTTTTAGTTAGTTGAGGGTGTGGATCAGTTAGAAAAGGGTGTAAAACATTATGTAAAGCCTTGAGAGGCTTGAATGGAGGTTGTTAATGAACTTTGGGAGAAGATAAGATAAGAATTATTCACATTGTTCTTTGTTTTTTAGATTTTTTATACAAACTTGTTGATCCCATACTTGGTATGACCTCCAGCTTCCTGTACGGTCCCAAGGCTGACATGGATTGAAAGAGGGCTGAGTTCACAAGAACCCATCTCTCCTGACAATGAATGGCCCACTTAGCACTCATTTCATGTAGGTGAAGCTCACAAAGGTGAGGCACTAGGCCTTCCTGGGAGGTCACCCATCCCAGTACTACTCCAACTCAAGCACTTAACGATGAAGTTTTTTCCCCAAGGTTAAGCCCACTTAGCTTGCAACCCCATTTGCAAAACCTTCAGCAAGTGTTGTGCCTTATGAAACATTCCTTATATTGCCCCCTTTAGCTCATTAATTGATAAGTAGGAGGTATTTTCTACAATGTGTTAAATTTTGATATTGCTATCAGGATTCAATTGTGTAGTTTTCGAGTATAAAAGAGAATAAGAAGGGAAGATCAAGGTAATCAATTTGCAGACTTATTTTTATTATTGAATTACCTAGTGTGGGATTGATCTATATGAGAAAAATTTTATAATATGGGAGTTTACGTTTCAAGCATATAATCCCGAAAGGACTCAAAGTAAGATGCATGAGTACAAAGTATCGATCAAGAAAGGCATCCTCCCAATTCTCAAGGCCTATATATCAATGATAGGCAGATTTATATTCAAAGCTAGCACTTGATTTTAACTGATTAATTAGAAACAACTATTATATTTGTTTATCAAATTTCCATTATCAAATTAATATTTGAATTAGTTTTCATAATCAGAATTTATTTCATTTATAATTTGGGGACTCCGTTATCTATCTTAATAATATTGGATGACAACATTTGTCAATCCAATTAGAAAAAAATCAAAAATATATTGATCCAAAGCTCAAGTCATTACAGTGGTATTAAAGCAAATGAACCTGCTAGCCTTTGGGTATTGCAACAAATTGACTTTCCATTAGAAGAATGGAAACTGATAATAGTGGTTGGCATTACTCAAGAAGGATTCAAACATCTTAAAGACATTTGCAAAAATCAGGACAAGTAGCCTTCTTATGGACTTAGGGTTGCAATATTTGATCTACAACATGTTCCACCATTTCTTCAATAGGATCAAGAATACACATAATGAAGGTGTGTTTGCAGCCATGAAAGATTATGGTTCAAACTATCCAGAAGAGTGATTTTTTATCTTGACCACCCATATCTATACCATGGTTTGTTTGGAAACAAGGATGGGTTCTCTCTTCATCGGCATATACATTATTCCTCAATGTGTTCACACTAGTGTTACAAGACTTGGACTCACCTCAGACTTGACAAGCTAATTTTTGACTTGGACTCGAGCTCTGAGCCTAGACTCGACAAATAGAAAAACCTAAGAAATTCAAATATTTTTAAGGATTTAAAACTTGTTTGAAGCACCCTTTAATAAATAAACCTTAAAGACACAATAGCATCATCGAATAGAAATTACTATGATCCCTTACACAAACATACATCAATCACATAAGTATAAGCATCGTTAAAAGATATTTGTATTAACATAGAAATTACTTTGAATACTTGTAACTCATAACTATTGAACCATCAATTTAGAATGCAAATATGGATAGGCACTGATAAAAGATATTTATATTAACCAAATAGCCATGTAAGCATATATCGATATAAGTATGAAATATATGTACAAAATAGTCATATAGGTTACGAGAATGCCATATAGGCATACAATGTCAAATATGTCCAATAAAAAATATGTACAAAACTGCCATGTAGGCATTCAAAAAAGGACTCTGGAATCAAAAGTCATTGCTCTCCATGCCCTGGAAACAAAATCTTTCCCTTTCCTTTTCGCTCGGATGGTGATAGGTCTGTCACTCATTTTTGTTGCGCTCGTGGAGTGCTCCTGCTACTCCTCCTAGGGTTTAGTTCATGGTGAATTTTTAACTGTTACAATAAGAAGTAAAGACATGAATATATAGAAATTACATTATAAAAAATGATATATTTGAAAAAATAATCACTTACAGCCATCTCATGATCTCTCTCCACGAGGGAAATATTCTCATGCCCATGCTCAGGTGTGCTCAAGCCCTGTATAAACCATACAAATAGAAATTAAACTACGTGAATCAATAATGGTTTGATTTTTCACTAAATAACATCTATAACAAAAAATGTAAATTTAAATTTACTAATTTGCCTCATACCTCTTCTATCAGAGCCATCGAGGATTGTATAGCAGATATCACACCAATATCCATTTCCCTCATCACATTCAGAGGTGTATCGTCTCACAACAACTAAAAATAAAATAGAAAAATATTCAACATAATCAACGATGTGCATATAAACTACACAAATCTATTAAGTACTTGATTCATTAGTTAAGCTCTTTATTCTATTACCTGCGTGAAGGCTTGAGTAAATCCACCACCACTGGGAAGTATTCCATCAAAACCTCCAATATTAGTTTGTTCAGCATCCAAAATCGCATATTAAATTACCATTCATAAAACAATGCTATTAACATGCAATAAATTTATAATTGTTTACTAGTTGCATACCCTAGCGATCGATATACTATAGAAATAGGTTGGTGGGGGGTCGGTGTATCCAGTCTCAACACTGTGACTCTGCAATTCTATTAAAATCATAAAACATTTTTAGTTAATCTTACTTTTCAAAATCAAAATTTAATAAATTAAATTCAATGAACACATGCACTAAATTTTACCTGATTATCAATTCCATATGCCTCATGCAAAATGTCAGCTGCCCTCTCCATCTCCATAGCTACAGATGGATCCTGCGTACCAGTCTCGTGAGTGTCGATGGGTTCATATGAACAAGTAGCCCTGCAAGATTGACACACATGTGTTCGAAGGCCACCACTCGAAGACTCCCCTGGATGGCATTGTAGAATAGGGCTAGTATGATGGATGACACTCTAGGTCAAAGTGTTGATTTCCAACAAAGTCTCTACGTCAGCACTTTCCTTTACGATGGAAGGCATAACAACATGCTCACGAGGTGGCCTAGTGAGAGCTCGTCTACCTTGTCACGTAGGATCCGGCTATGCACTAGGTCTATCCTGAGCTAACCCCCCACCTCTCCCCTAGAAATCCCTCATATCAAAATAATTTGGGATTTTGTTCAATATGAACTCACTGTATAGTTTCCTAAGGAAATATTGGGGGACCTCGCAATTTTTGCACGGTGGGTAATCGAAGACCATGTACTACCTATCATAAAATTGTTCTCTAATCTATTAGTGTTGGCACCAATGGATAGGAAACCTCTTCGGATTGAGGGTAAGATTTTGATTTGTGCGTGGGTCAATGAATAATGAGCACAAATCACCTTTTTTAATTTTTAAATCCTTCACAACTTTGTATGATAGTTGATTTCCATAATAATCCCTAGCCGCCTACCTCCTATCTTGCCATCTAGTTATTTGTTTGCTAATTGAATCTACATTTTTTAACATATCTTTTAATGAATTTTCTAGGGTCATTTTTTCTGTGGTTGAACCATTTGGATCACTCAACCTACTGATAAAATCCTCAATTGTCTTTTTGTTGTTCTCAATTTCACTTGTTAAATTTTGTTCAGTGCCAGGAGGGGGTTGAGTGATTGGTGGAGGAAGTTGATGTGTTGGTTGATTTTGATCTTGAGGATTTGGTTGGTCTTCTTGTTGAGGATTTTGAGGGTTTGTAGGTTGATTTGCATCTCCTAAAAATTCAAACAAATAGATATCAATTTCAACCTAAAACTAACTAATTCAAAACAAAAACCATAGAATCCTTACCTCTCATAGCTCCTCGTCGTCATGGCACCATCGTTGTGAAGAAATAGGGATTATTGGTGAAGAAATTTGTTGAAATTCTCCTCTTAGAATGCGAGCACAAAATTGTGGAGATTTCAGCCGTGGCTGCAAAAAACAAATAGTCGAAATGCAAATGAGAGATTTGCATTTCTTTTTTTGCTTTTATCAATCAATAACGCGAGCGCATTATAATGTTCTCACATTATTGGTTTGTAGTTTCTGAGCCTCAGGCTTGGCATAACAAGCCATAACACGAGCACATTATAATGTGCTCACATTATGGTTATTCAAATATTGTTTTTAGGGGTGTCCACAAAATTGCTACCCATTTCCATGCATCCACCCTGGTGTAGCCTTACAATAAAACATGTGGAACCAAGCTAGAAGGTCAAGATCATAATAGGGCTAAGTAAGAGTGATCTTAGAAGAGGATTGTGTGATCTCAATCTTGAGAAATTAATGCAAAAGGCCCAAGTCAGTAATACCAAATCTTTCATGCAAAGAAGATTTGACTTTTCCAATGGTGGATGATGTACTCCTAGTAATGATCAAGTCATCAACATAGAGGAAAAGGAGCAAGTGAGTCATCCTATCCCAAAATATAGACATTCAAATTTGATTGACACCTAGACAATCTTGTTGAGAGAAGAAAGGAGTCCATCTTGGCATACCAAGCTCGAGGGGTCTATTTGAGGCCATAGAGAGACTTCCTAAATCTACAAACCAAAGAAGAATCTTGAAAAAATCCCTATGGCTGCTCCATGTAAGTCTCCTTTGCAAGATTATTGTGAAGAAATATACTCCTAAAATCCATCCGATGGACAACCCATCCATGAGCTACTGCAATTGCAAGAGTCAAGCAAATGGAGTTCATCTTAGTAATAGGGGAAAAGGTTTTTGTATAATCAATACCAGAAACATGTGAGAAACCTTTAGCCACCAGTCATGCTTTGAACTTGTCCACAATTCCATCTATTTTATATTTGGTCTGATAGATCCACTTACATCAAACTATTTTTCTCCCCTTAGGAAGAGGAACTAAGTCCCATGCGTGATTCCTCATCAAGGAACTATACTCTTCCTTCATTACTGAATCCCACTCAAGAATGCCTAATGCATCCTTAAAGGATGATGGATCTAAAGCAGTAGAAATGTATACATGTGGAAGATGTTCATGTTGTGACTAAGTCCTTCGAGTGTCTGAAGGATCCCCAACAAGATTGTTTATTGACTCAAGAGTCTGTCAAGCCCAACGAGGTCATGAAGATGATGGGGATGAAGGACAGGAATCACAAACCTTAGAATGAGAAACCTACAAAGGTGTAACCCTAGAAGTAGGAGGTCAGTAGAATCATCTAGGTCACTATCATTTGAGCTCACTATGGAGGAAGGATGAGGAGGATTAGTGATCAAGCTAGGAGAGATTTCCTCAAAGTGAACACTCCTTTCAGAAGAGCTCATGTTTCATGGATCCAAGAGTCTAAACCCTTTGATACCATCTAAATATCCAACAAACATGCAAGGCCTATTTTGAGGTTTGAAAGCCTTGTTCTTCTCTAGAGGAATGCATGCCCAAGCTAGAGAGCCAAAAACTCAAAAATGTCACATAACTGGTTTCCTACCACACCAAGCCTCAAAAGGAGTCATGTGTTTCAATGCGTTATGGGGAACCCAATTCTAAATATGTGTAGCACAATTAATGGCTTCAACCCAAAATTATGGACCAAGAGAACCAGCATATATCATGCAACAATTGATTTCCTTGAGGGTCCTATTTTTCCTTTCTGTAACACCATTCTATTGTGGTATGTATACAACTGAATGTTGAAGATTGATCCCTTAAAGAGTACAAAATTGCATGAGGTTGTGATTGACATATTCTTGACCATTGTGAGTACAAATAATATTGATATACTTTCTATATTTCTTCTCAACATGAGCCTTGAAGGTTTGAAACTTGTCAAAAACTTCATTCTTTTGGTGAGGAAAGTAGACCCAAGTGAATTTGGAGTAGTCATCAATGAAGGTGAGTGCATAGCGAGCCTTGTTGAAGGAAAAAGCTAGAAAAAGGCCCACTAGATCACTATGAACCAATTGAAGAACTTATAAAGCCCTCCAAGACTTACCTTTATCAAACTTCTCTTCTAGATGCTTACCCATAGCACAACCTAGACATATACCATCGGAAAAGTTGATGCAAGGGAGACCTATGACCATATCCTATGAGCTAAATTATTGAAGATAGTGGTAGTTAAGTTGTCCAAACCACTCATGCCATAAATTACTCACTGAATCTGAGTGAGTGAGCAATTTTGTACAAGGAGAACATGGCACAAAGTGAGAAAATTGATATACTCGAGTCTCATGATTGGCCTTTGCTACTACAACCAAGGCATTATCCTCAAGATCTTTGACTACAACTATGTCTAGAGAAAACTCAATTTCTTACCATTCCCAAGATGAGTGATTTGGTGGATTGAAAGAAGGTTGGCACACAAGTTAGGAGCACAAAGAAAATTCTCAAATGATCTATCATCCATGTCAACTAAACATTTTCCAACAACTTCCACCATAGTGTCATCACCTGTAAGAATGTTTGGTACTATTCAAGGCTCCAACGAAGAAAAATGTTCTCTATCAAAACCCATGTGATGTGTAGCACCCGAGTCAAGTATCCATTTCTACGATGATCCTGTGGCTACAAAAAGTGCCTATCATTTTCCTTTCTTTGAATGTGAAGAAGTAGAAGGAGATGCTTCCTTTTATAGGAAGATGGCAAGTTGATGTTATTCTTCTTGAGGAGACTAGTCAATTCATCAACTTGCTTAGTATGACAATGATTCTCACCATGATCAACTCACTTGAAATATGCAAAAGTTAGTTTCTCCTTATTTTGTGAATTCCCCTTCATGGAAGATGATGAAGTGTCTCCTTTCTAAGGAGAAGAGGATTGTGCTTGATCTTTATGTGGCTAGTTCTTTTATTGATTTTATTTCTTATTAGATCCTGACCCATATCTTGCCACCAAAGCTTGTGAGTTGGATGACTTGAGAATACCCATAGTGATCATCTTTTATTGTTCAATCATCAACATCTTTGTCAATGAATCAAATGAAGGTGTATTATACAAACTTCCCATAGTCAACCAGTGAGTCTGAAAACTAGAAACAAAATCTGCATATTATGTAGGAAGCTTGTCCAATAAATTGAAGACCAACTATGCATCCTTCTTATCAATACCACAATCTTTGACTTCTGTTCTTAGTTCAATAGCCTTAGTTACATATTCTTTTATTATATCAAAACTATTTGGATCCAAATTAGTGAGATCATTATCAAGTTTGTATCCCCTAATCTCATCAAATTTTCCATACAATTGATCAAGTTTATCCCACGCTTCCTTAGTCGATTTACACTTATCAATATGAAAGATGAGATCAAGAGAAACCTATTTATTGAGTGTTCCAAGAGCCATAATAATTTTAATCATCCATTCAATTTTTAAGTTTGGATCAGCTGGTTCTAGAATGGATCCATCAATATAGTTAATTAATCATGTTTCCATTAGTTTAATTCATGCATTTATTTTCCATTTTGCATACTTATGTGGAGTTAAAAGAGGAAACTTAGGATGACCCATGGCTGAAATCTAAAGACCACAAGAGAGAACTCAAAGCACAATCACACAACCAAACCCCCTCAAATTCTAAGTTATCAAAGAACCCCTCACCTCCCAAAGAAAATGATTTGACACTTTATACTTAGTGCAATTACAATTGCCACTTGCAAGAAATAACTAAGTGGAATTTTGAGTTCAATGCTTACAATTTCCATAATAAGGCCTGATTAGACTATGATCAACATGCAAAAGATCAAATTGTGATCTATGCAATACAAATGCCAAAAATGAGCCAAATATGGCTATGTACTAAAAGTACAATTTCTTCTCATAATGAATACAAAATTCTAGCACCAAGTGCTATGAAGTTCTCAAAAAATATATGCACTTTAAAAAAAAATTGTGCCTAAAAAGGAGTATGTATGAGCTCGAACAAAGCCTCAAAAGTTCAAAAATTAGTGATAATTCAGCAACACCTATGAAAAACTTGAATTTTCTGAAAAATCCATCCATCAAAAATTGATACCGATTGCACCAGCATGTAGAGCATGGAAGATTAGCCCAAATAAAATAAAATAAATTCCTCAAAAAAAGGAGTCAATACGATTGAGTTATGGCTATTTGAAGTTGAACTGCAAAATCAAAAAAGCCAATGGAGAGGGGTCAAAAAATTTTAAAAATTTGTCGATGTCATGCTAACATCATCAAAATCTAAGGATAAATTTGTTAATCATTTAGCCATCGCACGCTGCTAAAGGTTAAAATTGACATCCAAATGGATGTCCTCACACTAGTCAACCCTCTCATCGATATATTCTTTGGAATCTTAGTGGAATATTTAGATGCCCTGGAATATTCTTTAGATTCTTTTACAAAGTTGGAATTTTATTTGAATTCAGGTTTTGTTTACTGGCTACCTGTCGGTTGGTTGACATGGCTAATGAATGTCATCATGTGGTGGGTAGTGTACCACTTTTGAGGCTAGTACCTACAGGTAATGTCAAGTCTGTGGACTTGTACAACCTGCAAGTTCTTTTTTTTTTTTAATACAAAAAAATTTGCGAAATAAAATATTTATTTATTTTTTTCCAATAATTTTCATAGAAAAATAAACTTTTATTTGAAAAATAAATTTGTACTGATTGTAATGATGGTTGGGCCAACAATTTCTTTTTGCCTCTGTTGACAATTTTGTCCAAATTTGACAATTTGGCATTTGACTTAGAGGTTTTTGGCCCTTTTGAGCATGATGGCGATGTCCTTTTTGGCTAAAAATGATTTGAAAATATGCCTACCTCTTGGATCTAACAACCCCCTTCAATCTTTAAACCCTTGTAGATTTAGCCTTCAATGTACAACTAGGACAAAACAAAATGAAAATTTGACTTTCTCAGATGCTCCAGATGTAATGGTGAGATCAGATCTGATACAACAAGCTCCCAAAATACACCTACAATACAAAGCCAAAAATGGAATACCCCAAATCTGGTATTTCTATCACACCTTTTTGATTCTCTAGATCATCCAAAGATGCAAGAAAAGAGCATACTCAATGCTTCAAGAAAATAAAAGTCTGCACTCAAGATCACCCAAAATACTAACCAAAGGCACTCAACTTACTCTGATACCACGTAAGACTTGGCTATGGAGATAGCCACCTAAGGTCTAAAGGCCTATGGAAAGCACAAAATACTCAAAATATTAACATGAGAAGAATAAATTTTATTCCTTCCAATAAATGAAAAAAGAATCAGTGTATAAATGTAGTAGAGACCCCTTGGTTATATAGTCAATGTTAGATGCAAGATGTCATAAGATTATGACAAGTTTCTTAATCTTATGATATGAGACAACTTGACACAACTACCTAGGTCACATGTGTTAGTTGTCAAAAGATAAGATAACAACTAATGACAACTAACACCTTCTAGAAAGAATATTTCTACCTAAGTAAACTTAACATGTGAATATGCCCACTAATTACCTAGTAAGTTAAATAATTAGGTAGAAGACATTTATTCACACCAAAACGTATCCATCTCCATATCTATCTCTATCTTCCTTTCTATCTCCCCCTATCTCTATCTTGTTACCTCTCACTACATCTCTCTCTCTTTCCCTTATCTCTATCGTAATCTCTCTCTCTCTCTCTCTATATATATATATATATATATCTACTTCTCCTCCATCCTCTCTCTATCTATCTCCCTCTCTCTCTCCTTATATATGTCCCTCTCTATCTCTATCTCAATATCACTCTCTCAATCACACACACACACTCCCTATTTCTCCCTCCCTGTATTTATCTTTGTATATTTTTATCACTCTCTCAAACACAAATTCCTTATTTTTTCCTCCTTATATCTGCGTCCCCCCCCTCTATCTCTCTCTATCCCTCTCTATCTTTATTACTTATCTCTATCACCTCCTTTATCTCTCACTCTTCCCCCCTCTATCTTTGTCTTCCCATCTCTCCCTCTATTTCACCCTTTATATCTCATTGTCTCTATCTCTCTCAATTATTCACTCAATTTCTCCCTCCATCTCTCCTACTCTCTCTATATCCCTCTCTACCTCTCTTTATATATCACTTCCTATATCTTTATCTTGCACTCTCCAACTCCCCCTCTTTCATTGTCTCCCTCATTTTGTCTCTATTTATCCCTCTCCATTTTTGTCTCTCCTTCCATCTCTCCCTTGGGTATGTGCATGATCATCATGGAAAAAATAAGAACTTGAGTGGTGATAAAAATTCAAAAAACCAGAGTTAGGCAACTTGATATAAAAATTTGAATAAGTTATCCATATTATTTCCAAAATATGTAAGAATAAAATCTATAGAAAATTGAACGTAGTTTCTAAACTACTAGGTTTATTTTAAAAAAATTATATTTGGTGAAAATTTGAAATTCCAATGTAGTAGTACTTAAATTTCAAGGAAAAAATAAGAAGTAGGTGTCTATCTGACTACCCTAACCACAATAAAATGATAATTATTTTTTATAAGATTTTAGATATAAGTAGAGGACTCATTTCTCGATGTGATGCATTTTTCTTGTAATTTTTTTCCAAGTAAATAATTAATTATGAATTTTTTATTACAACTTTTAAAAAAAAAAAAAATGTATGTTTGACAACCTTAACTTGGTCAAAACTTCATGAAATTCATTTTTTTTCAATCTTATAGTATCTGAAGCATAGAATGCGATGCATGTTTCAGATTCAAAAAATGCGATACCATTTGAAAGCTATAGATGTTTTTCAATCAACCTATCAATCAAGACTTTAGTCATAATTCAAATAGAGAATAATAATTATTTATTAAATTCAAAGTAAAGTATAATTTATATTGGTGAAAATTTGAGAATCTTCTTTAAAAACTCTTTTTGTTCCATCAATTTTGGGTAAAAAAAATTGTCAGCCACATGGGCCATCATATCACTTACATATCACCACTTTTTGGCCCATCATGATCTTGTACATACCCCATCTATATATTTATCTCTCTATATTTTTCTTTCACTCTCTATATCTCACCCCCTCTTTCTTTCCCAAGTTGTATCTATCTCTCCATCTCTCCTTTCTATCCCTATATCTCCATATTTTTATCTCTCTCGTGCTCTCTCCCTATCAATCATTTTTATATCTTTATACTGATCTCTCCTATCTCCTAAATTTTTCTCCTTCCTCTCCTTCCCTCTCTATATATTAATACATCTCTCTCTCTCTCTCTCTCTCTCTCTCTCTCTCTCTCTCTATTTGTCTCTCTCTCTTATGCATACACACACACAATCCTTATTTCCCCCTCCCTATCTCTACCTCTACCTCTATATCTATGTATTTCTCTCTCTATCATTATCTCTCCATATTTATTCTTTCATCACTCCCTCTATCTTTATCTTATTATCTCTACATGTCTCTCTACCCCTATATCTTTCCATCTCTACCTCTTATATATCACTCCCTATATCTTTGTCTTTCTATCTCTCCCTCTCTCATTCTCTCCCTCTCTCTATCCCTTTCTCTCTATCTCTATATATTTGCATTTTCCATGATCTCTATCTATCTCTCTATCCTCTCTCTCTATTTATCTCCCTCTCCTTCCCATATCCCTCTCCTCCATCTCCATCTCCATTTCCATTTTCATTTCCATATCTATCTCTATCTCCTTACACCTTTGTCTCTCTCTTGCTCTTCCCCCTATATCTCACCCTCTTTCCATCGCTACCTCTCCCTCTCTCCCCCCCTTTACCTATTTGAAGCATAACATGATCCTATTGGTAATGGAGCTTGATTATCTTGCTGATTTAGACATTTTTTTTAAATTGTGTGTAGATCATTGTTAGTGGATGCATTACTGATTTGAAGTTGTCACTTTTCCATTGAAATTTGAGACCTTTGTCACATACACAACATCATTTTATAAATGGACTACCAATTGACCTCATATATACTAAATAAATGTATTAAAAAATAGAGCAAAATTTTCCCTACTTTACCAAGTCCACACATCTTCGGTGGGCCCATTGCACACCAAAGTGCAACTACTGGTTTTAGGAAAAGAACATCAACAATTTCCAAAGAGGTTAGGAATAGAAAGCTACAAAACAAATGTTTGGAGACAATCACTAAGAAGATAATTTCATTTTACCTCTTCACAAAGTATGACATGTCCAAAACCATCTTGAGACTTCAATGTTCCAATGTTAGTACTATCACTTTAAATATATATAACCTTAAAGGTAAGGTACAATGCCCAAAATTCAAAAAAGTTATTCTCTTCTACAAATACTTAATATCTTAAATATGAGACAAAAGTATTATAAATACATTTCTTACTTATATTTTATTCATGGCTATGGTATGTGGTGGATATGCCCCTTTGTCTACTTTAAAACTGGAGTTAAAATCAGAATTGATGAGAAAACCTACAATGGAAGAGACCTTAAAGATGGATGTTCAAGTATGGAATAAGTTACTAGAAGAATTATTAATGGGGGTCTTATCTCATTTGCCTACTCTAATCCTTAGAAAGTTCAAGATCTTCTTTAGAATTTATTTTGTAGCATATAATGTTTAAAGAGGTATTGGGATGTTATCAGGCAACCACATAACACAACAAATGTACCTGGGTTTGAGCACAAGTTTGTTGCTGGAAGTTAACTAGGTATGATGGGAATTTTTTTTTGGAGGATCTAATAGATATGTCTTTGTTGAAAGCTTGATAAATATGGTGATGAAGGGCCCAACTGGTCAGAATTGCACGCATTTCTGACGACCCCATTTGAGGAAATAGTCTAGTGTGGAAATATGCGTAGAGCTAACAGAAACCCAGATAATATTGGAGTAATCTTGATACATCAAAAAATTGTGATTAATAGTTGTGGATGGATTTTGGTTTACCTTCCCTTGAAAACTTTTCTTGTTTTTTATGCATAGGGAAGAATAATGAGTAGTGTATTGAAGGTAAATTTCTCAGGCTATTTGGACTAAAGGGATGGCCAATTCCACTCCATGCAGATGAAAACAACCATGTTTGGTGGCCTTAATCTAATTTTGATCTACTTTGTTGTTACATGTACCTATTCTTTAGTGAACATTTTTGTGTATAATTATTCTTCATGATCATCATATGTAATAGGCTAATTTCTATTTGTTAGGACTCTTATATTCTAATCTTGTAATAATTCAAGAATTAAAATATTTAATAATATAGTCTTTATTTTAAGGGGTAAAGGCTTTTGATCCAGATCTATAAATCGATGAGTGAGGTCACATCTGGGGGATCTCATCCCCAATTTAAACATTCAAGAATTACACCCCAATGTGATTTGAAACTTGATGGAAAGAACAAAACCACAACTTAACCATCATACTATACCACTATTGGCATATTCAATAATATAGTAAATAGTTAATAAAAAATTATTTTATATTGATTGTAAGTTGTAGGTCATTCTTTTTAGGGATTTATATTGGTGTTGTAATAAACTAAATATCATTTTAGAGTCATATTTTGTAATAGAATATTATGTTTTAGGATTTTCTCCCTAAAATAAGCATACAATTGTTGTGATCAATATAAACATATTTACAACTATTTTTCTAGAATAATTGTATTTTTTTTTTGTATTACTATATTTTACTAAAAATTTAGCTAACAATCCTAATAAGTGGTATGAGAATATTTTCTAGGGTTATTTTGAAACATTAGCAACTAATTTAAATATTTCTATAATTATCCATTATATGTTAATTAGCATTGCCCTCTTAGAACCTTGGTGATGTTAGGAAAGTATTCTTATAAACCCCTTAGCATCTAAATGCAAAACTAAGCTTAAATAATTAAATACTTGGATTTTTCATACTCACCCCATGAAGAGAGAAAACAAGTAGCTTATTAAAAAAATATTAATAATATTTTGGAATGTAAACACCACTTAGATAAGAAAAAGATGAGGGAGAAAGAAACATAGAAACATCTACAATAATATAAATAACATAAATATAACCTAGGAAATCTCTTTAAGGAAAACCTAGTCTCCAAACAACACACAATATATTATTTAGCAACACTAATAGTTATGATAAATTCATATGATATCCATGTGAGATTTAATAAGATCAACACTCCTCCTCTATTAGAAAACTAATAGAATAATTCTAAAAAATACCATCCATACTTCTTTTATCTCATGTGTCCAATATATAAACTTAATGATGCCCAAAAACCCACACAAACATAATAGTATGGTATGAATTATAACAACCCTCACATATGTGGAGTCATGATGTCATCTCAAAATTCCAAATATATCATATATAATTATATTTGATCCCCATTATGTAATTTATCATTTGCAACTCCTAAGAACTCACAAATGAAGCATTAATTAAATTCAATACCCACTAAAAATAGAACACACTTTTACAAATCTGCTATGCAATCTCCTATTCAATATCTTATTATAAATAATAATTTAAAATGTAAGGAAAGTAGAAAATAATTACATATGCCCCCACCCTTGTAGGAGTGTCCTATTTACCCATTCCATTACTTTTGGGGACATGTGCATTATTTATTCATCTAGTTAATAATTAAATTTCATAAACACTTAGGATATGCAAGGTGAATAGTGCACTAAATATTGACATTGTCTTACTTCATATTGATATCTAAAAGCATAAGGGGATCTAAAAAAAATAATTTAACCACAAAGAGTATAAGAATGTTATATCGACTAACTCACATGTCCTAAAAATATCACTAAAGAAAAATACAACATTTACCAAGTGACCACCATCTTGACTATAAATATCACATCACCCATCATACCCAATCATAAAAGATACCAACCATCTACTTTGACATGGTCTTGACATATGTTATGTGGTATGTGAGGTGTAAGCCCTAAGTTTTAGTGGTTAATACTTTTTTGACTTTGGTTTTTGCCTTATCCTTGTGTGTTAAAAAAATAATTTCTTAGGATTTAGCTGATTCTAGATTGTCATGAGTGCACTTAGCTCTTCTTTTATAGATGTACTTTTTGGTTATAGTCTTGATGATATATTTATTTGTACGCATAGTGTGACTGGTTTTAGTAGTTTAATCTTTATTTTGAACTTGAAAGTATCTTTATAGCATATGTGAGATATAGATATGGCCTTTATATCACACTTTAATTGTACTATATGTAAGTTTAGGCTTCTTTTGCATATGAGACATTATAGTTCTCCTGTTACAATGTGGTTTTAATATTTTTCCTTCTAGAACTCATGAACCTTATTTGTAGTTGGTATGCTTTCTTCGAAGGTTAAATTATATGGTAGAGGAGACCCATAGTATCACATTGGTTGAGTACATATTTTATAGGAGCTCCTTTTTCTTTTTGATTCTATAGCAAGGTTGAAATTATAGATAAAAGGTCCATGGTAGGAAACCCATAAATGTGTTTGGAATGATTCATAATCCTTATTTTAGAAAAAATTCATGAATGACCTATAGATTTTAGTGCCCCAAGCTTATGTTGAAGATATTATTAATATGAAAAATAAGGTGATAAAAGTTATGATGCAAAAGTGGCATCAAGTAAGCCACATGATGCTTAATTTTACTCAAGGTGTCATAATATTATGCAATGGCAGAATTGGCACAAAAAAAAATGCAGAAGATATGGTGGAACAAGAATAAGAATTAAAACATTGTGACTGACACTAATAAAAAGATATAGGGAGATTTTGGATTCCCAAGGAAAATTATGAATGGCTACAACTTTATTACTAAGCCACTCTCCTAAGGTCTTAGGGTTCAAAAATAATAGCCATGGAAACTCATGAAAATTTTAGAATTTAGCTTTCAATTTGCAATAATTTATGTCAAAAAACATAATTAAAATGGCTTTGACCTCAAGGTTTACGGTGTTGGTTTCATCTTGAAACATATCATACTTTTGCTCGCATAGGTTGTAAATATTAACTACCAATCACTTCCCTTACATTGAACCCTAACATTTGAAAACTAAAGCTTTAAGCCCTTATTGATAAGAAGAATTGTGTAAACTCTCTTGTGATCTGTAAGCCTTTTCGATTTTTAACACTTTAGGCCTTAGGGTTTGATTTGCATTAAGAATTTTGGACTTCAAGGTCTATTTTACATTTCACAAGATATATAAAATATAAGGCCAAGTCTAACTTTGATCTGGTCCCACCTTGCAATTTAGAGCTTGACTAGCAATTCTCATCTCAATATATGGATTTTGATTAGTATCTAACAACATGTAGGGGTTTTGTGAGAGTTCAAGTTTTGTTGAACATCTATTTACTCAAAGTAGAAAGGAATTTTCTCATGGATCATAATACATATATAACCACCAAAGTATTTCTTGCAATCAACCATTATCATATATTTCCCAATAGCTATGAGATTTAAGTTTGTATTCTTTAGCATTTATGTGGTGATTCTAATGACTCATATTTAACATTAACTTAACATTCAAATTAAACTCCAAAACTAAATATTTAGGTCTACCTCATCAAAGATAGTTCCAAATTAACATTTCTTCTTTAGATCTTATAAAAATATATAGAAAAATACTTAATGCATTAGTGCAATAGGTAGTTCATTACTTATCAATTACATCAATTTATTTTGGTATCCCTATAAGCCAGCATATAGTTTACTACTCTTTTATATTCAGATATTTATAAGGAATATTTTTTCTTTAATTAGTAATAATGAATTAGTATAAAATTATAACATTAGTGTTCATCACAAATAATTCTTATTTTTTTGAATTCCTCATATCAAACTATTTTCTAATCTCTTGTTATATTCTCATTTATGGATTCTTTTAATGATAATTTAGCCAAGTTCATACTAGAGACCAAGCTACCCCAACTCTTAAAAGGATTCCCAATATACCCCTTCCCATAACTATTTTGAACTATTCCTATTTTTACCATGCATTAGTCATCATTGTTAGTTTGAAATGTTAACATGAGGAGATACCTAGGCTATGGTAACTAGGCTATCTACGTTATTGGGCCCATGCACCAATCTTTTATGGTATGAGAGATGAGAGACAATCATTAGTTGTAATAGAGGATAGAAGGTGGCAAGTAGTTACCTAACCATGAAGGGGAAGTAAATTTTATCAATAGGAGGTGGTGATCTTTGTAAAACCTAAAGAAAGCTTTAAATTGCTGAGTTTAAGTATCTGGGGGTGATTTGTGAGGGTCAAAACATCTGTAACCACTCTTTTAATGACATGGTGAGCTAGGATCTAGGAAAGGTTCTTAGGTCACACTAGTTTACTCTTTTATTGATGTGCCAAGAGTAACTCAAGGAAGATATTCAATTACGTAAAAAACAATCAAGTTTTTTTGAGATTTAAACAACCTACATTCAAATAAGATGATGATCTTCGTTGAAGAATAAAATATTGAGTTATACTCGATAAAACAACTTTAAAATAAATAAATAAACAAGATATGATTCAATTGCCAATAAGATTTCAATAACAACAGTACATTTTGTATAAAAGAATCTCTACTTTTTAATTTTTACCCATCACATATAAAATTAATAACTACCCATTTATGTTTTTCTTACTAAATAATAAAAAAAAAACATCTTCCCATAAATCGTATCAAAGAAACATATCCTTAAAGAAAGACAATAATATGTTAATTTCACCATTTATCAACAATTTCTTCAATTTAAACTATGACTAAAGTTAATTTTGAGAAAACCATGTCAACAATTTCCGAAGCGGGCAGGAACAGAAGGCTACGAAACAAATGTTTGGAGACAATCACTAAGGAGAGACTTGAAATGCATCGCAACTTTTATATTGCCTCTTCACAAACTACGATATGTCCAAATCACAAGACGATTCCAACATAAGTAGTATCGCTTTATATGTATATATACAATCATAAAAGTTAATAGAGTGGCCGGAATTCAAACAAGCTATTCTCTTCTACATATATTTAATATCTTCAATACAAGACATAAGTATTGTAAATACACTTCTTTCTTATCTTGCATTAATAGCTATGGGACGTTGTGGAGGTGGCTATCCGTTTGCTTTAAAATTGGAGTTAAAATTAGCGTTAAATTCAGAATTGAAGAGAAAACCTACAGTGGAAGAGACCCCAGAGATGGATGTTCAAGTATGGAGTAAGCTACCAGAAGAATTATTAGTGCGGGTTTTATCTCATCTGCCTACTCTAATCCTGAGAAAATTCAATATTGTCTGTAAATCATGGAGAACAGAATTCCGGCAGATTCATTTAAATGTCCCTCTTGTTTTGTTTCCTTCTTTTCTTATAGGAGGTTTGCGTGGCTGTGTGATAGGTGATCCTGCTCTCCATGATAAGCGTGGCTGTTATTATCATGACTCAGTTCTCCATCATTTGTATCTACTTCAATCGCTGCCAACTTACCCTCTGCGCAAACTCACATTAGATTTTTTGGCGACCTGCGGCAGAGTAGTGACGACCTGCAAGAGCCTCCTCTGTTATCGTAGTGAGCGGACAGCACCCAATTTGTTCTTCATCTGCAATCCTATTACCAGGACATGGATAAAGCTGCCCCCTCCTATCCAGCTCCGATCCCAAACGGATTTCATTGCCATGGCATTTGACCCTTGTGCAAGGAGATGCCTGTTGGTTATAGGAGTAAACAACAACACCGGAGGGCACAGAAACCGGCTGGTTATGGAGATCTTTGATTCACAAAGTTATACATGGACCAAATCGGAGTTGAATATGCCCCTAACAATTTGTCCCAAAGGAGAAGGTGTATATTCTAGAGGAAATTTTTATTGGATTAGTCACATCGCACTTGATCAGAGCATGCGTCCCAAGTTCAGACCTGAGGTTGTCGCATATAATGTTGCAGAGAAACGTTGGGATGTTATCGGGAAACCACTGACAGCAACAGATGTACCTGAGTTTGAGCGCAGTCGCTGCTGGAAGTTAACTGGGTATGATGGGAAAGTTGTTTTGGTGGACCAAATAGGTATGTCTTTATGGAAGCTTGATGAAGATGGGGGTGAAGGTCACAGCTGGTCAGAATTGCAGGCATTTCCGAGGAGCCCATTTGAAGAAACAGTCAGGAGTGGAAATATGCGTAGAGCGAACAGAGACCCAAATGCCATTGGAAATGTCATCTGGGTACATCCACAAATTGTAATGAATAGTTGTGGGTGGGTTTTGGTTTACCTGCCTCGGGAAAAATTGGTTGTTTTCGATCCAGAGGGAAGAATGATGAGGAGCATTGAAGGTAAACTGGCCAAGGTATTTGGACAAGAGGCATGGCCAAGTCCACTCCATGCATATGAAATCAACAATGTTTGGTGGCCTTGATCTGATTTTGATCTACTCTCTGTTCTTACCACTGCTTCGAGATTAGTATTTTCAATTACGTATTTTGTTAGTATGTGTGATCATGAAGTGGCTCTTTACAAACATAAGCAGTGTATAAATGTCCCAATTGTGGTGTATCGTTTAAAATAACTATGATGTATTTTCTTACATGTGCTTCTGCTTTAGTGAATATTTCTATGCATAATTATCCTTCATGATTATCATGTGTGATAGGTTAATATTACACTATGTGGATTTATTTTATATTTATTTTAAGTTGTGATTCATTTTTTTGAATTATTTATATTGATGTTATTAAGTAAACATAATCTTAGAGTCGTATATTGTAAGAGAATATTATTCTTAAGAATTTTCTCTCTAAAATAAACATGTCATTCTTGTGATCAATTAAACATATTTACAATGATTTTCTTAATAATCATATTATTTTTTCATGTATTACTATATTTTACTAAATATTTCTACTTGATGATTCTAATAAGTGATATGAGAATATTTTCTAGGTTCATTACTTGTGCATAGTCAAGGCCATTTTGATACTCTTATAAGCCATCATATGATTCTATACTCTTATATGATTTTTTCTAAAGAATATGTTATCCTTAATTATTAATAATGAATTAGTATAAAATTATAACATTAATGTTCATCACAACTAACTATTATTTCTTGAATTCTTTATATCAAGTAATTTTCTAAGCTCTTGTTATAATCTCATTGATGGATTCTCTTAATGATGATTTTTCCAAGTTCATACTAGAGTCCAAGCTACCGCAACTCTTGAAATGATTCACCATACTTCCCTTCCCATCACTATTTTGAATTATTCCTCTTTTCACCATATATAAGTCATCATTATTAGTTTGAACTGTTAACATGAAGAGATTATCTTTTAAAATTGTATTATGTGTGAGTTTAGGATTTCTTTTTTCATATGAGACATTATATTTCTTTTGTTACAATGTGGTTGTAACATGTATCCTTCTCAAACTCATTCACCTTAATTATAGATGTTGTGTTTTCCTAGGAGGTTGAATTATACTAGAGTATACTTATAGAATCACATTGGTCGAATACATACTTTATATGAGCTCCCTATGTTTTTTGAGTTTACGATGTGGTTGAAATTATAGATAAAACCATCATAGTAGAAAACCCATAAACATGTTTATAATTAGTCATAATCCTTATTTTATAAAAAAATGAATAACATATAGATTGTAGTGCCTTGGAAATATGATGAAGAAATTAATAAAAAATAGAATAATACAAATTATGACATAAAAGTGGCATCAAGTAAGATATATTGTGCTTCCTTTTTCTCAGTGTGTCACAATATTATACAATGACACACTTGGCACAAAGCTAATGCACAACATGAGGTGGTACAGGCATAAGAAATAGGAAACTAAAATGGACACTAATAAAAAGATATGAATGATAATTGGTACTCCCAAGGAAAATTAGGAAAAACTACAATTATCCTACTAAGGCACTCCCCAAATATTTTAGGATTCAAAAAATACAAGGTAACTCATTAAAAGTTGACACTTTATGATTTAATTTACAATAATTCAGGTTGAAAATATTAATTTGTATGGCTTAGACCTCAAGGTTTAGGTTGTAGATTGCATCTAGAAATACTCCATACTTTTGATTCTGGATTGTGAATTTTAACTACCAATCACTTCCCTTAAATTAAGCCCTAACATTTGACAAATCAAGCTTCAAGCCCTAGGTTATAATGTGAATAATGCCAAATCTCTTGTGATATTGAAGTCTTTTTTACTTAGCACTTTAATTCTTTGGGTTTGATATCCGTTCAACATTTTGGACTACAAGGTCCAATTTACATTTTATAAGAAATATAAAATATTGGGCTAGCTCTAGCCTTTTTGTGATCTCACCTTGAACTTTATATTTCAAATAGAAATGTTTGTCTCAATCTATATATTTTGATTAGCATCTAACAAAATGTAAGGGTGTTGTTAGAGAAAGTTTCACTAAACATCTATTTACTCAAAGTCGAGGGAAATTTCCTCATGGATCATAAGACATATATAACCACAAAAATATCGTTTCAAAGCAACCATTAGAATAAATTTCCCAAGGTAAAAGTGCAAAGTTGTGTCACACTTTTATAAAGGAAATGGACAACACTAATCTAAATTTTAAACTTTAATCACTAGAAAGTGGCATATATGTTTTGAATTTTGAAATGATGTAAACTAATAGAATGTGTATTTTTTAGTATATTTTATATTGGTATTTTTTTGAAAAAAATAAAAATTATTTGAATATAGCTTTTTATAAATTAACACTATAATTTAATTGTTGATAAAATGCTGAAAAATGACGTTACATGAGACATCAAACTCTATATAGTAAATTTTCTTCTTTTTTTTTCTTTCATTTTTTTTGTGTATATTTATAACTAGAAACTTTAGGGCATGGATATATTTTTTTGCAATTTTAATAAGTATATATTATTATTTAAATATTTAAATGTGTGTGAATCAAAACATAGTTGTTTCCAGTCAATGTCCAATTTTATATTAAATATTTATCTAAAATAGAAAATAAATTATGTTATGTTAATCTTGATTCTTTTATTTAGGGCATCATATTTTTTTTAATAAGTTTTAGTATTTTTCTTTGCATTATAATAAACCTAGTATTGTTGTGCTAATAACCTACTTTTAGTGAAAAATAAAAATAAAACAAAAATAATAATTGAACTATTAAAATAAGTGTATATTTTAGAACTACACTTATGGATCTACAAAAGGGTATTTTTACATTTTAAAAAAATGTTATTTATATGAGTAGGAGTTGTTGAAACATTATTTTTTTCAAATAATTTCATGTATTTAGTAAATTGGCATCAAAGTGGTGCTACATATGCATTTAGCCAACAATTTTAGTTGGAAAATTTGTTGAAATATTTAACTTATCTGGAACAAATCTTACTAGATCATATGTTTGACCAAAATTGATTTTTAGTTATAAATATTAAAATTCACTTGTGTTGATAAGTTGGCCTAAAGTGTGACATAACTTTATACTTTTACCTCGCAATAGTTATGAGATTTAAATTTTTACTCTTTAGCACTTATTGATGATTCCAATGACTCAAATTTAACATTAACTAATAATGCAAGCTAAATTCCAAAACTAAATGTTTAGGTCTAGGTACTCATCAAATATAGTACCAAATTAACATTTTTCTTGAAATCTACTAAAATAAAAAATTAAAATACTTAATTTATTGGTGCAATATGTAGTTCATTACTTGTGCATGATGTCAAGTCATGTTGGTACTCTTATCAGCCATCATATGATTCACTAGTATTTTATATAAGTTATTACAAAGAATATGATTTTTTAAATTATTAATAATGAGTTAGTCTAACATTATAACATTAATTTTCATCACAACTAATTCTTTGTTCATGAATTCCTCATCAAATTATTTTCTAATATTTTTTTTATTAGATAAGTAGGGAAGGGCCCTAATCTCATACAAATGAAACATCAGGACTGAACAAACTAGAAAAATAGAGTGGCCGAACATGAAAACCAATAAAAAATAGTAGGGCTAGAACAACAAAAACAAAGAGACTAGTAGAAAAAATAGAGCTACTAGGAAAAGACACAAATAAATAAAGCACTAGATCTAGGACCCATTGACATTGCCTCCAATGATATGTTAAATGAAACAGAGACCTTAGAATTCTTCTCCTTTTGCACTACAATCCAAGATGAATAAAAAATGAGATTAGAAACATTTAGAATGGAAAGGGAAGAATCCACTTCGAAGTAACTAACAAGTGGAACAAAAGTTGCTTCAATTGAAACATCCAAAACCAAGTCTTATGCAACATGATTTGTAGTTAAAACAACCTTTTCTAGAAAGGGGGAAATAGGGTCCTTAGTGGAGGCACAACACACAACAATAGTAGTAGCCTTATCTAGAAACAACTTAGAAGAAGCCTCAAGAGTAATAAAACCATCAATAGCATGTTTATTCATCTACATAGAAGGAGTAGGAGGCTTAGAATCCTTGTAATCAGAAGAAGAGTCTACATTAGGGTACACTATTAAATGTTCTTAGAGAGATTTATTCCATCAAAAAAAAGGATGAAATAAGATGATACCCATGAGGATAGTCATGATCTAGTTTTTTAGTCAAAAAATAATGTTTGTAGTAAAAAAGGGATACCTTTGCAATCCACTAGCTCAAACTAAGATGAACCATTAACCTAAAGCACTACCTCACGAGGTAAATCCCGAGATAAATCAACCTCCACCAAAATCTCAATTAAGGATGTGTGAGTAAAATTCTTGGAATCATTATCCACCTTCAAGAACTTACTACAAGCATTTATGATGTCCTCATAAGCAGAGGAGCGCTAGAATTGTAAGGGAAGATATGACAATCTCAACCAAACATTTTCAAATCCCTTCTTATAATCTTATATATAGATTATCTTAAAAAATAGTAGGAAAAGTTCATACTAGAGGAAAAAAAACCCTAACTCTTAAAAAGATTCTTAATATTCCCCTTCCCATCACTATTTTTTACTATTTCTCTTTTTTCATGCATTACTCATCATTGTTAGTTTTGACAATTAACATGAGGAGAAAACTACTCCATCTACATCCTTGGTCCCATGCCCCAACCTTGGGAGATGACATACAATCATTAGCTATAAAGAGGGTTTAAAAGGTGGTGAGTAGTTACCTAACCATGAAGGGGAAGCTAATTTTTTCAAGGGGAGGTGCTGATTTTCCTAAAACCTAAAGAAATATTTAAATTGATTAGCTTAAGTACCTAGGGGTGATTTGTGAGGGTTAAAGCATCTATAAGCACTATTTTACTATCATGGGATCTACAAAGGGTTCTCAGGTCACACCCATGTATATTTTATTGATGTGCCAACAATAACTCAAGGAAGAAATTAACTAAACCAAAAGTAGTCAAGCTTCTCTATGGTTTAAATAACCTACTTTCAAATAACACGTTGATCTTCACTAAAGAATCAAATATCATGTTGTACCCAACAAGAATTTTTTTGAATAAATTAAAAAACATAAAGAGAAATGATCCAATCACCAATAAGACTCCAATAAAAACAATATATATTGTACAAAAGAATACTTTTTAAATTTAACCCATCAAATATAGATTAATAACTACCAATCGTTATGATTTTCTTAATAAATATAAAAAAAATCACCTTTCTATAATTGATTTTAAAAATATTGAAACAACATAAAATAGGATTTTAAAAGGTGGAGTGAACCTAATATCCTAAGATGAGAGACCTATTTTCCTTTATTTCATTAGGAAATGAGATCCACACAATGAACTGATTATCAACCTTTAGGTGAACCAATCCAAAATGGGAATCTTCAGATTTCCTTATGACTAAAGGACAGGGGTCAAGGTCAAACACCACTTTGGGGAGTGTACTATAGGAAAATGTATCCCTTTACTTTTTCACACTTTTTTGGGTCCTCCTTGCTAAAATTGGGCTTCTTTATGCCTTATTTGATCCTATTTATCATCCACAAGCCTTATTAAATGCATTTTTTTTAGAATAATCCTGATATTTATTAAATGACCAATAATAATTTATGTTTTTTTGTTGTGCATTCTAGATATGGTGATCTAGGAATCATACACCACCTTGGTGTATGGGTCCTACCTAGGTTTCAGGACCTGATCTTGAATATTGCATTGAACTTGACATTTCTTGAAGTTTGTGTCCCAAGTTTAAGCTACTAGGACTCATACACCCCAATTGGCATATGAGTCCCACAGGAGAATTCAAGAGAAAATTATCAATCATTTTGGAGCTAGATTCAAGATTCAAGCATCATGTCAAAGTTTATATGCATCATGTGTGTTTGTGAGCTAACATTTGTGATGTAAGTTTTCATGATTCAAGCAAGAATTCTAGATAAATTTTCAAGCATTCAATCAAGATTGAATATCCACACCCATTGGAGCCATTTCACATAATATAGTAGTGTTTATTTCAAGGACTTGTTGAGTTGCAAAATTGCATTTGTTCATTAATCATTACTTTATGCTTTTCTATTTCATTTCAAGGTTTAATTACCAAACTAGGGTTTGATCATGGCAAAATCCTATTCCTTAACACAAAAAAATTTATCCCTCTTCATGTGTGATTTTAGATCTAGGTTTTTTAGAGATCAAAAATCCTTTAAAGACAAAGTTGCAAGATTGAAGATAGTTGTCAAAGTTGTCAAGAAGTTGTCATCTTCATGAAAAATCCCCTACAGGTCAAAATCTAGACTTTCAGACATAGAGATTGGACAAGACGAAAGCTACAAGAGACCTCTTGAGGCTATAGAAGTTTCAGTCAAACCCTAATAATGGGATTCTAAATCACCACAATGGGCATATGAGTCCAAGTATACCCCTTTTTAGCATTTTTTTGTAGATCCTAATTTTCTAGTAGTAGATTCTAGATCCACCTTAGAAACCCTAAATTGGGACTAAATCATCGAGTCTTGGTTATGAGTCCTAGTGCACATTAGGAACAAAATTTTTAGAGTTTTCAAATCGTGTTTAGTCATCTCTGATCCTCTAGATACTTTTTTGTATCTTTTTGTTTAGCGATTTGATTCCATATTCTAAGTTTCTAGGGTTTGGTGTATTCATGTTTGTATTTCTCCTTAGAAACTTCATTTAATGGTGAACCACTCCTTTAAATAATCACACCTAAGGAATCCTTGTAGCAACCCCTTCCCTCAATTGAGTCACTTGGTTGAGGGATCTCTAGGGTTTCCTAATGAAGTGAGAGTCAAATAGGTCCCCTAATTGTTCCATCTCCTAAAAGGTGAAACATCTTATTTCCTATTATTTAATTTTGGTGGATCTGACCTTTAGACCATTTATTTTTTATTTGGAGAGTGTTTCAGTCCTAGATCTAGCTTACATTAACTTTGCATTAGGTCTTGCATTAGTTAGTTTGCATTCAGGGCTTATAAACATTGCAGTAGTGAAAAGTGCATATAGGACTTTTGCATCTAAAATCATTTAATTTCATTGAAATTCTATAATTGCAAACAATCAAGTCAACATACAAGTTGGAAACCTTAGAATCAACTCAAAAAAAAATTAATTTAAGGTAAAAGCGCTAATCTCAGACTCATTTTCCCATCTGGGTGATTTAGTCTTGGTAAAGGTCTTTGCTCTTGCTTTCTAGGAATTATGTGTTGAGTGTTTTTCACTAACTGAACTTGTCAAAAAACCTAACTAGGACTCATTTTCCCCTTGAGGTGATTTAGTCTCGTATTAGACCTGAATTATCATTTTACAACATTTAAAACTTCATTTTTGTGCTTTTGTTTGATGTTGTCAGATCTCTGTTTTAGTTTTCAAAGTTTTTGTTTCATTCATTTCATTAGAACTAGCTTAATTTAGTTTCATTTTAAAATTCAAGGAGCTCTTTCTCATCACCTACCTATTAGGATTTGAAAACAAACAAAAGCAAAACACAAAGTTGCTGCTCTATTTTCCAGTCATGCTGGAAATATCCAAATCTTAAATGCGGAAACACAAGGGAGACATGCAACTTGATTCTCTATTAATCAAACTGGAAATGAAAAAATAGAAAACAAACTAAAACAAAAACTATTACAACTTTCTAGGAGAAATCATAAGCTGGTCAACCAGATTGGTAATGATCAGGAGCTATCAACAGCTCTCTGTAAAGAGCTACACAGAGCTCTACCTAGAGCAATCACTGCTCTTACAAATAAAAAATAGTTGTTGTTGTTCAGGAGCTACTAGGATCTTAGAGAGAATGTTCTTCTCATAGTCTGCTGCTGCAATCTTCTTCTCTGACTTCTTCTCTCAACTTTTTTCCCAACTTCTTCCAACTGACAGAATAATTTACCTTCTATTCATTTTTTCCAAGACAAAAATTCCCCCCTCAAAAATCTGAAATTACCTACCGTAGTAAATGTTGAATTCAAAATCAGCTACCTTAATGAATTCTAGAGTTGTCAAGAGTTGCAAGGAGGATCCCCAAAATAGAAGAGCTCCTGACATGTAGGTGAAGGCAGTAGGGGCACTGACGGATGAGCAAAGGCTTAGGAAACATTAAATTCCAACACTCCCCCTTTGTCCTAAGCCGACAAAACAATAAGATCAAATCTGATCTAGATCAACAATGCCCAATCTGCTCCTTAGGTGCACAAAACTGTGAATGCTCAAAGGCTTGGTGAATATGTCTGCTAGCTGCTACTCAAACCTGCAAAACTCCATTTTAATTTCACCATTTTCAACCAATTCACAAATGAAATGATACCTAATTTCAATGTGCTTGCTTCTTCCATGAAACTCAAGATTTTTCGTCAAAGCTATCAATAAAACATTGTCACAATAGATCACTATTCCATCCTCTTGTTCTTCTTTCAAATCTGCCAAGATTCTTCTCAGCCAAATAGTCTAACATGTTGCTGCATTTGCTGCTATATACTCAACTTCAACTATTGATAGGGAAACAATAGGTTGCTTCTTAGAAGCCTAAGAGATAGCACCTAAACCCAAATGAAATACATAGCCTGAAGTGCTCTTCCTATCATCCAAACTTCCTACCCAATCACTGCCAGTGTAACCAACCAGCCCATCTTCTTTTGTTGCTATGTACAACACGCCATATCCTTTGGTACCATTCACATACCTCAGGATTCTCTTACCCGCTTGCCAATGGGTGTCTCTTGGAGTCTCCATGAATCTGGAAATCAGACTCACTCCATGCATTATATCCACCCTAGTTGTTGTCAAATACATCAAGCTTCCAACCAAACTTTTATACATGGTTGGATCCACATTGTTGCTACAATTTTTCTTACTCAATTTAAGACCTACGGCTGTTGGTGTTGGGCAGGCTTGCTCTCAAGAATTCTAAATCTCTTCAAGATCTCATTTGCATACTTCTCTTGAGAGATAAAAATACAATCATGCATTTGTTTTACTTCTATGCCTAAAAAATAACTCAAGAGACCTAAATCTGTCATTTCAAATTCTCTTTTCATGGCCTCTTTAAAATCAGCAATGAGGAAATCATCATCCCCAGTAAAAACTAAATCATCTACATACAAGACAATAATTAAAATGTTACCATTTTTTGCCTTGATGTAGAGAGTGGGCTCAACATTGCTTTTTCTAAAGTCGTTGCTCATTAAATATGAGTCAATCCTACTGTACTATGCCTGTGGAGCTTGCTTCAGCCCATAAAGAGCCTTCTTTAGCCTAAACACCTTGTGTTATTGGCCTGGAACTTCATATCCAAAAGGTTGCTCCACATAAACCTCTTCTTTCAATACTCCATTAAGGAAGGAAAACTTTACATCCATTTGAAATACCTTCCATTTGTGTTGGGCAGCAATAGCTATGACTATCCTCACAGTCTCCATCCTAGCAATAGGGGAAAATATCTCATCATAGTCTCTTCCAAACTGTTGTTTGTACCCCTTGACAACTAATCTTGCCTTGTGCCATTCTATTCTTCCTTCGGCATTGCTTTTGGTCTTATAGACCTATTTTACTCCAATAGCTTGCTTGTTTGGAGGCAAGTCAATCAGCTCCCATGTATTGTTTTTTCTAATGTATCTATTTCCTCATTCATGGCTTCACACCATTTTTCCTCTTTCACAACTTCTTCAAAATAAATTGGATCATTGTGAGAAAATAGTGAAAAATTCACACTCATCAAATTCATCATCATACCTTTCATTTTGGTAGATCTCCCTTACACTCTTGGTCTTTCTTGGCATTAGGGAGGTGAGAATGGGGTCTAAACTTTTAGTGCTGCTGCTGTTCTCCTGAATAGGATGGATTTGGAGCGATCGAGATCTGTCAAGAGCTCGTCAGAAGCAGTTAAGAGCTCGTCGAGAGCAGTTAGGAGCTCGTCAGGAGCTATCAGGAGCTCATCTGAAACTATCAAGAGCTCGTCGGGAGCTGTCAAGAGCTTGTCCCTTGGCTGTCTGTGGTTGTTTCCCTTTCTATCTGTTCTGATCAAGAGCGATCAGGAGCTGTCGAGAGCCATCATTCTCTGTTGGTGCAATATTTTTCAGATCTTTATCTTCAATTTCTTCATCACTTTGCACTGTCGGGATCTGTCATGCCATCCCATGAGTGATCTTCTAAAAATTCCACATCTCTACTAATGATAATTTTTTTGGTGTCCAAATTGTATAGCCTATAGGCTTTGGACTCTTCACTGCAGCCCGTGAAAATGCACTTTTCACCCTTGTCATCCAATTTTTGTCTTTTTCTCTTTAGGCACATGTGCATAAGCCACACATCCAAACACTCTCAAGTGTTCAACCGTCCATCTTCGTTTTGTCCATGCCTCTTGAGGTATCTTGTCACAGACTGCCTTAGTTGGAATTCTATTAATCAAATGTACGACTGTTGCAACAGCCTCTCCCCAATATTTTATAGGGAGTCCTTTTGCTTTTAGCATGCTTCTTGCCATCTCTACGATGGTTCTATTTTTCCTTTTAGCCACTCCATTTTATTGTGGAGTGTAATTGGCTGTAAGCTCTTTTTTTATGCCATTATGCCTACAAAAATTCACAAAACAATTGGAGGTATATTCTCCTCTTCTATTTGATCGTAGGACTTTAATAAAATGTTCAGTCTCTTTTTCAGCTTGGGCTTTAAACAATAAAAACTTATTAAATGCATCAGACTTGTGCTGCAAAAAATAAACCCATGTCTTACGGCTGAAATTATCAATAAAGGTCATAAAAAATTTGCTATTACCAATGGAAGTGATTTGCATAGGGCCTACCAAATCTATGTGCACCAACTCCAATGGTGCTCTTGCCTTTGTAGAGTTGCCCGATTAAAAGGGTTGCCTATGTTGCTTGCCCAAAATGCAAGCCTCACATCTAACATTAGGCTCTACTATCCTTAGCAAACCATCAACCATCTTGCTTTTGGACAAAAGACTTAAACCAGCATAGCCTAGATGTCCATACCTAAGATGCCATAGCTTGGAGGGATCTTCAATGGTGCTTTTGAGGGCTACAAGTTGTACTGCTATACATTTTCCATCCATGAAAGGTGCTGCAACAAACTAAGATGAGGAGCATGTCTCAATCTTCAACGGAAACATCCGATTCTTTGCCATTTGTATTGCTGCAAACACCTTTGTCCTCTCATTCTTTTCATAAATGACACATTTTCCCTTCTCCATCAACACTTTGTATCCATTCTAGATCAGTTGTCCTACACTCATGAGGTTATGCTTTAACCCCGGTGCAAAGAACACATTTTGAACCTCCTTCTCTTCACCCTGCTTGGTGTGGATCATAATAGATCCTTTTCCTTTGATAGGAACAACTTCATTGTTCCCCATTCTAATTTTTGATGTAACATTTTTGTCAATGAAAGAAAAAAGACTTTCATTACCACTCATGTGGTTGCTACAACCACTGTCCAAGTACTATACTTCAGGGCTGCCTTCTTCACCAACATTGCACATGATGAAGGTTGTGGACTGATTGCCTTTAGCCACATTTGCATTTTGTCTTTGGTGATTATCGTGCTTCTTTTAGCACTCGCAAGCATAGTGTCCAAGCTTGTGACAGTAGTAGCACTCAATTTTTCTCTTGTCACTTCTCCCACTCGAACTGCTATTCTTCATGCCTCTACGGGAGTTGTTATGAGAGCTGCTTGCTCCCTCTTGGCTGCTTTCTCGTCCCGAGCTTTCTCCACCAACATTTCCTTGACTAGATCTGCCTCTACCTCTTCAGGAGCCATTTCTACCTCTCCCTTTGCCTCTTGCATTAGACTGAGCTTTGAAAGCTTGCTCATGGGTATGGAGAGAACCCATTAACTCATCCACTGTCAAAGTAGAAAGTTTGGTCATTGCTTCAATAGAAATGACAAGAGGATCATACCTCGTGGGTAGACATCTTAGAAGTTTTTCAACAATCTTCAACACCTCTAACACATCTCCATTTTCTCTTAGTTGGTTCAATAGACCAGAGAACCTTGTTTGAAATTCTGCAACAGACTCCCTTTCTTTCATCTCAATAACTTCAAACTCTCTACGAAGTAGCTGGAGCTTCACACCTTTGACTTTATCAGTCCCTTTGTAGCCAGTCTGAAGGATTCCCCAAGCTTCTTTTACATACGCAGCTGCTACTATTCTAGGAAAAATGGCCTCTATCAAGGTTGCTTCGATCAAACTCAAAGCTTTTGCATCATTCTTCCTTTGCTCCTTCAGCTGGGTCTTCTGGTTATTTGTGAGAGTTGTAAATGTAGTTGGGTTAGTGATGTCCACGAACCCATTTATGAGAAAATCCCATAAATCATTTGCGACCATGATGGTCTTCATCTTCTTGGCCCAAATATCATAGTTATGTCCATTAAAGGACGGTGGCTGCTACGAACTCCTTGCTTCATCTCCAGCAATGTCTCCTATAGCAAAAAACTCAACACCCATAAAATACAAATGCCCAAACTCACAAGGAAATGGGGCCTAAAGCTCTTATACCATGTCAGGATTTGAAAACAAACAAATGCAAAACACAGAGCTGCTACTCTATTTTCTAGTCAAGCTAGAAACACCCAAATCTTAAATGCGAAAACACAAGGGAGACATGCAACTTGATTCTCTATTAATCAAACTGGAAATGACAAAATAGAAAACAAACAAAAACAAAAACTATTACAACTTTCTAGGAGCAATCAGAAGTTGTTCAACCAGACTGGTAATGATCAGGAGCTATCAACAACTCTCTGTCAAGAGCTACGCAGAGCTCTACCTGGAGCAATCACTTCTCTTACAAATAACAGACAACTGTTGTTGTTCAGGAGCTACTGGGAGCTCAAAGAGAATGTTCTTCTCACAATCTGCTGTTGCAATCTTCTTCTCTGACTTCTTCTCTCAACTGTTTTCCCAACTTCTTCCAACTGACAAAATAATCTACCTTCTATTCATTTTGTCCAAGACAAAAATTGCCCCCTCAAAAATTTGAAATCACCTACTGTAGTAAATGCTGAATTCAAAATCGGCTACCTTAATGAATTCTGGAGCTGTCAAGAGTTGCAGGGAGGATCCCCAAAATTGAAAAGCTCCTGACGTGTAGGTGAAGGCAACAAGGGCACTGACGGATGAGCAGAGGCTCAGGAAACATTAAATTCCAACACTACCTTCATTGATTCTTATATTGCACTTAATGAGGGAAATAATTAGATAACCTTTTCATAGTACTACACTCACTATTGTCCCGTTGGCTAGTTTTTCACCTTCTGTATACAATGAATAAGATTGGGATGTGGATGATCTGCTAGAGGTTGACTCGCATCCGCCTTAATAGTGTTTTATATTTTCATATTTTGTGTGTGATTGCATGTGCACAATATGATCTCACATACCATTATATTTGATGTACCTCTCTCTTTGTGAAATTCCTTTATTTATACCTACATTCCTCTATATATCATCAACCTTTTATCTTTTCTTTTTCTTGTGTTTTCCTTTTGGGGATGATGCACAGTGTTGAGACATTTAGGTATTTTTCATGTTGACCTAAAATATTTTCCTTTTTCTTTTCTTTGTCTTGTGTTTTCCTTTTGGGGATGATGCAAGGCATTGAGATATTTAGGTCTCTTCCATGTTGACCCAAAAGATTTCCCTTTATCTTTTCTTTCTCTTGTGTTTTCCTTAAATTGGGGATTGTGACTAATGGATTAGTATGGGATGACTAAACTTGATCCATGTGGACACAAAGCATATTCAAGCCACTAAACATCAATCCCAATAAGATCTATCAATACAAAACTAAAGTAAGCATCCATTAAAACTAACATATTAAATCACAAAATAATTAAAAACACTTATTTGAATCCATTTAAACTTATCCTATTGGGGAGTGGTGTCACATTGATGTGGAATGGCGATCTTTTCCAAATCTTGTGGATAAATGAGTCTGTTTCGATCGATTCTATTGAAGAGAAATGACGAAACTAATGATAGATACATGTGATGAAACATGATTTAAATGCTAAATTGACATGATGCAAGCTATTTTAACATGATATAGACTAAGATGATTAATGTGCATGTATGCAAAACTAGTCTAAATGGAATTTAAGGTAAAAATATTGAAACCCTAATTACAAGATATACTAAATGTATGCATCTATGTTATCATGGAAGCCATTAATTGAAGATAAGCTAATATGCAACTAATTTAAGCTAAAATGATGCTAAATAAGTGCTAAATATGATTTCAAGTGTGTGATTTTAACAACATAAGTTTTATCTTAAAAGGTGGATCCATTTGTCTCCAAATAGTGACCTATTTAGTGGAGAGAAAATGATAAATGAAGGGTTAAGATTAAAAAGGTTAATCAATGGTCAAAAATTGAGCAGAGATGAAACATGGATCATAGATTCTAATAAATGGATGAGAATCAATTATCTCATGGATCAAAAAAGGAATCAAGGGTTGATATTCTTCCAAACAAAAACAATCAAAACTTGCACAAGAAGTCATGTAAGTTAACTTGCACAAGAACTAGTATTGTGAGTTTGTTATGAGGGTGAATATTCCTTTCTTCAAATGATTGGACAAAAAGAATATTTTATGGAATATTCTCATGTGTGAGGAAAATTAGTTATTTAGTAAATTAAAAAAAAGTATTAATGTGCAAAAGGGGAAGAATATTCTCTTTTCGAGGGATGTGCAAAGGAGGAATATTCCCTTGCAAGTGGAGGGAATTGGATTTATTAATAATTTGATAATTAAATAAAGTTTTAATTATGCAAATTATGCAAATTAGGATATTCATTAAATAATTAACTTATTTAATGGAAAGGGGATAGTGATATGATACTTAATTAAATAACATGGGATTATCTAATTAAATAAGAGGACTTAGAGGTTTAAATTAAATAATTTGAATTATTTAATTAAACAAGATGAAATGTTAGCATGAAAGGTGACAAATTAACCTAGTTAGATTAATCAGATTAATAGATGCAAATGATGCAATTAATTAAATAGCTAGGAAAATTTAATCAATTAAGCAAAATGAGGATGGATTTGAGGATGAAACGATATTAGTATACCTGGTTTGAATGCATGATATTATTCAGGACATTTTTTTAGTGTCTACATTTTCCCACTCTTTGAAGCAAGTACCTATTATTTTGGTTCAAAGACTAATGCTTTTTAGGTTAAAAAATTGTTTCTCAAATAAAAAAAATCTGATTTTTAGATTCCCCACTATTGTCCCAACACAAGGAATAAGATGGTTCCCTACTCCCTTAAGAAATTGAGAGAAAATTTTGAATTTTGGGTTGATTTATCAACAAAGATAAAATATAGATTTAGGTGATACAATAGGCCTCAGGATGCCAAAAATGGCCTTAGAAGCACAAAAAATGACTCAAAATAGGTTGAAAAAGGTGGAAACAAATAAAACGGTTCAAAACCCTAGCTTTTGGTTGAAATTAGGGAAAAAAACCTAAATTTTAGACTTAAAAGAGGTGATGAAGGGTCACTTTCAATTCATTTGTGCATTCACACCTTATAGATTCTTGCATTTTGAGCTATGATACCTCAACAAAATGTCTCACTGTGCACTTTCTTTTCACTTCATGGAGTAGGTTCGAGAATACTAGGAACATGGAGATGTAGGACCCCAAGTATGTGACTCAAAAGTTCTCTCGATTTTCACTTTCAGGTGCATTTAATAGGGGGTGAAAGTTAGGCCTCTAGGCATGTCACTATATAGTGACACTATTGAAGTGTTAGAAGCATCACTATTGATATTATAGCGATGCACCTCTAGTTTAGTAGGACACCCTGATTTTTTTAATTGGGCAAGGCATTTGATTAGGGGGTCAGAGGGGTAATATAGTGACACATGGGCTTTTTAAGTTCAGCATCGCTAAAAAGCGATGGGTGACACATCTTGCAAATAGTGATGCAACCTAATATTTTAATATAGTGATGCACCATAATATTGATTTTCTATTAAGCATAGTGACGTGCATTGCCAAACTGGTGACAAACCTTTGGAATTGATATAGCGACACTCAAAAATCAGTGATGCTATTGATTTCAACAACACATTTGATGTTTTGGATGAAAAGTCTCAAATTTTGATCAGTTTTTTGACCTTTTTGGAAAATGACAATGTGTGCATGATGTGTATAAGAGGATCATCCACCATTGATGTTGCAGGAGCACCAATCTGACCTTTTAGTAGTTGTGAGAGATTTCGATGACTTGGAGGTTGAGCAGTTGGGGAGACTAGGGTTAGGCTTCATCACTTTCTTGCCTGAGGTTAGGACCCATCTCACTATAATGACGACATTGATCGAGAGGTGGCATAGTGATACCTCTTCATTTCACTTGCCTATTGGTGAGGCCACCATTACACTTGAGGATGTATGGCACATACTATGATTGTTGATTTAGGGTGAGCACATGATATATGACATGAATGCAAGTAGAGATGCATGTCTCTCCCTCCTACATAAGTGATAGATTGATCTCGACCTATACCATGGATGGGTGGAGAATTTTAGATTGTTTGTTGGAGAATTTATTTCTAGTGTCATTTCCCTAGACTAGCACATAGAGGTTTTAGTCTTGGATGGGGATTGGCATTGGAGTGGATGATCAGGAGGGATGTGATGTATGCTAGGGGTCTAGTTCTCCTTGATTCTTTATACCATGACATGCATAAGGCCATCTACTATGAGGGCTAGAGCATCAAAGTAGGGGTGACTCTCCTTCATAAATGGGCATACAAGCATATTCTAGTGTTGAGGCCCTTGGTCATTCTTGTAGAAATACATGAGGATGAGCCTGTCATGTTCAAATATGTTGTTCCAATGACATTGCAACACACAAGCCCCACAAGTTTTCCATATCGGTGTCAAGTCATTGATTACATGATGATGTTCAGATGGAGGTCATGGTTACAACATCCATTGTGGTATGATGATCAACAACAACTATATTTTTCTTGTCAAACCTAGTAGGGTAGATAGCACATGATCATTGAGAGATACCTCCTAGACTATGTTGCTCAGTAGTTTTGGGAGGTACAAGATGTGCCAGCACATGATTATATTGCCATTTTTTTCAAAAGCTCAAAGAGAGGTATAGTGGGGAGCCCCTATTGATCTTGTTGTGGTGATTAATAATTTTAGACAGCTCTTTCCACAATCGTGGGCATATGATCAGGTCCTTCCAAATGTGGGGACTACTCTAGCCTATGATGAATGGTTTAGGGCACCTACACATTTGATAGATCTAGCGGGGGAATACCTCAGAGGTAGAGGAAGAGGTAGAGGTAAAGGTTAAGGCTAAGGCCAAGATGTTGGTCGAGATGGAGGTAGGGATGCTGGTCAAGGTAGAGGCCAAAATCAAGATTAGGACAAGGGCCAAGTGCCAAGTGATGGCCACCAGTAACAACCAAATTAGGCACAAGTTCCAAGGCAATAGGGTGGGCACAATGGATAGATCTCAGTGGCACCACCACCTCATCCACCTCCATAGCAACTAGATCCATGAGATAGGAAGATTCCAGCCCTTAGAGCGAAGAGGGATCAACTATAGGTTGAGTGGGATCCGTCGTAGTAGCAGTTACATCATAAAATTTTAAATTTAAGGTCCTCAAACACATACCAAACATTCCTTAGATTCATACACCAAAATTTTACAAGTCAAACTGATGTGAATTAAAAATCGAATACACTATACACTGAAAACATGTGTTCTAGACTTAACCAAATATCCAACACTATTGTTATGCACCAGAGAAAAAAATCTACATCTATATTCTAGATTACCATCGCCTCAAACACTTATGCATGCATTAGACCAACTATAGATCAATGTAGACCTCAAACCACAATGTTGACATCAATGACAATACTATATATGTTCATGCTCATTTTGGTAATAGACATATCAATGACAATCTCCTCAAACTTCCATCAATCTACCCTTTTGTCATTGATGGAAACATACACTAGAATATTCTCCAAAATAATCTATGCCTTTGACATCAAGGGAAAAGGGTGCACACATATTTCTTTTTATTTTCTCCCTCTTTGACATCATTCACATATTCTTTCTTTTCTTTTCCTTCTCCCCCTTTCATATATATATATATATATGATTTTACTTAACTCACATACTCCCCCTTAACTAATATATACATATATGCATTTAAGGGTAAGAAAATCTAACCAACTCCCCCTAATAGTATTATCCGTCAAAACTGATCAAAATTTGCACTAGAACATTATCCTCTAACTTCCACATATATAATGAAATCTGATTATGAAATCTGAAATGCATAGAAAAGAAAAAAAATATACATTGTGTAGACATGCAGAATTAACACTATTGATTAACATCATTGATTAGTCATATTTCATCCATCAATTAAACAAATCAGGTTTAATTAAATAAATCACTTTTTATCTCCTAAGGTCTCTTGATTTAATTAAATCACATGTATTTAATTAAATGATTAACATTCATTTTCCTCTCATTTGATTTAAAATAAATCCAAAAATGAAAATCAAATGTCACACCACGTAATCACTAGCTTAATTAGTCAAATCTTTGATTAATGCTAAGACTAATCCATGTCCCATCCACTTGCATAATAAATCATTTAATTTGATTTATTAAAACACCAATTTTCCTCACAAGGCATATTCCCAAGGAATATGCCCTCATTAACTTCCCTTGTTTGAATTTTTTGTTTAAACAAAATTTCCCCCAAATCCCTCAACCATATGCATTCAATGCCATTTTCAAATTTGAAATGGGCACATTGGCCAAAACTTGCACAATCATGGGCCAATCACATTGTGACAAGTGGCTCTCTCCTAGTTGTTGGGAATTAGTCCCACATTCTTCAATTTGGCCTCTCCTCTCTTCAAGCTCAACTATAAATTCAAGGCTCCTATCCTTCAAACAAGAACACACTCTCATGCAAAGTTATTCTCTTCATTTGAGAACTAATTTTGTCCATTATCACATCATTTTATCTTCATCACTTTCTTATCAGGGATTGGGAAAGGGCTCTCTTCTCGCATCAAGGGGCACCAATCCCCCTATGGGATGGTGGTTGGTTGAATTAGATTAGATTTACATATTTTAGGTTGCACATGCTTTTCTTCATATTTTTCTCTTCTATGTTTGATCAACAATTTCATAGGGAGGGGTTTATTTCAGTTTATTGACAATAGCTAATCCATCTATTGTTAGGAATTGCAAATTTGCCTCTCACACATAGGTCAACTAAAAGAAGATGGAACATTTGTGTATAACACCTTGAATTTTGCAAGGTGTGCCTACCAATCCCTTTTATCTTGGCCAACCCAAGTATGTATTTTTGAGTCTCAAACTCTATGAGGAGTTCTTCTCCATCATCTAGAGTATTAGGTATGAGATTCAATTTTACTATTTTCTTCACATTATTTTATAGCACCAAATATAGTTGTGAACTTTGCATTCACCAAGTCTCTGAGTTGTTCAAACTCCACTATAATATTTTATTTTGTTCAAATAGTTGGAAGAACTGTTCATTTAGATTCTCAATAGCTAATCATGTACTCCCGAATCTTCATCAGTAGATGGATAATAGGAAATAGAAAATTTCTCAATTTAGGACTCAATGGAGTCCATTTCAACCTTTATATTTTTGGTGGAAGTGGGCCACTTTAAGAAAATTTGAAATAAATCCTTAGCCTCTTCAACACACTTTTGTACATCCTTAAGGTTGTTTTGTAATTTACCATATGTTTGGCACATTTATTTGTGATATCTACTAACCTTTTATCATTCACCTTGTTTTCAACCTCCTTCCTCAATTTCTCCTTAATACTAGTAGAATATCTTTAGAGGAATCAACCAAAAGTTTAATATTTTTTACATCAGATAAAGAATTGTCTATACTTACACCAAGAACACACTTATCCAACACCTCGAATGTCTCATCTATTAATTGGGAACTCTTCTAATGTATTTGCAAGAGCTCATTTCTGGTGGAAGCGTGAAATGCATCACCTAGTTGTGACTTGTGTAGTGGGGACAAATTGTCCATATTCACTTGCCCTTGTTGCAGATGTATTTGTAACAACTACACATAAATAATAGATTGGAATTGTAATTGCATGCTCAATAGGTTCTTTAATGAATCTTTGGAAGTTTTACAAGATTCTCCAACCACCTCCACAAATTTTATCCTCAACATCTTTCTTTTCCAATTCATTTTCCTTTTCACTAATGTTGTCTTCTTGTTTTTCTTCATTCTTCTTAGGATTTCTAGACTCTTTCTCATCCTTCTTCTCATTATCAATTGATTTTGCATTGTTATTTGGAGGAGGCATATTTTATGTATTTTGTGCCTCATTGATCTTTTGGTTTTCTTGTACAACCTATTATTTAGCATTCTTCTCTAGTTCTAAAGGAGGGGAGATATAACCTATTTGAGTATCCTCCTTTTACAACTCTTCAATATTTTCTTCTCCAACAATGTTTTCTCCCATTGAAGGAGTGTTACCAATAACATTTTCTTCTTCTATAGTCACATTATCCTTTTCTTCTTCATGCTCATATTTCAAAGCATCTTCATATTGTGTAGCTTCTAGTACATTAACTTCCATGATAGGGGCATCATCATGTTGAATTTATTATTCATTGTCTAAGGGCATCCCTAACCTTTTTGGAAAATTGGAAAGTTTCTCAATAGTCTCATTTGTCAATCACTCAACATCATATTTGTCTCTACTCATAAGTGTAGTTACTCTCTATTTTTTTTTTAAATCCTTATTATATAATTGAGCTAATGTATCTGTATCCTCGTCAAAAATGTAGAACTAACTTTCTCTAAAGTAAAATTCCTTAAATTTTCTTCTTCATTTATTGCCACTTCTCTTCGAGTATACAATACAAATTTTAATTCTTCCAGTAACTGACTCTCAATATCTTTCAAACTAACATCAAATGGAACAATGTACCCTAATAAGGCTTCTTCAATGGTTGAATTATCCTCATCATCAGTAGTGGGATACAATGTACTAGTCTCTTCAAGATTTCTAGACTCAGCTATGCTGCTTACAAAGGCTTCCAACTTCATTGGACTATGCTTCTAGATAGGAGGGGTCTTTTCCTTCATCTTTTCCAATTTCACTATCTTTGTAGACTCTAATTTCTTCTCCCTCGTCTGAATTTTGTAGCCTTCTTTTTCTTTTTCCACCTTAACTTCACTCTCACTATCCACTATGCCAACTTTTGTTTTCTTTTCACTTGTTTCTCCTTGTGACACTTCAAATTTTTATTTTTGGATTAATGGTTCCATTTATTCTTCTTCCTCTTCATCATCAAAATCTACATATATTTTCCTTTTCTTCTTTTTGATCACTCTCCTCTTCATAGGTCCTAATTGTTACTTTGTTGGATCAGCCTTTTCCTTTACAAGAACACTTTGTTGTTATTTTAGAGTACTTTGTTGTCTTATCGAAGCACTAGTTGGCCCCTTTTGTATGTTATACTAAAAAAGGGCATAGGCCTGGAGGAATTGTGGAGAGGGGGTAGATGTTCTACTAGATCTTCTAATGTTGGATGCACCTCCTAGAGAGCCAAACAAGCTCTTGGATTTCTCCACTTGTTCCTTTGATAGACCCATCACCTCTGCAACCTGTGTAGTCATCTTCTCAATGGTTTCCTTTATTTTATTTTTTCTTTTATTTATATGCACTTCCATAGAATTTTCTTGGTATGTTCCAAATATTTCATTAAAGGCATCTTTAGGCTTGCTCAACATAAAATATACCAAACTGTTGATTTCTTCCTCCATTATTTTATATCCCATCTCTAGGATCCAAACAGTTCTAGCCTCAACAACCTGTATTATGCAGTAGTCCTTGTTTATGATGAAAGTGATATATTTTTTGTATTTCTCTACCCTGATCCATGAAATCCTTTCTCTAGCTTGCATCACTTCATTTGAAAGGTTTTAAATAATCCCCATAATGCACTCTCTTGTTCATTTTCATCAAGGAAAAATTTAGTGGCAAATATTCGCCAATTGGCTAATAATAGAAATCAGGAGCTCCAAAAATGGCTAATAGTACAAGCTGAAACAAAGGCTGAATCGCCAGGGTTTTACAAAAAAATAATTTTGTCTCGATTAATTCGCCATGTAAATGATGCATCATCAAAATTGATTCGCCAGTAGTTTATACAATAACTAAATTTTTTAATTATATTCGCCAGTAATATTATATTCCTCTGATTAATTTTGGGGCAATATCGCCACTAATAATAAAATACTATTTTCTTTTATCTATTGCCATAGATTAGTTTTTTAATCGAACGATTGTAGGTTGATTCCGGGCCCTAATACACATGTGCCTTTTAAAAGGCTGTTTGAGGCTGCCAAATGATTAAATCTAATTGTGTGGCCCAAAACAAATTTCGGGCCTCAACAAGCCTTTAAAAAGGCACATGTGTATTAGGGCACAGAATGAACTTGCAACCATCCTTCATTCTATCAGTGGGATGACAAATAATGTTTCCTCGACACGAGATTGTGATGGGGGTTTCACCGATGAAGCATTGTTAGGCAAATGGTATTGAATTTTGTTAGGAATGGGGGAAGATCTACCCCTCGACCATGCTTGTATCATGATAGGAGCGCATTGAGATTCACTAGGATTTTCCACTATGATTATTATTTTTACCAATTATTGATTAAGATTTGCCAAGATTTTACAATTTTTTTAATACTGTGCATAAGATTCCCCAGGAAAATTAATATTTTTTTCAAATAAAAGGAATAGCTGAGTTAGCATAAAATAAGGAATGCACTATGCTATTGAAGATAAAAGAAGGAAAGGAACACATAAGAGGAAACATGGCCATCATCGGCTGAGGTGTCTTCAAGTTGTCTTCATTGTTGCTTGTCCCTCCTTGCTCCTATTCCCCGAGTGAACCTACAAATGATTGAAAAAGCTTGTTAGAGCTTAGGTTATGAATCTGCCTATATGATCTATCAACAACAATATAGAGCATTTCTTACGGTGCATTGAATCAGTGGAGCAAGTATCAACAATACAAAAGGCGAAACATCACAAGAACATTGAAATTATTTATTTCCATCTAACTTGTTACTGTAAAAGTATAGGAAAATTCATGTTGTTGATTTTCTTTGAAGACTTGATAGCATGTGGCATAAAACAGACACTCACAAGGGTAGAGCTCGGCATGCTCTCCCTTGACTGCAATTGGGGCTTTGAGAAAAGAAATGCATTCATAGTGTCAAGAAGGAACATCCAACTGAAGGAGAAGCTCATAAAGTAATGCAAGAGAAATGGATTCATCAACCATACATGACCATCAAATTAAAAATGCAAAAGTGAAGATGATAATCACATATGAGCAAGGAATCATTCTCAAAATGCTCAAATTATGTTGAAAAAAAATCAAATGCAATATCTTTCATCATATATTTTTGTTTTCATACAAAAATTTCATGTTCAAACTACTACTACAATATTACATTACTATTATGTTTCATTAACATGATGTTCATATTGATAAGGTAGCAAGCGATTTATTACCAGAGATTGATAGTGAATAGGCATACATAATTCCAGTCTTCAATCAAGAGTAGTGACTAAAGCAATTGGAAAAATTGTAAAAAAAAATCATCATCAAGTGTTACTTATTTCAAAATCTTCTATGCACCAGGGTTCAAGACTCATATCAGTTGTAGCTACCCAAGGGAAGATAAAAATGCATGAAGAGTGAGAGATGACTGTGTTTCATCAAGCAATTGAAAGTGCAAGGAGGATGCATTATTTAATGTTGAAACAAAATAGTGCAATTGCAAGAAATGTAGATACAAAGCAAGACATGCTAGAGCTCTACACATTCAGAAAAATAAAACCTAGAAAAGTTAAAGCTTTGACCTTGCTTAGAATGGATTTTGTTTTGGTTTCCAAGTTGATAAAAATGGAGAAACAATATTATATTCTGCACATTATGAACAAGTGGTTTATGATGCATTGAAACCCTAGCTGGTGCTCTCATGGCTACAGCATGAGAGAAGAATCTCTCTTCACATAAGCAAAAAACCATTTGGGTTTTATTTCAAAAAGTGCAAATGCAAAGGATAATGAAGGGTTTGAGCTTACACAAGTATTAGGGCTCTCAAAAAGGTGAGGATGGTACACTCATGGCCGTGGCCATGAAGGGTTTGTAAACCGTTAGAAACAAAAACAAAATGCATGATTTTTCTCTAGTTTACTCTCTTTACAAATTTTATTGATTTCCTATCATGGGTCAAGCCTAGAACCAAGTCTTTTTTTGTAGAAATGGAGAAATGCACAATGTATGGCCATGACCTGTGCAAAGAAACTCAGATTTTTACCATAGATCCTTCATGTATTTTTATAAAAAAAGCTCAAATAGAGCTTATTTAAGAGGAAAATGCACAAAATAGAGAAGCATAGAAACTTACCTAGCTTTGATGTATGGATAAAATCATTTAAAGGCTTCGTGCGATGTCCTTCAGAAGCTAAAGTCAGGATCTCCATGGTGGCTCGAAGTGGAGGAGAAATCAATAGAGAAGCAAGGCATAAGAATGGGTCAGAAAAATTGCAGAGGCCACAACCTAGAGTCCTCAAAACCCTACAAAATGAAGTTGAAGTGACTCAAAATGGTGGAAAAACAACTTATCATTGAGTTGCAGAAGGAATTCAACACCCAATATAGAGGAGTCGACATGGAGGAGCTCAAACCCTAGTTTCCATGGCAACCAAGTGCAGAGCTTCATTCTTCCAAGTCGGCCAAGTGCAAATATAAGCAAAATTACGGATAGGGGGCTATTTTGATCTTAGGGTTTCTGAGTTCCCCAATTTGAATGGATGTTTATCACATTCTTTTAAATTAAATGTCTTTTATTAATTCCTTTTCACAAATTTTTCCAAGGTCGATCCATGCCTTAGGATATTTTTCTTGATTTTTAAAGAAAATCAAATAAACTCATACCTTGCCTTTGTGATTTTATGAGAAAAAATATGCACTTTAGCCCCTGTTCACTCAGTTAAGCTACTCACATGCCTTAGTATTTTCATGGTTCATAGCCATGGTTAAAATTTTATGATTTTTTATAGAAAAATTAAATGTATAGGAGCCTTTACGTAGTATTTTAATTTTTCAAAATATCAAATTTCACTCAAACTGCAAAAAATAGAATATTTGGAGTCAAGTTGCAATTATTAGATGCAATAGATAGGTTTCCATTTTGATTTTTGAAACTACACATGAAGTAAAACATCATTAAGGTAATGTTTCTATAAATTAACTTAATGTTTGTTGTGTTTTTAAAATGTAGTTCGAGTGTTTGATTCTTCACTAAACTTTCTATTTCGAGTTGAGTTCACTTGGGCGAATTTGAAAAATAAGAGGAAAACTAAGCTTTCTAATTTTGGTTCTGAGTTGTTTGGACCTGATTTTATGGATTTTTTGGATCAACCTCTTGGAGATAGAAAGTTGCCACTTTTTTCATGCAATTCGGAGTAGTTTGGAGTACTATTTTTCAAGCCTTTTTGGGGGCTCAAAAATGGATTAGAGTTGTTATTTTGGAGATGCAATTGAGCTAATTTTTGCTATTTTTTCTATTAAGGTCATTGGAGAGCTATAAGTTGGAGAAATTTTAATTTTTCATGGGGTTAAGAATTTTGTATCTTGCTCTCATATTCATTGCATAGAGTCTTGTAAACTTATTTTTTGAATCAAGATTTTGAACTTGTATTCCTTCATTTCAATAAAGCAGTAGAATTTCTTTTCTCATTTTTCTTGTTTCAAATTTACAGTCACAATTTGATGTTAACTATGATTCGAATGCAAAATCCTCTTCATGTCTTGTCATTGTAAGTTTTTTTGCAAGAGTTTCATGTAGTTCATGTTGCATTATGTGTTCTTTTGATGAACCTTTATGCAAATCACTATTGAATTATGTGTTTCTAGGGTGGGATTGAGAGAATCAAGGTTTTAAGAGAGATTTTTGTGAGTAGAAAGTTATCAAAATCTTTATTCATTGTTGAATCATCTTAGATTTTAGGATCTCTGTTTCATTTTTTCCATTTAACCCAAGTTCCTCTGAGGGTCTTTTATATTTAGGTGGCTTACTAGAGGGAACCATCCCACTCTGGAGATTCACTCTCACTATAGATTACCCACAATCTGAGAGTGATTCCATGTTGCAACACAATAGGAAATTTTATCTTGGCTATGGGTGCAATCCCGATTGTCAACAATAACAAAATTCAATAGAGTATTGTTGAGCTAGAAATAGAATTGGAATTATTTAAGCAAAAGAGGGAAACATTGAAGACCTAGGCCCCTCAACTTCAATTTATGCAACACCCAATTCCCCAATTGCACATCCTCAATCTCCTCCTCCTCCACCAAAGCAATATTTAGCAATAATGCAATACAATTTAGGCTAGGAATCTATTGAAATTGAGGAAACAAGCACACCAGATGTAGCTCCATCAAATGAGTCCACAAAGAAACAATTATTATTGCAGATTGAAGTATATAAGAATTTTTTTACACAAGTTCAAGATACCATGTATGGGAATAATTCAAAGATTGTGTATACAGTTTAGAACATATGAATAAGAAGATTTAGGGTAAGTTGAATAGTATTCATTCAAATTATTCTTTAATGCTGCAAGAAATGAAGTTGTCTCAGAGAGACAAGGATTTGGCTACCCCAATAATGGAAAGATGGATTCCTAGGGCTCATAATTTGAAGCTTATAGCATTTGGGTCTACACATTAGAAGGATAAGTATCCAAAGATTGGCCCAACATACAAATTTGTTAATGAATTAAAAAAAAAAATTCAAGGGTATGGTGCTCCTTTGGAGGTGAAGATAAGAGATTTGAACTAAAAATTTGATGAGGCAGAGTTGGTATTGTTACCAAATATTCAGTAAACATATGATGAGGTAGAACATCTATAGGCATGGAAAGATCAACTAGATACAACTATTGCTACCCAAGCATCCCTTATATTTGAAAATGTTGATATTTATGTATTGAAAAATACTCTTGAAAATTTTTCTTTCACCATTAGTTTCTTGGAAGAATATGACAAAGAGGAAAGTTTAGTAATGGCTAAATATGCTCCCTATAGAAAAAATATGAATGAACTCCTGGGTTTTAATTGGCCTTCTAAAGAAGAATATAAATTTTGGAAGAAGACCTTTATTGATGAGTTGGAGTTGCAGGTACATCGATGGAGAACAAACATACATGGTTGATTACAGTGCAGGCCTGGCCTTATAAATTGCAATGCATAAAAGATATGTTTCTCCAAATTCAAATTATGATAGAGAAAAGTGGATTGTTGGTGACTTGGACTAATACTATATGTTGATCTAGATTTTGATCCACGTGGTTCCTTCTTTTTTGCATGCCTTTTGTTCTTTTGGTGAAAATGAATAATGATGTTGCAACAGTTTGAAGACCACTCTCTTCAACAAATTACCTTTTGGAAGGCGCGAGAATCTCCATTGGCTGAAAGGCAACCATGTCTTAATGAGGAATATTCTCTCAATTTGTTGTAACCATTCCTCATGGAATGATCGATTTAGGTTGTCAAACAAAAATGTGACATGTGTCCCTTCATCTTGAAGCTTGTTTTTCTCTCTTGTTTCTAATAAAATGGAATTTAGGGCCATTAGTGCAAGTCTTTTTTTGAATTTTGGATCTAAAAATGCAAATTGATAATATAGAGAAACTATGTTCTAAGTCTGTATGTTAGGTTTTGAGTCAAGTAAATAAGTTTTTTCAATTGTATGGTTTTCAAGCATGTCTAAATGAACAATGCAAACCTTTGAGTATATTGTCTCTCCATCTATAATATTTCATATGAGTTAGAACTAATTAAAAGTAGATCAACGATCTTTCATTAATTTTCAATGTGCTTTGCAGTGAGTTATGTTTTAATTCAGGCTCTAATTTAATGAATTGGTTAAAATACCTTGGTTAGAACATGAGTTTGTATGGATATTTAGAGGATTTGATAAGTAGTCATCGAATCTAAGTATTTGATATGTGTTGTAATGCAATTACACAAACATCATGGTTGTTTGAAATTAAATCTACCTTATAGTTCAATTTATTGTGATTTGACTCCTTGCCCTAAGATAAGACACTGATCTAATAGGTGTTAGTGCATTTCCTATGGTTCTGATGTTTCAATTTGAGAACAATATTCATGAACAAGCTTAGAATCCTTTTATTTTATTTTATTTTGGTGTTGTGTGATATTCTCAAGTTTAGGTATTTAATCCTCTTTAAGGAATTTCTAGTTTCTTGAAGGATTTCATCTACTTAGCATTTCAGTGAGAATAATTTGTTTATTATACAATGTGTGATATAGTTGTTTAGAAGATTGCAGGATACACATTGTGGGATCACCCTCCCAGGTTTTGTAGAGCCCAAAGTGCAAGTGGGAAGCATTATAGCTTCCTCTTGTTCATTGGTAAATCACCTCATGAGTATTCAAGGACTGAATCTGGAAAATTCATAGTACTCAATGACATTGATATTTTCTTGGTTCTTTAAAAAAAACCAACATGACCTATTTTGCATATCAATTTATATCATTGAAGGCTACAAACATAATGAAATAAAACTGGCAAACAAAAATTATTTGCATGTTTTTGGGAAAGGTACTATTTAGATAGGGAATGGATACTTCACTAATGTTCTCTTTATCCTAAAATTTAATAGGAACCTCCCCTCTATTCAAAAAATTGGAAAAAAAGGATTTTGGAAAATAATTGAATTTTAATAAAATTCAGTAGTCATTGGAGACTTGCTAAGTAGAGCAATTGTATTCATTACAAAATTTGATAGTTATATTTTGTATACTTTCAAAAAAATATCTCCAAATGACTTCTTTTGTGTTACACTCACCTACATGTATTTTAGATATTTCATCACTTCTTGGTACAAATTTCATAAGTGCTTGATATAAATATTCTAGAGATTATCCACAACATTATAATGATGACTATATTGAGAATATATGCAGTCGCTTTTGATGTATCATGATTTTTATCATGTCTAGTTTACTTTCTCGTTATCAATAATGACCTATTATTTCATACAATTTTCATAAGATACACATTCATATTAAAATAAATATTTGGATTCTTCACACAATATGAGATATTTGAAAAGAGGCTACAAACTAGATGCATGAATAATTTACTAAATAAGGAGACAACATGATAGCTTATATACTAGTCATGTCATTATTTCTTTGATAAAAAAAAAAGCATTCAAATATTCTTCTACTCTCATACAATGGGAGAGAACTAAATTACATCCAATGTCAAGTCATGTTTATAACTTTCCCCTATACCTAAATAATAACAACTTTTTATAATGAAATTATTTTAAAATAAGCCACATTTTGGTTATTCTTTACTTTTAATTTTTTTGAAAATAGATTCCATTTTCTACCTCACATTATAATGAGTGACTTAAGTCACTTTTTTCAATGGAAGGAAGAATTATGATGTGAAAAGAGATAAAGAGAACATGATTAGTTTTATCAAAAATATGAGAGAGAATTGCAATCTCCTGAGGTTCATGATAAATATTATGCTTTCTTATCTAATTTAAGTTCACAATAATATTTACCGTATACATAAGAAAATTTGAGTAGGTATGACAAGCCTAGCTCTTGTATCTCTAATGCATGCTCAAGATAAAACATTTGTGGTCTTAAAAAGCCCTTTGCAAAATTCCATAGAGATAATTGACATACCATAAAAAATATTCTTATAATGATCCTGCTTCTACAACATGGACCATCAATGTATATGATCCTTTTTATTCCTTTAATAATAGAGTCATATTTGTTATATAAATTATTCCCATTTCACCTTACCATCTAAATCATCTCTTTAAATTTTAATAATTAAAGAGATTTAGACCAACATTTGTCATATCTCACCCTTACAATGTTTGGAAATCTAAAAATTCATCCTAATTTGAATGTGGAAGTTGATTATGTTTTTTTCTTTGAAATTGTTTAACCCACAATGAACTTCTTTGTCACTAGCTTCGACTTTACTAAAAATCAAATTTCTTTTAAAAATCGAATTCAACATGATCAACATATAGAAATAAAGATCAATGAATAAGATTTTACTCAAAATCATAAACTAAATCCAATAAATAGGATATAATCTATCCTCCATATTGACATTTCCAATTGTATTCCCTAACTATCTTATATCTTATAGCCTATAGAAATATAGTTTAGCTTCATCTTGCACCAACAACCATCAAAATTATTAGCACGACACTACGATGCAAGGTCCTTCACAATAATATCCTCATCTCCATGTTGCACATACAGGAAATGAAATCAACAAATTCTTCATTTTGTGTTGGTAATGTGGCCCATCTGTAATTACCTTCTCCAATGAGGATAACTTGAGGAAACAATGGCTGAGGAACATTCTTATAAATATAACGTCTTTCTCTCAAGGGAGGATGTATCACGCTAACATGCCTTTCTTCATGAAGTATATGAATATTACATAACAAAGCTTTTCAGTTATATCCAAACCCTTTCTGGCTACAATCACCCTTCTATATTCACCATGTTCTTTCCCATTCATGCATTACCAACTATAAAGATTTTGGTCACCATTATCTCCATACCTTTCTACTAAAGGCTTTGTTGATAAACTCTAGTGTGCTGGATCAAAGAGATTAATAGCTTTGACTATTGCTTCTCAGACTATGTGTTCAGGCCATACTGTTATTTGTCTTTGCCTCAATGGGATCAATAGCTATTTCAAGTGGCTAGGCCACTCAATCTACTATATATCTGTCCGCATATGCATCTATGAGGAATTTGTCTAAACCATGTACGCCGTTGTCTGTGTTTCCGCATATTGTACTACGGCTCATTCAAACCTATTCGAAAACTTCCATTAAAAGGCCACAGGTAGGACGCTACTAAATACTGCAGTGTCTAGTTTTATATCTGTGAATTGCATTTGATCAAAAATTTCTCAGGCACTCTCAACAAATTTTTTTGTCTATATGATAGAATAATTCCGAACCGTTTGAGGACAACTCTTTGAGGCTCTCGGGTAAACATTTTGTGCAACTAATGATACTTGCTAAATCCTTTCATTTTTAGAATATAAGCTATATTTAATTATACTCCAAACTTATTATCAGGGGAGTCATGCTTCATACAAGAGACAAATTTATTCACTTATGTTATCTATAAAAAGAAGTTTGTATCTATATATTTAAAAATAGTGTAAAGTTATATAAATTTAGGTATCAGGTAAATTCACCGCTAGCAATTCACCATCTTAAAATTCACTGTCAACAATTGACCGTAAGAAAATTGATCGCTATGTCAATTTCACCTCAAGGAAAATTCATATATAAATTTCCAAGACTTTGATATTTTTTTTTGCAAAAGAATAATGGAGGTCTGTATTTCTTCCGTGGTGAATTGTTGGTGGTGAATTTTTCTTGCAATGAATTTGTCATTGAATTGTTGTTGGTGAATTTTCCTAGAGCCATAATTCTACAATTTCAACTATTGGTACGAAACATTTGTTGTTGTAGAAGAAATTTTTAAAAGAATAATAATAGTTACAAACCCAGAGTGTAAAAGAATCAAGAAACAAAATATGCAAAGTCATATAAGGTGAAAACCCATCAAGAGTGTAGAAGAATCAAGAAACAAAAGAAGAGCATGACTTGTAGAAAAGTTGTCATATATCCATGGAGCAAGTGTGGACCCATCTAACTTCTTTTAGATACTATGGATAGCCTTGTCTTTTTAGGAGTAAGGATGTGAGGGAAAAAATATTCATATAAAAGACAAGATCATGCATTCAACCATTGCCATTCTTTTGTGTCATGCCAGTTGTTCCTAGCATGAAACATCTAGTACCTCCAATCATGAAGAAATGTTTTCCTATTATTTGAATTAGCTAACTTTTCCCTATCATCTATGCTAGTTACTAGAGTCATTTTTCAAAATATTTTGGGCATACCCCTCTAAATTGTAAAATAAGTTTCTTATGTTTCCTTTGAGAAAAAATAATGGTGTCATAAAGGAAGAAAGAAGGTGATAATTTTAGAATGAAACATTTATTTTTTCAAGAAAAAAGAAAAGAAGATAAATAAAAATCATTTTTTCTAGTGAGAAAGATTCATAAAAGAGTGAAGAAAAAAAAATGATGTGTCAAAAGAATATTTTGGAACAAGAATTAATGAAAGTTCAAAAATAAAAAATAAAATTTAGAAGAAAATTTGAAGTGGTTTGATAAGCTATCTAAAACACTTATAAAAGAAAATAGTTTTCAAGAGGATGAAATATCAAAACTGAAATAAAATAATAATTTATTAGATCAATTACTTGAAGCATATATACAGAAAAATGTGTGCCTAATGTGTATGCCTACACTATGTAATATATCATAAATGATAGAAATATTTTTTTCTTATTGTTTTGATAGATCATTTCATATATGTGATATAGATATATGCAAAGAGTGCAAGGTTGAAAATAATACTATTTTTGAATCTACAAATCTTGCTATTTGTGATGATGATAATAGAGTAAGTTATGGAAAATATGTCGGTTTTAAGATTATGAAAATAGGTTGACAATAGAAAAGGTTTGGGAAAGTATGATAAAGGAATTATAGATCCCATTGAACCAAGTGTAAGACTAAACAATGAAGGCCTTGGATATATTAGAAGTAAAGAAGATTCAAATTATTTTACAGGTAATATAACAAGTCAATTCAAGAAATGTAGTGTTCCCAATGTTTTCATTGTAATTAGAAAGGATATATAAAGGAAGTGGATTGGTATCTTCATTTTTGTACTATTTTTAGATTGAACAATAATTTTTGAATATTATGTTAGAATAGAGACTAGAGGAAGCAACTGATGAAAGATAGTATACACATGAATTGCAGATATATTGGTGTTTCTAGCTGGAAAGTTTGGTCATAAATATGCTCAAAAATTTGTACAAGAAGGAATATTCTCATGATAAAAAATATTGATCAAGCAATGTTTGAATGTTTGAGTTGAGTGATTGATGATAAATTTTTATCACTCAAAGAAATTAATTGTCTTGCTCTATTTTATTAGTGAATAAAATATAGTAATACCAAGTACCATTCTATCAAGAGATCTAATGAAAAATGGAGAAATCTACTTTTATTTTTGTAGACTAAAATATTAGTTGGTATACATATTCATAAATACCTTATCAAAGGAGAAATTTGAACACCTAAAAAATTATTTGGCATGTTGAAGTAGCTAGTGGTAAAACTTCAATGGGTTGTTGGAATAAACTATTATTTTATTGCACTAACCATTAAATAATTGTCATTATAATTAAACAATGAGGGTAAAAACATTGAGCTATTTGGAGGCCTCAACATAGTAGAGAGATTTACAATTTGATAATCATATAAAGTTATAAGAATTTTAAATGACTATTTAAATTTCTTGGTATGAATGATATTGCAATATTAGCAATTAATTTGTGGCCCGGGTTCAACCTTGAGAAGGTATGAATTTTTGAAGAAAATAATTGTTATTAATAATTCCTAATTTTATGAGGTGGTGGGCCTAGCTCGATTGGCTAAATCATCCTATTGCAAGCAAGAGGTCACGAGTTCTAATCTCCCCACCATCCCCGTGGTATTGGAGGGTGTGTCGTGCCAGTAATACCATTCACATGAAAAACGTTTACCAAGCGCACTGCAATTTATAGGGGGATGGATACCTGACTGATTCATGTAGCCTAAAAAATAATAATAATGACTAATTTTACCTATAGTATATATTATATTTAAAAAAAAAATTGGACACCCCTATTTTGATAATTTTATTTATCTTCATCTCCATTCATTCTATCAAACTATATGATTTATTTCAACAAGAAAACTTCATTATATGATCAAAGGCATGTAGGGATAGATATGATCCTAAAAATCATATAATTTAATCTATAAACTTTCAGCCACTATAAGGAACACTTGAATTCCATCAATATAGAGGTGTGAGATTTATTCTTAGATCAACTATATATGTGAAAGTTAAATCAATGATTACAAAGATCATTGATAAATCTAAAAAATTATAGTGTTGATTAGGAATATCATTACTAAATATAAAAATATGTAATATAATCATTGATTATAGAAATAATTGCTAAATCTAAAAAGTTGTGGTGTTGACTAGAAAGGTCTTTGTCGAATCTAAGAAAATATAGTATTGATTACATGAATCATTGTTAAATATATGAAGGTTTGGATGGTAAAGGTCGCTGAAAATGACTTCAACTCATTTATTGATATAACTATGAAATACATATTGTTATGGATAATCATGAAAAAAGGTAATCAAGGGTGTTGAAAATAAGGACAAGTTTGTATAATTTCAATAATTTATTGTGCCACCTCACGTTGTGCATTGGTGTTTGTGCAAAGCATGTCAATTTATAGTGATGCATTAAGAAAAAGGAAACATAGTCTGGCTTAATTGATGCCACTTTTGTATCATAACTTTTCTCATCCTATTCATTATATTAGTTTCTTCAACATAATATTGGGTCATTGCAATCTATAGGTCATTTATGATTTTTTCTAAAATAATATTTATGACTAATTTAAACATATTTATGGGTTTCCTTCTATGATCTTTTCATCTACATTTTCAACCATGTTATATACTCAAAAAATTAGGGAGTTCCTATAAAATATGTATTCAAACAATCCGATTGTATTGGTATCCTCTAGAGTATAATTCAACCTCATTAAAAAGCACAACACCTGTGAGTAATGTGCAAGAGTTCTAGAAGGATAAGTATTACAATTACATTGTAACAAAATAACTATTATATCTCAATTGGAAAAGAAGCATAAACTCAAACATAATATAATGTAAGAATGATAGAAAGGCCATGCCTATATATCATCACTACTATAAGCATACTCTCAAGTTCAAAATAAAGATCAAACTACTATAAAAAATCACACTATGACTTCAAAGAGATAGATCAAGGCTATAACTAAAATGAAATTTAGAAAAGAAGAACTAGGTGCACTCTAAGACCACCAAGATCACGTGAATTATAATTAAGAAGTGATTTTTTAGCACACAAGAATGAAACATTGCAACTTTGGGAACCTTTCACCTCACATACCACATAAGATATGTCAATACCAATTCAAATTAGATGGTGCATATCTTTTATGATTGGGCATGATGGGTTATGAGATTTTTATAGCCAAGATGGTGGTCACTTGGTCATTGTCACATGTTTCTCTAGTGATATTTTGAGGAGATATGAGTAATTTGGTGCATCATTCTTATACCCTTGGTGGATAATTCATTTTTTAGAGCCCTTTATACTCTTACATGTAAATATCAAGTAGGACAGTGTCAAGATTTAGTGTACTATTCACCTTGTATATCCTAAATGTCTATGAAATCTGATTATTCACTAAATGAATAAATAATGCACATGTCTCTACAATTCATGGTATGGGTATATAGGATGTCCATGCAAGGGTGGGGACATATGTAATTGTTTTATTTTTATTATAGTTTAAAATATTATTTATAACAAGATATTGAATATGAGATTACATAGTGGATTTTTAAAATCACCTTCTATTATTAGTGGGTGTTGAATGTAATTAATGCTTCATGAGTAAGTGCTCGGGAGTTGCATATGCCACATTACATAAGCCACATTACATAATGGAGGTCAAATATTATTATGTAGGAGTTATTTGGCATTTAAAAATGACACCACACATGTGAGGATTATGATAGTTCATATCATGGTATTTTTGGACCTTGTTTTTTCCCATGGTATTATTTCTTGGTGGATTTTTGGGAATCATTAATTTTGTATATTGGACACATGAGATAAAGGATGTGTGGAAGGTACTTTTAAGAGTTATTATATTATTTTTCTACTAGAGGTGTATTGATCTTATCAAAGCTCACATGCATATCGTATGAATTTATCATAACCATTAGTGTTGATAAATAATATGTTGGATGTGTGTTGTTTGAAGACTAGGTTTTTCTTAAATTCTCATGGGTGTTTCTATTTTTCCATCTCTCAAATTCTTGTTCTTATCCAAGTGTTGTTTACATGGCAAAGTGTTATTCTTTTTTTTCTTATGTGAGGTGCATGTATTTTAGTATGGAAAATCCTTGTATTTAATATTTAAGTGTAGTTTTGCATTTAGATGCTAAGCAATTTATAAGAATATTTTCCTTTCACCAAGGTTCTAAGAGAGAAAGATTTAAACTTATAATGGACAATCACATAAATTCTTAAATCTTTTACTAATGTTGTAAAACACAACCTTAGAAAAGATTTTCCTACCCATTTATTAGGATTGTTAGCTAATTTATTTTAATAATACATGAAAAAATACTATAATTATTAGAAAAATAGTTGTAAATGTGTTTATATTGATCACAAAAATTGTGTGTTTTTTTTTAAGAAGAAAATCCTTAAGCATAATGTTCTATTATAGTGTATACCTCCAAAATGATATTTACTTTATTTCAATATCAATATAAATTTAAAAACAAAAAAACAGCGCACAATTTACAATCAATATAAAATAAATCTACATAATATAATATTAACTACATACTATTTTATTACATATTCTAATTCTAGAAGATTGGAATATATGAACTCTTAACAAATAAAAATTAACCTATCACACATGATGACCATGAAGAACAATTATACGTAGATGTATTCACTAAAGAAAAAGCACATGTAAGAACATGGTTGATGGTTTGTAGATAGACACTTCACGATCACACATAATAACGAGAGAAGTAATTGAAAACAGTAATCTCGAACCAGTGGTAAAAACAGAGAGTAGATCAAAATCAGATTAAGGCCACCAAACGTTGTTGATTTCATATCCGTGCAGTGGAATTCGCCATACACCACTATTAGTCACATGAATTTGTGGATGTTTCAGTTCAAATGCCCTGAGCAGTTTACCTTCAATGTTCTTCATCATTCTTCCCTCTACATTGAAAACAGCCAAATTTTGATGAGGCAGGTACACCAAAACCCAGCCACAACTATTAATGACAATTTGTGAATGTTTCAAGGTGACTCCAACGTTATCTTGGTTTATGTTCGCTCTAAGTATATTTTTACACCTCACTGTTTCTTCATATGGGCTCCTCGGAAATGCCTGCAATTCTGACCAGCTGTGCCCTTCATTCCCATCTTCATCAAGCTTCCACACAGACATATCTATTTGGTCCACCAAAACAACTTTACCATCATACCCAGTTAAATTCCAGTAGCAAGTATGCTCAAACTCAGGTACATCTGTTGTTGTCTGTGGTTGCCTGATAACATCCCAACGCTTCTCTGCAAAATTATATGCTACAACATCAAATCTGAACATGGGAGGCCTGCTGTGGTCAAGTGGGGTGTAATTAATCCAATAAAACCTTCCTCTGGAATATACACCCTCTCCATTGGGACAAATTGATAGAGGCATATTCAACTCCGATTTGGTCCATGCATAACTTTGTGAATCAAAGATCTCCATAACCAGCTGGTTTCTGCGCCCTCCGGTGTTGTTATTTACTCCTACAACCAACAGGCATCTCCTTGCACAAGGGTCAAATTCCATGGCAATGAAATCCGGTTTGGATCGGAGCTGGATAGGAGGGGGCAGCTCTTTCCAAGTCCTGGTAATAGGATTGCAGATGAAGAACAAATTGGGTTCTGTTCGTACACTACGATAACAGAGGAGGCTCTTGCAGGTCGTTACTACCCTGCCGCATGTCGGTAAAAAATTTAGTGTGAGTTTGCGCAGAGGGCAAGTGGGTGTTGATTGAAGTAAATAAAAATCATGGATGAGAGAGCCACGATGCATACATCTATACTTATAATGGAGAGGAGACTCACCTATCAGACAGCCATCCAAACCTCCTATAAGAAAAGCAGGGGACAAACAAAGAGGGACACTTAAATGAATCTGCCGGAATTCTGTTCTCCAGGATTTACGAACAATATTGAATTTTCTCAGGATTAGAGTAGGCAGATGAGATAAAACCCGCATTAATAATTCTTCTGGTAGCTTACTCCATACTTGAACATCCATCTCTGGGGTCTCTTCCACTGCAGGTTTTCTCTTCAATTCTGATTCTAACTCCGATCTTAACATGCATTCATTTAAATCACGCGGAAAGGCACCTCCACAACTTCCCATAGCGACGAATCGAACATAAGAATGAAATGTATTTGCAATCTTATGTCTTGTATTTAAGATATTAAATACCGCGTGTACAAGAGAATAGCTTGTTTGAATTCCGGCGATAGTACTTATGTTGGAATCGTTTTCTGGTTTTGGACATATCGTAATTTGTGAAGAGGCAATACAAAAGTTGCGATGCATTTCAAGTCTCTGCTTAGTGATTGTCTCCAATCATTTGTCTCGTAGTTTTCTCTTCCTGACCGCTTTGGAAATTATTGGCCTGGTCTTTTTCGATTAATTTTAGTCATTAAATTGTAGTAGTTGTCAATAAATGGTGAAATTAATATATTATTATCTTGATCAATAATACGTTTAATTTATTTTTATATATATATTTTTAATATTTTTTTTCATTTTTTTCATTTTTCATTTTTATTTTTAGACTGCAGGAATCGGGTGGCATGATCCTATAAACTGCAGTGTGCCTCGTAAATTTTTTAACGTGATTGGTGGCGCTGGCACAACACACCGTTCGGTACCACGAGGTGGGGGAGAAAAGCATAATAATTGGTAGTTATTAATTTATATTTTATGGGTTAAATTTAAAAAGTATAGTTTCTTTTGTACAAAATATATTGTTGTTATTGGAGTCTTATTTGTGATTGGATCATTTTTCTTTATATTTTCTAATTTATTTCGAAGTTGTTTTGTTGAGTATAACTTGATATTTGACTCTTTAGTGAAGATCAACGTGTTATTTGAAGGTAGGTTTAAACCATAGAGAAGCTTGATTGCTTTTGGTTTAGTTAATTACTTCCTTGAGTTATTGTTGACACATCAATAAAAGAGTACATGGGTGTGACTTGTGAACCCTTTGTAGATCCCATGTCAATAAAAGAGTGCCTATAGATGTGTTAACCTCACAAATCACCCCTAGGTAGTTAAGCTCATCAATTTAAAGCTTTATTTAGGTTTTAGGAAGATCACCACCTCCCCTTGAAAAATTTGGCTTCCCCTTCATGGTTAGGTAACTACTCATCACCTTTAATCCTCTATTATAGCTAATGATCGTATCTCATCTCCCATACCCTAAAGGGTTGGAGTATGGGCCGAGTGATGTAGATGGCCTAGTTATTTCCACATGTTAATGGTTCAAACTTACAATGATGACTGATGCATGTAAAAAGGAGGAATAGTTCAAAATAATGATGGGAAGGGGAATATTAGGAATCTTTTTAAGAGTTGGGGTAGTTTATCCTCTTGTACGAACTTGACCTAATCACCATTAAAATAATCCAAGCGTATAAGATTAGGTCCCTTCCCTACTTATCTAATAAAAAAAAAAATTATCCAAACAATATTTAAAAATTTCATTCATCAATCACAAGTGGCAAGAGCATTGTTGAGACTAAAAGGAATCACATGCCACTAAAAAAATAACCTTGAAAGAAATCTTCCATATGTCCTCTAACTAAACCCTTACTTGATGATAACCATATTTAGATGAATATTGGAGAATAATTTGGTACCATGAAGTTGATACAAATTGTGTATTATCATTTTATTCAATATTAGAAAATTGATACAAAGATGACAAGTCCAATCCTTCTTGGGAACAATAAAAAATATTGAAGCATAAGGCCCAGACGTACTTAGTTTTGTGAAACCTTTATACAATAAATCCTAAATTTGTCTTTTTATTTCATCATTATTCATAATTATTTGTTGATACAGTGGAGCATTAGGAAGAGATGTAGTTGGAAAAATTCCAAAAGTGTGATTGATTTCTCATTTGAGGGTAAGTATTTTTAGCTCCTTAAACACACACAGACATGTCTATAACAATATTTCAAGATTAGCATGCGGTTTGAACACAGTGTCCTTTTATTTAGAATAATTATATTGTTTCCTTATCAAATTAAAGAAATATATCTAGCTTGATCAATACATTTGTATGCCTATCTATAATTAAGTATTGAATTAGTTATTTTCATACATTTAATTAAGAATATCTTATTATCTTATTGTCTAGTGTATATATGTTTTGATTAGATCAAGAATGGAAGGGCTGGTACCCATTTAAAAACATCCATTAAGGCAAACAAGGGGCTTACGACAAGTGAATTGCCCAACAAACTAAAGAAAAAACTTAAACATAAAAAATATGACTAGCAAAAGGAAATAGAGACAACACGCAAAAAAAGACCCACATAGGACCACAAAACTCCTACAAGTCTCCTAGTCAGTTGAGACCATTGATTTCCTTCCACTCCTAAGCCAGGAATTGGAGCTTCTCCTCAAAAGACAAAGGGCCTTTCAGAATAGTCTGAGTATCCACTGTGGTGTCCAGAGCCGAGTTGTCCACCACCTTACCTTTCTTTTGCTTGTTATTATCATCATACCCTTCCTCAACCACCTATTTTCCCTGGATCTTCCTTATCTCTTGCTGGAAGATCTTAATGGTGAGCGTGGTGTTCTTCACGGTCGCTTAGTGTTATTAGTTATGACGTAGAGGCACTAAGTGGTTTTTTCTTGGTTCTTGTGAATAGCATCAATCTCCATTTATAAATTCTTTTTATCCTCTTCCATTCCACCAATAGCTCTGAACTCTTCCAACTGTTTATCCCAACTGGCTCGATGCTCAAATGACTTAGATAGGGAGGCTATCATATCCTAATGGCCACCTTCCTCCACCTCACTTGCCCACGTAACTTGTTGCTGCAACACCTTGTTTTCCAAAATTTGGATTCTCTCTTTCACAGTAGCTAGCTGATCTAATACCCACTTGAGGGTGTTGTTTTGAAACTTAACTATCTAAAATTTCATTGATTTTATTGCAAAGGGGGTTGCCAGATGCACGATTTTCAAAACCCACCTTGGGTTCGGCATGAGTCCCCTCCTAATTGATACAAAAAATGGGGGAATTTTGGGGACATCAAAAACCTTTGCATGAATAGGGGAATGCATGGGGGAATTGGCAGGGGTGGGATTCCATGACTCATCATTTGAGTTATCCAACTCATCAAACCTAGAAGTAGAAATAAGAGTAGGCTCAGATAGGGGAACACATTTAATGGGGTCAGGAGGGGTATCCTCATTAGCAAGGGTTTTACCATAGGCACGAGTAATATGACGAGTAGTGGGAGGGGTTTCGTCTAGGGTAACAGAGGAATTGGGGTCTGCAAGGGGTTTTGTGGGGTCACAAATGACCAAGGTCTTCTTTTTAATAGTGACAGGGGCTAGTAACAAGGTTGCCTAGTAATGAAAGAGATGGAAGAAAAGACCCTCGTGAATAGGTAGATTCTTTCTTTTACCTAGGATGTTTTTGATAGATTGGGCAAGAGGGGAAAAAATTCAAAAGGTAAAGTTCATCTTTAAATTATAGCAAAGATGGTTAAGCATAAGAAATAAATGAGCATGAAAATGATAGAATTGGCCCTTAAGCATTATATACCTCATTAGGACTTCCACAACCTTACTCCAAACGCCAAGGAGGTAACCTAATTGAAGCCATTTTGGAGTCTATTCACCTTTTCCCCTTCTTTCAAAAAGTGGTCCATGTCTTTCTGTTAATGGCCCTTGGACTTACAAGGAATGCACACATCCTCCAATGAAAGCCCCATCACCTCTACAATAAGCTCAATAACTTCACTCTACAGGAATAGCCTCTAACGGTGACAATGCCATTTGCCCAAGAGGTAGCGAAATCCACAAAAATCTTGGGGCCATGCCCCAACATGCCTTCCACATATTAGACAAACTTTCCTTGTTGAATGATGGGCCAAACTTCCTTGTCTTGTTTCCATATCTTGTAATTAGTAGGTTCTTCTTGAACTAGTTCACCTCCCATGGTAGAATTCATAAAATTTAGAGCAAGGAAACACAATTTGTAGAAATTCCAAGATGAATACTAGAGCCACAAATAAATGAGTTTATGAAAATACTTCTTAAAGGGATTAATTTTCTATAAGTGAAAATTGTGGCAAATATCAAAGAGAGTTGATAGCGGATCTAGCTCAATCTCAATTTGGTAGTACTTTAGCATCATGATTAATTAATTCACACACATGCCTAGGGATATGAAAAATATTATCCCATATTACTAAATTTAGGGTGAAGGCACCAATGCTAGCGAGCACGTCAACAACTTTATTGCTATTTCTAAACACGTGATTAGCTCTACTATTTTTGAGGGAATCATCATATTACGAGCTGAAAACACATGGTTGTGGAGTGCCCAACAAGGATTAGCCTTTCCCATCAACATGAGAATAGTATTTCAAGAATAACCCTCAATCACCAATTTAGAAAGCCCGACTTGCATGACAGTCTGGATGCCATGAAAAGCTACCACCACCTTAGCAAGCTAGGTGATTGCACCCCCAGGTTCACCACACAAGACAAAACTAATTTACCTTTGTGATCATGAATGACCCCACCCCCACCTGCCCGACTTGGGTTAGGTTTGGCTGAGCCATCAAAGTTAAGCTTTATCCAACTACGTTCAAGGGGGGACAATTTAACATATATATGTTATCAAAGACATCATATTTGTCTTTCTTAGGTTTGGGAGGTTTACCTAGTAATAACCACAACAATCCCTAGTTGTCATGTCGAAGGTCACCTTATCAAAGAACTTAGGATATCAGACCGGGACCCCCCTCTTTTCAATTTACCTTCGTCAGGTCGTTTAGTGTTTGCCTTAGTTTTTGTGTCCCTATTTTTGAGCTTATGTTGGTCATTTGACCAAAAAAATTCCAAATCTATCTTGACCAACTCATTTAACCAAGTTTGAGTTGGTTTCAAGGATTTGCGAGAAATGTCTTACGGGTTTCCATCTTGTGGAAGCTGCCCCATCCTTCGCCGATTGCAGGTCCCTCGCAGTGGGTTTCCTCTTACAGATTTCCTTCGCTTCTTCACCGTTCCTAATGGCATTTCTCATGTGAATTTTCACAACGGACTTTCCACATCTGACTTTCGTTTGTCATCCGTCCGCATGAATTTTCTTCCATGGCTTCCAACCATCGGGTTTCCACGTTTCCCACAGAGCTCACATATGATGGGATCTACAATTAATGCTATCATTAATAGTCATTTGGTTATAAATAGACCCCTCCATACCAGTCATTTTCATCTACATTCTTTGAGTTCTCAGAGCTAGAAGAGAAGTTGAGCGTGCGAAATATTTGAAGACTGTGAATCTAATTACCTCCTCCATTCATGCAAACAGGGTATGTATCTGAGCTCCTGTCATTCATCATTTCGGTGTTGTCAAATTTGTGTGTTTAGGGCTTCATGTGGTTAAAATGTTTAAATTAGGGTTTTCTACTATTCTCGAGCGATGTACACCACCGCGCCCCCCCGGCTTCACCAATTTCTACGCTTGAATGCCCACACTCTAAATGACAAAGAACCAACCTCTACGCATTCATGAGTTTGTGAGGCCCTGCATGAAGGATTTCATCCTCCCTCAACCGCATCTTAATGGCCGTGTGTCATCGGCTCCCCGCCATTCCGGTCCCACCTACCCTTCCCAGATGCCTTTCCAAATGATCTGATCAAATGACTAAATTTCTAAGTTGTTGCGGGGATCACCCTGCGAAAATTTGACTGTGGGAATCCGCTTCCCCATGGCCACACTTAATGGCCCACCCCACATGGATCCCCGCTTTGATGTTTCTACTATCATTTTCATCGTAGGAATACCAAGCATTTAGTCAAGAAAAGAACTAATTCATTATGTCTGGGTGGAAACTCACTTGCAGGCTTCCACATGTGGGCTGTCATTTCCTGACCGCTGTTCCGAACGGAAAACTCCTAACAGATCCCCACTACATCGACCCCTCATCGCTCGCTACCATGAACTTTGAACTTAAGACCAAGTGTTAAAATTGCTAAGGCAAGATGTCATAATGGGTCCACCTTTGCGGGCCGCCATCGTTGGAAGGTCGCCATTACGTGGTTGTTGTTTAAATAATGAAGCCCCTACGTCCTTCCATCGTCTGGGTCCTACACTCCTTGCTTCCTTAAACGATAGATTTGAACTCAAACAATGAAAACCTCAAGTCAAAACCATCTTCAGTGGGTCTACCTTTGCAGACCATTATCCGCAAAAGGCCGTCATCCCTTAGGAGTCTCTTATAGAAAAACCCTTATGACTGCCCATCATGCGATCCCCGCACCCACTGCCTCCACAAAACTCAAACTTGCGAACAAATTCCAAATCACAGGTTAAAGTGTCTTTGCGGGTCCGCCCAAGCAGACCACCGTCTGCGAAACATCATCCACTCTAAGCCGCTATCCAAGGACAAACACCTAACGTAGACCCTCCTCGCGGCTTTCGCACCTGAAGTTTCTACATTTGTCAAAGTGATCAAACTTTTGAACCAATGATCGAGCATGACTTTTCAGCGAAACATCATCCACTCTAAGCCGCTATCCAAGGACAAACACCTAACGTAGACCCTCCTCGCGGCTTTCGCACCTGAAGTTTCTACATTTGTCAAAGTGATCAAACTTTTGAACCAATGATCGAGCATGACTTTTCATGATTACCTAAACATGCTTGAAGGTTTAGAACTAAATTGACCAAGTAACAAGGCATTGCAGGTTCTGCCACACGGAACTCCGCCTGCAGGTCACTGTGTCTTCAAATACATGGTTGACGAAAAAACTCTCATAGCTTCCTGCCTCGTGGCCTCCGCAAATCACTAATATCCGTGTAAACTTAAAATATCATTCTGACCAAGGGAAAGAACTCCAAGCGCTTCTAACATGAATTTCCTCCCATGCCTAATGATTTTATACTAGATTTGCTTGATGATCAAATATTGCACAGAAATCCATCATCAAAACTCCGTTTGCGGAACTCTGTATTCCTTCAGCTGTTCCTAACAACATTCACCCTAGCGGCTTCCACTAGAAAGAAAACTGCACCTCCAAACCCACAAATCTACAAAATTCACAAGTGAACTCAAAACAATAGAGTGTGATGAATATAATGGTCTTTCTCAAGATTATGGATGCATTTAATGACATTTTGGCATGATTTAAATAGTGTTTTGAGCCTGTGATTTATCGAGAAACTTATTGCACCTTTTGTGTGCAGGATTTAGGGAACCAGTAGGAGGCCAATGGAGAAAACCAACAAAGGAAAGAAGACTACAAAGACTTCAAAAGGAAAAGAAGAGAAAGGACAAATGAAATATGAATTCTACGTGGTCGAGTGCACCTCAAAGATTACATCTGATTGGGGGAAATAACTAACATAGACCTGGGCCATATCAACATTGATGAGTTCATGAAGAGGTTCATGGTCAACCCTAGAACCGAGGAGGATTTGAGAATTAAAAAGAGTGGAATTGCAAAGGCAATAGGTTTTCCTTAATCTATTGTTAGGATCTATGACAATTGCATGTGTATGCTTAAAGATTACAACAATTAAACTGAAGGTCTTAAAATGTAATTGAAATGCTTAAATGAACATAACAATAATAAAGTGATGAATTGAACAAAAGAGAGATAGAAGAGAGAAGACAAAACACAAGCTGATAACGGAGTTCACCAGTATGGCTACATCTTCAGGTCCCTCTCTAATAGAGTGCCCCATCCTTGATTATGCTCCAAAATGGTTATAAGGCTTCAAATGGAAAAAGTGTCTAGTCTCTTGTGAGTTACAAGCTCATTTCCTTCAAGTACAGCGACATGAAGCTCCTCTATTACATAGAAATGAACACTCAATTCTCCAAGTACAATTCTCTCAATAATCACCATTTCCCCAAACTCCTAGACTATCCCCCCTATTTATACATAAAATTTACCCAATATGGTTACTAACCATATGATTTCCAAATCCCCCCTTTACAATTAAAAATATTCACAATATGCCCCCTAAAATCATTAATATTCTTTTCAAAATTTATAACCCCTTAAAATTAATCTTTAAATATCCTTTAGTATCATTTAATATATTTTATAAGCCCCTTATTTATCATGTTTTTGGGCTTAAAATGGTTTAATTTATTTAAATTTTGGGGTTAAATCTTTATTAGGAGGTTAATGTTATAAAAATAGGAGATTCGGCTTTAAAATACTATTTAAAAAACATCAAGCCTTGCATTAAGCTTAACACCACTCACAGTGTAGTGGTACAGAGGGATATTAGGGTGGGGAGGTCAATGATTCAACCCCTATCCCTTCCAATTTTAAACTTAATTTTGAACTTGTCTTTACCAAAACCAACTGATGCCCTTTATGGTGTAGCGCAATGTGCGCAATGTAGTGGTTGACCAAAGAGTTTCCAAGGTGGAGGTTGTGGGGTCGAAAGCCCCAACATCTAATTTTAGTAGATTTTTTAAACGGTTAGAGGAGTTGTACGGGGCTACCACATGGCACCATCTCATTGGGCCATGTGGCATCCTCTCATTCGCTGAAAAAGATACCTCATTAACTTGAAGGACATGTGTCACTCATCAATTGGCCCAACTCATGCACAATCAACATTTGTACAATGACTCATTTGCCTTGTGTTAGAGTTTGGTTTCTCCATGTTATCTTCCATACAATATGACCTACTTCGTCATCGTGTTGATGTCATGCTAATGTCAACATTGTACTATCCAATCAACCTAGTCAACCTTCAACTTTGATTGACTGTAACTTTCATGTACAAGCTCTGATTTAGGTGAAATGAGTGGCATTGGGATCATCTCATCGAGCTCTTCATTTTGAAAACATTTTCGTCCAATTTTAGAATGGCCAATTTTTCACCCTTGCGACTAGCCTTTGGTACCCTATTTGACCCAACTTTGATTGAGCATATCTTGAGCGTACAAACTCCTTTTGACTCTGTTCAAGTTGCGTTGGGTTTGTATTTTTGAGAGCTTTGACATAGTGATGATTTCTAGAGCATATGGAACACTTCAAATTTGATGAAAAGTATCTACCTAGATCGGTCCTCCCCATTGGTGAGCTTTTGGAAATCTGAAAGCTTGATTACTTAGAAAGTAAGTGAGGGTAACTTTTCCTCACTTTACCAATCTCCATCCATTTTTCCTTGCTTGGATTCGTCCCCTTCAATCCCACTCTGAGGTACTCAACAAATCCTCTTCATGAAGTCCTGGCATTCTTCTCTAAGATGACATCCTCTGGCAGCTCTATCATATACTCAAGTGAAAGATCATCAACTGATGGAACTTGAACATTTGTTTCTTCATCCATTATTATTGGAGGCTCATATAACCTCAAATTCTCTACATTTACAACTGACTAGATGTGCTTGTATTAAGGAATATTTAGGTAGAAGGCATTAGTACCGATCTTTTAAAAAATATCAAAGGGACCATACCGGATTGGCTTGAGCTTCCTTCTGTAGCCTTGCACTCTTTCTTTGCTGATATGTAACCAAACTCTATCACCAACATGAAATTTTTGACCAATACGATGCTTATTATGTCGAGCTTTGTACGTTTCCTAGCTCTTCTCCAACTTTGCTTTCACTGCCTGATGAATTGATTGGATTTTCTAGATGAAATTTAATGCCTTTTCTACATCATGGTGTTCATCTTCAACATTGTCCTTCCTATAAGCAAAGTCCATCAATGTTTTTGGAAAATACCCAAAACATGTTTCAAACAAAGATCTTCTTGTAGAAGAGTGTGTTGCATGGTTGTAAGAATCCTACACATAGTGTAGATTTTCATCCCACAACTTAGGATGTTTAATGCAATAACCTTTGAGAAGATGCACAACTGCCATGTTCACTACCTCTATCTTTCCATCAGTTTTTGGATGGAAAGCTTTACTTTTCTTTAGTATTGTTTCCATGAGTTCCCACAATGTTGACCAAAATTCCCCCAAGAATTGAGAATCTCGATCAGATACAATAGAATTAGGAAGCCCAAAATGAACCCATACAAATTAAAACTACAAATGTGATGTCAATTCAATTGTGACCTATTTTTTAGAAGGCATTAGAATGCACATTTTACTGAACCTATCCACTACCACAAATAGATAATCATGGCCCTTTGTATACATGGGTAGTCCCCCTAAAAAGTCCATAGAAACACTCTCCCATAGACAGGATGGTACAAGTAGAGGTGTATACAACCCTAATTTCCTATTGCTAGGCTTGCTTGTTGTTCACATCACACATCTTCTAATGTACTTGGATATAGTTTCTTGCATAGGAGGCCAGGTAGTTGTGTCATTGTTTTGCTTACCCAAAAGTGTCCAACAATCAATGACGTGTGTGCTTCTATGATTTCTTGTTCCTGTTCATCTTTTGGAATACATAACTTTCCCAAGTGATACAACAATTTATCCTCCACATAGTAATATTTCTCTTCTACATTTTTTCTTGCAATTAGAGCTGAATAAAGTCTTTTTCATTATCATATTGTTCCAAAAAAAATTCATGGACCATAGAACTACAATGAAGGATAATCATTGAATTCATGACGGGAGGCCTAGACAACGTATCTACTACTTTATTATGGGAAACTTTTTTATACTTAATCACCATGAAATTAAATTGTTGAAGAAAATCCATCCACCTAAAGTACCTACTTTGTTGGAATTTGGATTGTGAGTGCAAGTATTGAAGTGGTTGGTGATTAGTGTGGATTACACTTTATCCATTAAGTAGTGTTTCCATTTTTTTACACTCTGAACTAATGCATACAATTCCTTATCATAAGTAGGATAGTTACTTAATGCACCTATAAAGGTTTTAGAGTGACAATAGATTGTTTTTTCTTCTTGCATAAGTGTACTACTCCCATGGAAAACTCACTTGCATCTACCTTGATCTCAAATGGTTTTTGTGGATCTCGTAAAGCCAGAACTAGTGTGGTTCTCAAATTTTCCTTCAAAACGTCGAAGGACTTTTGATGTTGACCTCCACACTAGAAATTTGTCTTCATATTGGTTAACATGTGAAATGGCGATGCAATGTAGGAGAATTTGATGATAAAATTCCTCCAGTACTGAACTGCACCTAAGAAACTTTTGACTTCTATGACTGTACATGGATTAGGCCATTTTACAATAACTTCAACCTTTGCAGGGTCCAATTTCAATTGACCACCACCTACAACATAGCTCAAGTACACTAAGAATGTCGTAATGAATTCGTATTTAGACATCTTTACAAAGATTTTTTATTTTCTCAATACATCAAAAACTTTCTTTACATGAATTACATGATCTTCCCAAGTTCGACTCAAATACAAGAATATCATCTAAATAAACTATAACAAAATCATCAATGAAAGGAAAAATACACCATTCATGACTCTCATTAAGGTATCTGGTGCATTACAAAGCCTGAAGGGCATGACCAACCACTCGAATAGTCCCTATTTTGTCTTGAATGCAATTTTCCAAATTCCATTTTCTGCAATTCTTATATGATGATATCCACTACACAAATCTAACTTAGTGAAATAAAGTACATATTTCAATTGATCAAGTAAATCATCTATTCATGGAAGAGGATACATGTTCTTTACTGTTATCTTGTTCAAGGATTTGTATTCGATGCACATTCTCCAAGACCCATCCATCTTTGGAACCAACACAATTGGAGAACCACAAGGAGATGTACTGGGATGAATAACTCCTTTCTCAACCAACTCTTGAACCTAGTTTTTTATTTCCTCATTTTTCCAAAATGATAAATGGTACATGCTAATGTTTGGAAGAGGCACATTCGGTTATAACTGGATTTCATGTTGTATCTCTCTCTTTGGTGGCAATCCCTTCAACTCCTGAAATTAGTCATCATAGGTGGAAACTACTTTGACCTATTCAGCTTTACGCTCTCGATCACACCCTTTGAATGCCTCATATTTTTCATCCTCTTTAGCATTTACAATAATTAATACAAATTTATTACTTTCATTGACTAACCTTTTCACTTTTCTAGTATTTACTAATGTTAGATTAGTCCTTATCTTATGTGCACATACAATGTATTCTATACCATCCTTAAAAATATGATACTTGTTCTCCCCATTATAAAATATTGCTTTTCAGTCATATAGATACATAATCCATATTACAAGGCCCCACAAATATCCAAAGGGACTACATCAACTTCTACCTCATCTATAAAGTTTGTAGTGATAGTAAATTTGAGCTTACATTGATTCATTACTTATAACTGCGCATCATGGAAAACTCATCCAAGTGGGTATGGTTTAAGATGAGGTGTTGTAGTCAAGTAAAGCTTCTTAAAAAATTCTTTAGATATCAGATTTACTTCAAATCCTGTATTAAATAAAGTATCAACCTTAGTATGCTTTGTTACAACCTAAATGTGAAATAATTCATTTCTTTGCTTATCAACCGTAGGTGGAGAAGATCCTTTACTTTCACTTGCACTTGCATTTGAAAAAATTGTATCAAAAGAAAGAGATATACCTTTTCCTTTACCTTGGATCCCAACAACAACAATCTTCGTCTCATCCCTAGAATCAGATCTAAGATCTTGTTGTACGAAAACAACAATCTTCTGTTTGAATTTGTTACCTTCTTATTTCTTCTACCTTAGTTATAGATGCAACTTCTAGAACTTCGAATCATCATGCCCCTATTTCTTACAATGGGAGCATGTGGACTTATCACCCTCCTTCTTAACTATAGCTATCTTTTTCCCCTTTCCTTTTCCTTTGGATTTACCATTAGGCTTAGATGGCTTCTTGTCAGACTTATCAATGAAAGTACTCTTAAATCTTGACTCTAGTGTGTGGCTTGTACACATACATCATCCAAATTACTAGGATTAAAAACAAAAATGGAATGTCTTTGATAAGAGTGAAGACCACCTATGTACTTAAGAAATGTGTCTTGGGTGTATAGTGGGACACTCAATGCAATAACCCTTTTCCTAAATTCATGGGTATACTCTTGGAAAGTTTTACATTTCCTTTGCCTAAAAGTCTTCCAGTTCATCATTAACTATTGCATATGGCCTAGGGGATAAAATTTCTTCTTAAGAGCATTAACAAATTCTACCTGAGCTAAATTGACACTACCATGTTGTGGAATTTATGCCCAAGTTATAGTCTCCCACTAGGTGAGAGCTATTCCTCCCAACCGAAGAGAAGCTAACTGGATCCTAGAAGCATCATCTACGAGACCTTGAACTCTACAATACACTTCTACTTGTTGAACCCAATCATCTAATTTATTAGCATTTAATTCCCCATGATACTTAGGTAGATCAAATTTTACATCCAATTTGATTTTAGGCTTATGTGCACCCTTGAAAGGATTAGCAGAAGAAATAGAATTTTGAGAAGAAGGAGAAGATGGAGTTGGAGGAATTTTGGGAGGCTCATGATCACCTCCTTGTCTTTTCCCTTTTTCCTCTCGATCTTGATCTTCATCATACTTTTCTCACTTTGGCGTTCCTCCTTTTTCATGCTTCTTTGATTCTTTATTTTCCTGATAGAGATCATCCACTATAGCCTTCATATCATGAAAGGATGATTAAAAACTCTTCCCATTGAGCTTAGAAATTTTCCTAGGCTCTATTTCTTCCATCTTTAATAATGGAAAATTTCTTCATTTACTAATCTTAGGATTGAATTTTTCAAGCTACCTTCACCTCATTGGATCTTGGATTGCATTAACATCCACTTCTGCAATACTAGTAAAAACAATCTCTAATACCAACTTGATCTATTGTTAAGATCTATGAAAATTGTATGTGTATGCTTAACGATTACAATGATTAAACTAAAGTTCTTAAAACATAATTGAAATTCTTAAATGAATATAACAATAATAAAGTGATGAATTGAACAAAAGAGATATAAAAGAGAGAGAACAAAACACAAGTTGATAATGGATTTTTCCAATATGGCTACGTCTTCGGGTCCCTCTCTAATAGAGTGGTTGATCCTTGATTATGCTCCAAAATGGTTACAACACTTCAACTAGACAAAGTGTCAAACCTCCTAAGGGGTATGTGCAGTATCATCATGGAAAAAATAGGCCCTTAAGTGGCAATAAAAATTTAGAAAAATTAGAGTTAGGCAACTTGACGTAAAAATTTCAATAAACTATCTATATTATTTAAAAAATATGTAAAAATAGAATCTGTAGCGAATTGAATGTAGTTTCTAAACCACTAGATATATTTATTTATTTTAAAAATTTATTTGGTGAAAATTTGAAATTTCAATGCAGTAGTACTTAGATTTTAGGGAAAAAATAAGTAGGTGTCTATCTGACCACCCTAACCACAATAAAATGATAATATTTTTTAATAAACTTTTAGATATAAGTAGAGGACTCATGTCCCAATGTGGTGCATATTTTTTTGTATTTTTTTTTCAAGTAAATAATTAATTATGAATTTTTTATTACAATTTTTAAAAATATAAAAAAATGTATGTTTGACCACCTTAACTTGGTCAAAACTTCAGGAAATTCAATTTTCCTTTTTATAATCCTATAGTATGTGAAGCATAGAATGTGACGCATGTTTTGGATTCAAAAAATGTGATACGGTTTGAAAGATATAGATGTTTTTCAATCAACCTATTAATCAGGACTTTAGTCATATTTCAAATTGAAAATGAGTAATAATTATTTATTAAATTCCAAATAAAGCATAATTTATATTGGTAGAAATTTGAGAATCTCCTTTAAAAACATTTTTCGTTTTATCAATTTAGGGTAAAAAAAAATTGTCAGCCACATGGGCGAAGTCTAAAAAAGCAAGATAAGTTGTCAAACAAGTTTCTTGTGTTGAGTTCTTATGATTAATCCCTAGGTAGTAGGTTTTTTGTCAGACATATCGGATATCCAATTCAAATCGGATATCCGAATTTTTTTATATATAAATTTAAAAAATCTGATATAGTTTTTAATATACGATTTAAAAAATTGCAATAAATAATTTATAGTTTATTTTAATATATCTAGTTGAGAATATACAATATAGTTTATAATTTATAATTTATGATAATCTCTTACAAAATTATGTATAATATATAATATACTATACTAGTATGTATAATATTTAAATATTATTTATATATTCTAGTTAATGTATATATATATTAAATTAATATATAAAATATTATATAACTAATTAATATTACTAATATATAAAATATTTAAATATTCTCTTTCCCTCTCTCTCTCTCTCCCTCTCTCTCCCTCTCTATCTCTCCCTCTCTCCCTCCTCCTCTTCCCCTCTTCCCCTATCCCTCCCTCCCTCCCTCTCTCTCCTTCTTCCCCACCTCCCCTCTCCCTTCCCCTTCCTAATTCTCTCTCCCCTCCTTCCCCTCTCCCTTCTATCTCCAAATTCTCTCTCTCTCTCTCTCTTTGTTGTCCACCCTACACCTCCTAATTACTTTTGGGTCTATGTGTGCCACAAATCGGACATCCATTTCAAATCGGATATCTGATTTGTGGCACCAAAATATTTCCACCACAATACATTTTTAAATGTTTTCAAATATTGCCCAACCCCAAATCAGATATTCGATTTGTGAAACTTAGGCTTTGGCATTTCTATGGAGCAATGTATTAATGCCCAACCCAAAAAAAATTCAACTCGGGAATTTCGCGTTTTTTGGTGAGTGCAAAATGCTACGTTTTTCATATTACCACTTTTTGGCCCATCATGATCCTGCACATGCCCTGAGTTACAAGCTCGTCTCCTTCAAGTGTAGTGGCATGATGCTCCTTCGTTGCACAAAAATGAACACTCGATTCTCCAAGTACAATTCTCTCAATAATCACCACTTCCCCAAACTCCTAGACTATCCCCCTATTTATACATAAAATTTACCCAATATGGTTACTAACCATATGATTTTCAAATATCCCCTTTACAAGTAAAAATATTCACAATATCCCCCCTAAAATCCTTAATATTCTTTCCAAAATTTCTAACCACTTAAATTTTTTTTTTAATATCCTTTAATATCATTTAATATATTATTTAATCCCCTTATTTATCATGTTTTGGGCTTAAAATGGTTTAATTTATTTAAATTTTGGGGTTAAATATTTATTGGGAGGTTAATGTTATAAAAATAGGAGATTTGGCTTTAAAATATTGTTTAAAGAACACTAAGCTCCACATTCAACTCAACATCACACGTGGTGTAGTGGTAGAGAGGATATTAGTAGTGGGGACGTCAATGGTTCGACCTCACCCCTTCCAATTTTAAACTTGTCTTTATAAAACCCAACCGATGCCCTTTATAGTGTACTACAATGTTCACGGTGTAGTGGTTAACCAAAGAGTTTGCAAGGTGGAGGTTGCATGGTCAAATCCCTCAACCCACAATTTTAGCAGATCACTCAAACTACTAGAGGAGCTATATAAGGGTACCACATGGAACCATCTCATTGGACCACGTGGCATCCTCTCAATCACTAACAAAGACATCTCATTGACCTGAAGGACATGTGTCACTCATCGATTGGTCCAACTCATGCACACTCAACATCTATTTGATGACTCATCCACCACATGTTAGAGCTTAGTTTTTCCATGTCATCTTCCATACTATATGGCCTACTTCATTAGCATGTTGATGTCATGCTGATGTGAACATTATATACTCTAGTCAACCTAGTCAACCTTCGACTTTGACCAGTCATAACTTTCACATACAAGCTTTGATTTAGGTGAAATGAATGATGTTGGGATCATCTCGCCGGGCTCTTCATTTTGATGCCATTTTTGTCCAATTCAAGAAAGATCAAATTTTCACCCTTGCAACCGGCCTCTAGTACCTTATTTGACCCAACTTTGACTAAGCATATCTTGAGCGTATGAAGTCCTTTTGACTCCGTTCAAGTTGCATTGGGATCATTTTTTTGAGCACTTCGACATAGTGATGATTTATGGAGCATATGCAACACTTCAAATTTGATGAAAATTATCCACTTGGATCATAACCTTGTGCCCTAGTTCCTCTAGAGCTAATATTTGCATGCCAAGAATGTTATAGTGCACAAAATAGGAGGATAATCACCTTCAATGAAGAGTGTTGGGAGACGTGACTCCCATGTATATTGGAAACACATTTCTCATTCCCATTTCTGATAAAGTGGAAGAAGTGGAGACAAATCTCACCTTGAATGTCTAGAAGGAAGACCCCATAAAATGCCTTGAAAGAACTATCAACCAAACATGGCTACTTGATAAGAGGGGCAGTGCTAATAAGGTTCCTGAGATATTATACAAAAGTGACTTTGTAGAGGAAGCCAATGACCTAGTAATGCTCCTGAATAGTGTAGTGGGTCTCCCCACTTCCTCACCCTTTGAGGAGTGGATGTTTTATTTTGTAGAGGAGGTCCTTCGAGAAGAGGCCAAGTTTCAATAAGAAAAGATTATTAGTGGGAACTTATATAATCAATTTTTGGTAGTAAAGAAAAATTTGGAGTTCTACATGACCTCCTATTTGGTATGTCTTTTGGTAGTGAAGTTCCCCAACAAAGGATTAGACTATGCTGGCACCTTGGGAATGAAGAAGGGGCAAAAAAGGGTGTATGATTGTTACTTGCAGCTCCAATACACAAATTTCAAGAAGGATTACAAGAGGATTAATGATGCTTTCATTAGGCATATCATTCAAACCCTAATGAGATATTATCATAGTTCTAAGAATGCCACATAGTATCAAAGTGGTCCTAAAGGGTTTCAAGTATTGGTTCATCCAATTCCCTAAATTCACATATATCAAAGCTGAAGGATTCTTGGGGTTCCCATACTAGCCGCCCCACTATCCCAATGATAGAATCATATTGTTGGATCTTAATCAGCAATTGTAAACTACCCACACTCTATTACACAATAAGCATTGTGATGGGGTCCCATACCCAATTACATTTGGACAAGAGATGTATTCCTACCCTGTTGCTCCATGTATTGAGAAATCAAAGAAAGAGATAGAAAAATATAACCTAGAAACACACATAGAGGAGAGGCCTATAAACCATAGGAAAAATTAAGAAACAAGTCAAGAGGTATTATTCCAATTGACCACAAATTTCCCCTCATTCATTGGTTTGAGTTGGAGGTCATAGATTTAAATGTTGTTACTCACCCAGTGGAGCAAAGGACAAAGAAGTGGCTATATGAGAAAGTTTCCCAAATACATGAGCAAGGCATAGAACTAACCTATGGAAAGCTTGAAGATGAGATATAAAGTGAAATAGATAGTGGCACCACTCTAGGCTCTTCAGGTGAGGCTCCTAAGTCTCCACCTATCATAAGATCAAGGAAGAGGAAGGATATATCCAAGCAGCAGCTAAAACAAAAGGTATACACTTAGAAGTCAAGTGAGGGGCAGAGGCCACCAAAGAAGCCTAAAAGAATGAGAATCTTTGTTCCCAATATACCTGCCATACAAGAAGAGGGCTCTCCACTCCAAGAAGAGGAAGGACTTGAACAACCATGCTCACCAACACCTACCACCTCTATGCTTCCTTCCACAACAACCACTACACCATCCCCTTCCAGTCCTCAATCACTACACATCTCATACCCACCCACTATGGACATCTCTGTCCACCTCACCTCCACTGCCCCCATAGCTCTCGTGGTGGCACTTGATTCTTCTTCCTCACTCCCGCCTTGGTTGTTAATTGTTTCAACTTTTTTACCTTCTCTTCCCACAACCTCTATGGCACCCCTCACCTTTTCCAACACCTTTGATTCATATTTTCAAAATTTTCCACCTCATTTCTCTGAGGTTATCCTAAATTCTCAAGTCAATATTCTTATGGCCCAGCTTGTTGTTTCCTTAGCTCTCCCTCCACCTCTTACTGAGCCACCTAAGATGGAGGCTACAATGAAATTTTTTGAATAAATGGAGAGGCTAAGTGGGGAGCACCCCAAAGAAGCAACAATGGACATCACTGAGGCACTTGAGGACTCAAACCAGGAGGACTACTTCGAGAATGTTGAGGGAGGAAAAAGAATTTATTTGGACAAAGTAGCCTCTGACAAAGAAAGGAAAAAAATTCTTGAGGGAGGGGATGTGAGTAAGTTTGATACTTACTATGATGTTGAAACTTTAGATTAGGAACCTAAAGTAGAGCAACCCAAGGTACATAAGGATGAAGAAGCAAACCCAGAGGAGCATCATTTTGAGGAATGGAAATCTAATATAAAAATTGGTGTAGAGAAATTTGATGAGCCTCTAGGAACTTCCAAGACGAGGGCCTCCAACCTGAAGAAGTGATTCCATAAGGAGAACACGATGAAGAAAAGGAAGATAGAGATGGAAAGGATGTTGATCCTGACAAAGATATTGAGGGTAGCTATGAAGAAATCAAAGGGGCAACACAAGAAGGGAATATTGATGAAGAAAAGGTAGAATCTATTGAAGAAAAAAAAGGGTAGGCCATATTGCAAGAAAAGGAGAAAAATGAAGAAGAAGAAGAAAACATTGAGAAAACTCCTAGACATGAGGAGGAAGAAATTTCAAAAGACAAGGAAGAGGGGGGGAAACAATGAATTCACCACTACATCCCGAGATCATCAAAAAAAAGTCCCCTCATGGATGGAGCAATAGTTGAAGAGAAAGGCTCTAGTTCTCATAGATCTCAAGGCTCAACTGGAAGCAATATTGGCTAGAACGTAGGTGAAGACCAAGAAATAAAAGAAGTCGAATATTAGCTCACATATCACAATAGATGCTTTAGGCTCTAAAATATTACAAATAGCTACTCCTTCCATGGAAAAAGATGTAGACACCCTTCAGGGAAAGGATTATCAAGTGACTACCATTAGTTTAAGCCCAACATCTTGAGCTCAGAAGATTGATGAATTTTAGGGGTTTGTATCCACCATCCTCGAAAAAATGAATAAAGATCAATTGAAAAAGGAGGAGCTGAAAGCATAAGTAGTAGAACTGACTACCTATATACAATAATGAAAAATATCAACATAAGAAGCTCCCATGGAATCGCCTACTCCCACCTTGTTGTCTAAAGAAGAAGTCAATAAAATGGAGAAGATGAAGAAATGGACCAAGTCCACTTCTGATTAGTTCAATAGAGTTATTGACATAGGTGACAAGGGAATTGAATGTGCATCCAAGATGAATTATGAGTATCACATCTTGCAAAAAGTAGTAGAGTAGGAGACCGAGGTCTACAAAGAGTTCTTGGAACTTTATAGGATTACATACCCCAAGCTGGAGAGAATTCCCAAGCTCTCCCCGTCGATCTAGGAAAAGGAGTTGGCCATGTTGAAAGAGGAGCATTGGTTGCTTGAAGCATGGTTGCTTAATTTGGAATAAAAAAAAGGAGTTCTAGAGAAGTCATTAATGGAATTAGAAGCTAATCATGAGTGAATTGTGGATCATCGGGTTGAATGCAATGAATTCTTAAAACTGATGACATGATATGGTATTCCAACACTATAGTTGGATCGAGAGGCTATAAAGTGTGAATTTCATAAAAGAATGGAGCAAGGATCCGATGACACTTTTTCGGTAGACTCTGTGGATTTTGTTGCATGAGCCTTCTCAAAGTCGGAGAAAATGATCAGAGCAGGAGAAATGTGCATAAAACATCAAGATCAGATGGTGGAAGGATTCAAGAGGGTCACCTTCCAGACCTCAAAATCATACTTCTTCGAAGAAAAGAAGATTTTGGCTACCATTTTCAAGTTTGTTCAATATTATACCTTCCAAAAAGAAGTAGGAAATCCTATAATAGATTATGAATTTTTTAATAGATAGCTAGAGGAAAAAATAGGCTACAAGAAAAAATAGGGAAAGTAAAAAATAGCCTATTTTTATATTGTAAATTTTGTACTCTTATTCGGTGATGTGAAAATCCAAAACTAGAATGAATCTAAGAAATTCATTGTAAAACAATCTTGACCATTCATTCTAATTTTTGAAAACTATAAATAGGGGCATCCTCTCATTTTCAAAGGGAGAGATGAGTTGTTGTGGAAAGGCATTCTACAACAATATATGAGAAAAACATTGAAGTTGATGGTTTATTGTGTATTATTCTTTATGTTTACATGATTCAACCTCAATATGTTTATTTCAAAATTATTCATTTATGTTTAAGTTTATTTTTGTTTTTTAGTTCTTGTTCAACTTTAATAGTGGATGTATGTTGTAGTATTTGATGCATTTCTAGCTCATACGTTTTGTAATTTATTGATCAAAAATTGATGTGCAAAGTTATTTTGAGCTATTTCACATGTTGCACTTAAGTTCAACTATATTTTCATGCTAAATAGGTGGATGTTACAATCTAAAAATCTGCAAAGAGCCTTAGAAGATTGCACTAGTTTTGTGACACTCTAGGTTATCCTTGGTTAAGCAAAACTCAATTTGGAAAGTCTATCTACTACAACATCTACCATTGTTATTATTGATCATAGTTTTAGATTTAGGATAACTTATGAACCCTTCATCCTTTTGACTTTTCTTTTAAAATATTAACCAAGAACAAGCTCAAAGAATCAATGCACAGTTAAATCTGATGAACAAGAATATTTTTAGACTGATTTCATAAAACTATTGCAACTCTTCATCTATTTCCAAAATTTTGAAACTTCATCATAGAACCAAGAAATTCATTCTTTGTCAAGCATAAAGTCCCCTTGTGATTACCAACAAATCACATCAATCAATTGAGTTATTTTTGCACAGTCATGACCAGACACCTGAGAGACCTTGGGGTGATTTTTTGAAAATCAGTTGTATATTTTCACCTTTCAAGAGATACATCACACTTGTGTGTTGTTTTTCTTGAGAAATGAAAAAACACCCATGAACAAAACTGGTGCTAGAAGGAGGGTCACTGGACAAAGCTAGATCGAATTGGGTCCTCCTCTCATCAAAGATTTCATAGAATAACTAGATCCACACCAGATAAGGGAGAATTTCAAGAGTTAAAGACCCCTACCATGATTGAGAGAGCCAAAAGGGGAATCTTCAACATCAATCCTACTCACTCAACCTCCATCCCCTCCATCCCCATCTTTTCCCTCACTTCAACCAGCCTTTTCTCCATTTTCTAGCCACATTCAAAACACTATTATAGCTACCGTACCCCATCTAAAATTTGTTGCAACTCAACGATTACCACCTCCACCTCTTCCAATGTCTTGGTTGAGAAATAATGAATCTCCACTATCCTTTAGTGACCACCATCATATGCCCAAGAATCTGAAAGGCTTCTACTCTAAATTCCATCAAAATGATCCCTAGAGGACAATGAAGTAACACATCAAGATCTTCCAAACAACTCTCAAGGACATGCAAATCAAAAATGAATATGTTGCATGCAAGGTCTTCCTATATTCACTCGGAGATGAAGCATTCTATTGGTAAATACATTTACCTACAAGTTCTATCACTTCTTGGGACCTCATGAAGAACACATCCTTTTAAAAATTTAAAGTCCTAGTTATCCCATAGATCTATACCAATACTTTATGTCAATAAGTAGGAAAGTTAATGATCCAATCAGCTCATTCAATAATAGATTCCATTGAGCATAAATGAATTTTCAGCCACCTTATGTGCTTGATGATACATCAACTAGAGTGGTATATTATGCTTCTTTGGATAATCTCATATCTACCTTCATCAAATGTATGCATCAACCACCTGCAAGCTTGTTGGAAGCTTATGCATAAGTGGTAAAAGAAAGCACCAACTTTGGGCATCATATAGCAAGTTTATTTCCTTCATGGGACCTACCGCTAACCCTAGACTAATTCACAAACTCACTCATGGCTTGGCTCACCAAACTCCATTGATCAACCCAGTCCCTCAACTACCCATTGTGTTGCATCTAGGGCCATCACTGAACCAAGCTCCATCCATAACTAGCTATCTTCAGACTTCAAATCAGTAGACCTATTCCCAGAAGTGTCGAGTACCTTAATTCCTACAAAACTCTGAAGTGTCTTTTGCCCAAGAGAATCCACCTGCAACACATATGGTCTTCCTCCAAAATTCAATATGAACATAGGGAAATGTAGATAAGGAGCGAATTGATGATTTGGTTGAATTAGTAAAGAATTTTTCCACTGAAGTATCTCATTTTGAGGAACCAACATAACCAACTGCAATCATCTCAAAGGAGCATTCAGACCAATTATCATAGACAATTGGGATTTAGGACGCTCTTTAGGATATAGTTATGAATGAGGCGAGAACTCTGGACAAAACTTTGAAAGAAGACAATTCCAAAGGAAAAATAGGACCTTGAATACCACACCCAATAATGGTGGGGCGCCAACACCTCTTGACCCACCTGGTGGTATGGATAAATCATCAAGAAAAGTATACTTGGCAAAGGCAACATTATCTGGATGGTGTAGAATCTATAAAACCAATAGGCACTCTAAACTCAAGTATTCGAAGTTTCAAACTGTTGTGATATTTCTAGTGGAAGTGCAAAATTCCACTGATAGCTCAAGGTGTAGGGAAATAGTTCCTTCAGATCCTTATGATTCAATCTTGGTTGTCAATTAGGCACCCTTCCCTCAAAGTGACAAGAACGAGCCCAAGAAGGAGGTTGTTGAAAATGGGAGCAAAACAAAAGAGGTAAGTAATGAAGGAGCCCTATCTCAAATGTTTGATTCAAAAGATAATGGACCTAAAGATGAAGAATAAAAACATGAGGAATAAGTTCATATGTTCCACCAAGGTGCAACCCCTTACAAATTGAGAATAGACAATTTGGTGGTCCCTTTACGACCTGCATACCTCCCAAAAATTTTAATATGCCCTTGACCTGAATGCTAGTAATAACTCGCCATACCCTAGGGTGTCAAATCATTATTTCAATAGGAATAGGGATTTTGATCTAGCTAAAGAACATCCCACTAATCCCACTCAAAGTAGTTCCTCTGAAGTAGATGTTGAACAAATGGGAGAATCTGTGGCAGAAGAATTAGAAGTGAGTCTATTAGCTTTTGATCTGCTACAAGTACCTATTATTAGGAATGGTTTCTTTAGATCATTGAATGGGACTACCCAATCCAAGTCTTCTCAAGATGCAACTACAAATAAATTCTCATTTGATACCTCTAGTAGTGAACTAGTGGTTAGGGAAATTGTGGGAAAGAAACCAGATCAACCACCCAACAAGAATCAACAAGTAGATAAGCAAAAAACTAGGGAACAAAGTTAGGTGCAAGTAAAAGATAGAAACACTGAAAGGGATAAGGTTTAGGTATCTATGGCTAATTCTTTCATAGAACTGTTCCAAGGAAGGTTAGAAACTCCTCATTTTCTTCTTATAATTAATATGTTTGGCAAAAATCAACTTAATTTCCTACTAGATTCAAGAGCGTCTTCGAATTTTACACTAGTTGTATTCTACCAAGCATTAGGCATAACCTCGACCCCATCCAAGTGTAAGGTGACTCAATTGGAAAAAACCGAAGTCAATGTGGTAGGGGAACTAAGCATAATCCCTATGCAAATTGCAGTATATCCAAGAGTGCAACAAGTTATGGATATTCAAGTTGTTGCTATTCCTGACACCCATGGTATTAAATTGGGAAAAGACTTCACCCAAGCACTCAATGGATATACATCAACTGATTACTTGCATATTTGGCTGCCTTGGAACAGGCTACCCAATAAAATTTGGATTGAGTGTGAGCCAAGCAGGAGGTTCATGATAATAGAATACAACAATATGAATGAAGTGTTGTTTGTAGAAACAGAACTTGGAAATTATCTCCTAGTTGCATACGAAGTTTCAGAAGAATAGGTAGAGGAGAAATTAATTTTGTCATGTCATGCTTCTCCCAACTTGACCACCCTTCCTAATAGTACAAAGGAATTGGTCGAGTCAGATAGTGAAGATTTTCAAGAGGATGGTAGCTTGGGCCTATTTGATGATTTCCAAGAATTCATGCATAATGTGTGCAAGATTAGCTCAACCTAGTAGCTAGAATGGATTTTAAAGAACTATTGCTACCTATCTGGTATCAAATACATTATGCATCCCATTATGAATTCAAATGTGTTTTATTCTAGACAGTCATGGATCACATCAGAAGGAAGATCACTCTAAAAGAGGTCCTGAAGGAACAACTAGACCAAAACTAGCCCAAATGCAAATAGTTTGAAGGTGAAGGGATAGATAGGCAACCAAAAAGAAAGGTATGCTCAATCAACTCCAAAGGAAAAAGTCCCTCTAAGTTCTATAAATTGTGCTTTGATGGATCTAAATCCAAGCAAGGAGCAAGAGCAAGCTTCGAGCTCATCAACCCATCGAGTAAGAATTACTTTGTTGCTCATATATTATATTTGTATTGCACCATTAATGTGGTGGAATATGAAGCGTTAGTTTATGGGTTGCTCATGGCACTAGGAAAAAGGGTCAAAATGTTACAAGTAATTGGGGATTCTAAGCTAGTTATCAAGCAATTCAGAAAAATATACTCATGTCATGATGGGAGGTTAGCTAACTATGGGCATAGAGTATGGGATCTCATAAAGGGGTTTGATATATTTAATATTCAACTAATCCCTCATGGCAAGAATCGCGTCATTGATGCCCTAGCACAAGTAACCAACACCTTGCAATGTTTATCATTGACTAGTATAAATAAGTTCATTATAGAACTCACTTCCACCTCGTTGGTGGGTGAAAACATGACCGACATTCAAGTGTTTGAAAATGATAAGCATATTCTCGAATTCGTCACCAAATTAGATGTGTTTTCTTCCTAGATTATAAATGAAGTAGAGCCTAAAGAAGTAAAAATTGATATAGAAGGGGTTATCAATTTTAAAAAAACACAATGCCTCAAGGTGTGTTCTATTTAGAGAGAATATTTGACCTTTACCACAGAAGAGATCAGGGTCAGTAGATTAAGAATGACTCCATAGATAACCAGTTTGATGCTCATAATTTGAGTGTCACAGAGGATGTTAAGAATACTTTTATTGGCAAGGTCTGCACCCCAAAAGAAAAGAAAGGGATCATTGATTCCCTACATACATTTCATGATGTAATAGCTTGGGGGTATGAGGACCTTAATATGTATGAAACCTTAATCATCACCCTCATTATCCCCCTCAAACCAAATGTGAGGTTGTTCAGGTAGTGACAACGTTCATTCAATGCATTGTTGGAACCCATTATCTTTAAAGAGGTACAAAATCTGCTATCCACATGTACCATTTTCCTAGTTTAACATTCTACATGGGTGGCCAACTTAGTTCCAGTTCACAAGAAAAATGGATAAATTAAGTTGTGTGTGGATTTCAGGAACTCGAACATATCTTCAAAGAAGGATAATTATCTAGTACCCTCATTGGATGAAGTGTTGCAAGTTGTTAATGGTTGAGAAATGATGTATTTTCTTGATAGCTACTTAGGTTACAACCAAGTAATGGTGGAGTATGAAGACAGGCACAAGATGGGTTTCACCACCAAATGGGGAAAAATTTCATATAGAAGGATGTTTTTTGGGTTGATTAATGCAAGTGCAAAATTTCAACACATTATGGATATAGCTTTCAAAGACCTCATTGGAAAATGCATCATCATCTATATGCATGAACTCACGGTGTTCTCCAAGAAAATAGGGGATCACATTTTCGATTTAGGATAGGTGTTCTAAAAATATAGGGAATTTGGCATTTTGTTGAACCCAAAGAAGTGTATCTTTAGGGTAACCGAGGGAAAAATACTGGGACATGTGATTTATAGAAAGGGTATATCAATTGACCTAGAGCATATTCAGACCATCTTGAAAATTGAACCTCCAAGAAGCAAGAAATAAATGAAATCCTTTTTTTGGAATGTAACTTACTAACCCTTCAATGAAGTACAAATTTCTAATTTTTCACCTTTTGAGTAAAAACCTAAGTAACAAGCCATCAAAATAAAATAAAAACTTCTTTATTGAGAATTTGAAAATAAGATGCATAACATAATATAAAAAGGATTCCATTTCATTTCAATAATTTCATAGGTTACAACAATATAAGAATGCAAATATATACATAGCTCAGTGAGCTTTGGAACAAATAGCTATAAGATAGTCCAGGATCCTTCCTTTCAAATCTTGGTTCTTCTGTCACCTACTATGGAGGAGAAGCATCATTCAAGTGCTTTTCTCACAACCTTGGACTCTTAATGTGGTCCCTCACACATCTATCATTCGATATATTGTCCTTCCCTTTGATGAGAAGATTGGTAGAGTAACCGAGAATGACAACCAACTAAGCGTAGTGTTGTGTCCTACATTACTAGAACTTGTAATCCCACAATCTCAAACTAGCATGTAATACTAGATCACAATGAACTGACAATGGAGCCAAAGGTTTTCACACTACTTTGGCCAAGTTATTCTCAATAGTAATCTAGAGGAAGGTCATATATCACATACACTACTCAAGACTAATTTGACTTAAGGCCATCTTAAACTATGGATTGATATTTCCCTTCAATGGATAATATATCATTCCAAAGAAAACCTATCACCATTATAACCTACTTGGAATAAACCTACTTAACAAGTACACAAGCTCCCTCCCATACTAGATAAACAATCCTAGGAGTAAACACAATCTATTCTAGTTAAATAAATAACTTAGCTAAGTGTATCACATGTTCCACTCATATTCAATTATATCTATTTTATAATACCTATGATAAACACCAATCTCCTATTATGGAGTACTTACAAGCACATCATAAAAACAACATAAAATCTTCTATTCCCTTTTCAATGACATTCTAAATTCTCTAAATGCGACTACTTGGAAAATACAATTAAAGTATACATGGAGAACAATTCAATCATAATTTAAAATAGCACAGAAGAATAACCTCATGCCTTTTATCAGTTATCCAATAAATTGTCAGCAATACAGCCTCTTCCAATCAGCAACAAACTTGATAATAGCTTCTCAAGAAACTTCATAATGAACTTCTAACTCTTAACTTGATAGATTACTTCACTCAAACAACAACTCTCTCTCTCTACAAATGATATAATTCTCTCTCTCTCTCTCTCAATTAAGATTGATAATAAGCTGAAAATAATGCAAAGTAAAGGATTGCAAGAAAAATGCATCATGTCAAATGAAATTTCTCTGCTATTTATACAGCAACATGGGGCTACACAACCTATAGTTTAGGCATAGATATGGACATAGAACATTGTGCACATCTACACACATATCATAGAAAAAAGGTGGTGACTATGTAAGCTCATACTTAGCAAATCATCTACAGATTGAACTTGCTAGATCGATAGCAGAAAGAGACTTATTCAAATTTGGACATGGATAATTTTGAATTATCTCTAGCAATATATATCTACAGAAAATGGGTTTCTAGAGGTATCTCCAAAGCTTCCACACTCCTCTCAATGTTGGTGTGGTTTCCATGCAATTAGAAATAGTCAATTACCAATTTACAACACCATGCATTCATTGACTTAACCTAGGGATGAGTCGATTTAGATATTTATTCTCTTTGAAAAAGTCATCAACTATTTCTCATGTTTCAATAGATGTTGGTTCAAGTATAAAAACATGGCAGTTTAAGTTTACCAAGTCAAAGATAACATTCATCATAGGTGTCGACTAAGTCTATATCATGCATCAACATAAGGAAAATTTAACTTAAATGCAATAAATGTGTTCCATAAAGTGTGGCAGTTACAGTAAAACTCGGTTTCTCTAAACACAGTCATAAGTAATATACGTGGCCTCTATTATCATTTACCATTGTGTTGAACTTATCATATCTCAATGTTGTGTGTTGAAATGGACTCCCCCTATGTGCCTCTATAAGTGTTGTATTTTCATTTGGCTTATTTTTCACTTGGTATGGCGTGTGGTATTTTATCCTTCACACATACCATTCAATGTTTTTCTAGTTTCCATACATTGAATGCATTACAAGAACGCACTAAGGGTGTGGTTTGCATTTTCTACTTTATGTTCCACTTCCTTAAATCATGCGCTATATGCATATATCATATGTATTCACTAAGTTCTTAGCCTAGATGCTACATTTCTTACATACTATGAATATATTTGCAAATCTCAAAAGTATATACCCACGCTTAATTAAAAATATTAGTTTAGACATATATGCATAATATGTATATATTATAAGTTCTTCAACTATGATATATATATATTATATATTTATATATGCATATTATATTTAATAAACTAATAATATTAAATATAGTATTTATTCATACTATTTAATAAATTTTATAAATTGTTATCCAAGGTTGCTCCGACCAGGCTGTTGCGCCGATCGGAGATAGCCAATGACACGGGCCCCTGGGGGTGCAAGAGCACCCCTACTGCGGGTCGCGATGCAGCCGGAGAGAGAGATGTGCCGCATCTAGCATGGATTCTGACTTAGAGGCGTTCAGTCATATATATATATCATAGTTGAAGAACTTATAATATATACATATTATGCATATATGTCTAAACTAATATTTTTAATTAAGCGTGGGTATATACTTTTGAGATTTGCAAATATATTCATAGTATGTAAGAAATGTAGCATCTAGGCTAAGAACTTAGTGAATACATATGATATATGCATATAGCGCATGATTTAAGGAAGTGGAATATATATATATATATATATATATATATATATATATATATATATATATATATATATTGCTTCTATTAAAAGGAAACATCAAATCTAGAATTTAGCTTCATGTTAAACATTCATTCTATATATTTATAATGCATACTATATATATAGATATATATATACATAGCTCTATATAAGCATTAACACTTGCGTGTATATATAGATGCATATATATAAATGTATTCTCATATATATATACATAAAGGATTTCAATATGTATAAATATATATAACTTCTCACTCACATATATATGCACAATAATATTATTATATGTTACATCGACTATATATATATAAATATATGCATACTCCTCTATGTTCATGTATACATTTGTATACATGTATTTATGTATATATCATATACATATGTGTGTGTGTGTGTATACATTAGATTGCACCATAAAGCATATACACATGTATTCCAACATGCACTTACACACATACATTCATATACATATTACATATGTGTACACACACATATATATCAGGTTACCCTTTCTTTCCTATTCTGGTTGATACACATATTTGTTAAGTATATATATTCACATATATATAAATGATCCATCATGTGAGTATGTTTGTAAGTATTTATACCTACACATACATGTATATGATTATTCTCTCATACATGGATCAATGTATGTATATACTCATATACATGCATAATTTTGACATAGATATGTATCAATGGAAATCTCAAAGACACAAAACATCAATAATAAAATTTATATACATATATGCATATCGATACATATGTTGGACCACACTCATATGGGCATCCCATTATATCCATTGTACGCATATGTCAACATATGCATCTATATACATATATGCATATATCCCAAATACTCATTCAACCATACAATCAAGGACACTAAGATAAGGAAGGAACTCACAAGCTCAAACATATAACATCATCCTATATTGCACTCAAGACCCTTTCAAATGCAAACACATCAAACTAAGGATAAATTACCTACTTCTCATCTCAATGACCCAACTCAATTATTCTACTATGGTGTGTATATGTTGAGGTAGTTTACGTTACTGGTTACCTGACCAAGATCTTCTCCTAAGTGATACTTCCCCTCCTCCTAGACGAATGAAAATTTACTTGCAACCACTAACACATTCTCATAGCAGTTAGTTGTTCAAAAAATATGTAGTATACGTAATACATCTCCAAATTTAGAATATCAATTCAATAACCATCCATTTCACATATATGCATTTCTTTTCACACATCATCATAATTGATAACATACATTCATAATGAATTGATAACCAATTATAAGAACAATGTATTCATCTCCAGAATTCACATTAAATTCAAATTTTACCCTACATAGTGATAGTAAATAGTTATTACATAATTGATTTGTAACATAATTCCCCCCTTGTGAATCATTGTCCCCGATGATCTGTAGCACTCTAATACATAGATAAAGTCGAGTAGGGGTTTATACTTACTCTTTTGAATTCATTTAAGAGTCATTAAACATCCTTCCTATGTAGCATCCTACCTTGCAACCTTGCATTGAGTGCCCTTGCTATTGCATAGGGAAAACTTATATTCCTTTCACATACTTACTCTCCCAAAGAGCTTTATTACATTATCATATTACCTCCTATATACATCCTAGTTACAATAGTAACTATACATAACACCTAAGACATAGTGAATATAAATAATTGGCCCATGAATTTATCCTTGGTATAATCCAAATAGAAAAGGAATAACGATGCATTATGCACTACACCACAGGTCCCATCTGTCCCTTTGGTATTTACACTTTCAAACCAATTAGAAGCCAAGTCTGTCCATCACTTACACATCCATTTTTTTCTTACCATTAAGTATTATAATTGACTACTTGTTCATCTTGAGCATAACATTGCTCTTGGACACCAGCCAAATTTTGATACTTCTTTATTCTCAAGCTTTGTAACGACAAATTTTCATCGACCTCTTTGATCTATTACTCCTTTTTGATAATCTATCAAGTCTATGGTTAACCCTATTTTAGCCTAATAGAGTTTCCAACCTTCCTTTCCATGTAATTGTCTAAACCTCAATGTTAGAAGTTTATAAAAAAATCAAGATTTGGTTTACCACTTTTTCCTATTTGGAAACATTAATATATTTCTCATTCATTCAATTGAATGTCTCATAGTATGATCATGGTCTACACAGCCCTTTCATTATTTGCTCGTTCATAACTAAGAAAACCTTTTCAGGAATAGTAAGCAACTAATTCTCACAATATATTATCTAGGACCAAAATCCTATAAATCAAGTTTCCAAATATCATTGGTTACTTTGGTGAGTTTATCCACTATAACATTATGTCTCGGTTTTACTGACATAGATAGATTGATTTTTCTTGTGTTATGCCTCTCTCCCTCTAGAATCTGATCAGAGTACACATGTCATATTAATGACAACATCTGGTCTTCATTTCTTTGCATGCTAGACATTATCTTGCCACATTTTGTGCAGCCTCTTACTCTATCGTTTCCCAGGTTATAGTGGTTCCTCATCCATCAAATATCTTTTCCACTCTAATGTCCTATCTCTGACATCAATTTCCTCATTTTATTCCTGAATCTTCCAAAATAATTGGGTACATAGGTTCTTTTATATCTAATAATAGTCTATTCTGTGACTAGGTGAAAACCTATTTTACAATCTCATGAAATCTTTAATTCCCATGTAATAATGGTTAATATTTTAGCAAGGATAAATCTCCTTTATTTTCGGACATCCACAACTTGGATTTCTTCTTTCCTTGGATTATTTCCAAATATGCAATTCATATTTTAACTCAATCTAATTTTCCCAATAAGAATTGGTACTAATTTTGAGTTTTAATCCTCATTCAATCATGTTGCTCCCTAGAAGATATCAATTTAATTGCATACCTAATTACCAAGCACAAACGTTTCTCATTAGTTCCATTGATTCACTTAATCACATAGGTGATTCCCAACTTCGGTATACCATAATTATAGGATAGAGTCATCAATCAATGAATAGTCTGATGTTATAGGTTACTCTAACCCTATATGTTCCAATAAAAACCAAATGTACCACTCAACCAAGTAAGTTATTTCCAACCTATAGGTGTCAATGAGTAATCTAGTGCATATCCAACCCAATAGGTAGAATTTAACCTAAAGTTTCTCTCTTTAATCAAATGAACTTCTTTTCCCAAATAGGTTATTCTAAACCTAGGGTTTCATTTGAGTATAAAGTATGATCAAGTGATCATTCCAATAACGTTACTTGATGTGCTTCACATAAAGTCACATCATAGCTTTCATAACTTTATTTTTACAATTCTAACCCTATCATTCCCAAGGTTCCCATAACATAGTACGCTACAATGTCAATTTGCTTCACGACATGGACATATTTCATAATATGTGGTATTACTACCTATGTATAGAAATATCATCATGATCTAAATCCCCCATATAAGGTATACATGAGTGTAGATTTCTTTCAATCATGAGTAATATAGATCTTTCCTTACCTATTCTTTAGGAAATTATCTTTCCATTCATGATTAAGTAATCCACCTATCCTTTTTCTAAGGTATCCATGCTAATATAATTTGATCTTCTAATAAACATATATAAAGTATTGAGTGACAATATTCCTTTCTCATTGGTCACAATTCTTGACCTTTTTACTATCTTCCAATAACTCCAACACTTCGTTATTCTGGTCATAAAATGTATAAATTAATTGATGTCATGACTTGTGAAAAAGTCATTAGTTCTTCCAAATTGAAAATATATTCACAATTTTCATTGGTTGGGATTCTTAATCCAAGTTAATCCACTCTCTTCCTTCCCCCTTAGTGTTTCCAAAATATTTGATCTACTCAAAGTTGAACTCCCAGAAAACACTTGCTTCTTTGAAATGATTTGTCATTCCTTATTGGTGGCTTCCTATTTCCTTTTTCTTGCCTCAATGGGACACTTTGAAATTACTTTTTCCCAATTCTAGATTCATCCTCGATTTCTAATCTCATAGATTCAACATTTTGAATCATTCAATAAGAGATCTAATGAATAATCAACAACTTAGAACTTAATAGGCACACTAATAATCTCATTCTCTTTCCAATAACCTTTTAGTGGAGGAGTATCCATACCCACAAAGCCTCATTGGTTGATGCACCTTTCCACTTAGAGAATTGTTTCCTTACAACTTCTATTGGCTTGACACACAGTGCCATATTGCATTCCATTTTATATTGGAACCTCTAAACATATGTTGATTTTTTGTAGACATGTTGGTGATTTCATCTTTTACTCCATCCAATCTATGTACTAGACAAACCTTTGGTTAGGCCAACCTGATTTATCTTAACAGGTTTCTTTCTTACAATCACCTTTCCAAGTGACTTTATTCCAATGCTTGGAATCTTATTCTCTCATAACCTTTAGAGATACCAAAGTTGTTTTGTCTCTTTTTCTCATCTGAATCAAAAACTCAAAATTGATCTCATCAATTTTGGTTGGTGGAACCATGTCCACATCGTTGATTACTTCATTCTGACCATTCCATCCTTTTCCCTTTTTTGTAGGTACTAACTCTTTTCTTACAAGATCCTCTCCTTATACAAGAATTAGATTTATGTCAAGAGTTCTCCAACCTTGTGGATACCTCCTTTGTTGACTCTCTACTTTGATCTAATTTATGCTGACATTGCATACACAAAGATTCGTAGTGTTTTTACTAAATTCAAGAATTCTTGACTCTTTACAACTATAGGTTTCTACTAGTAAAGGGGTTATCTCATTTCTTCCCATCTCCTCAGAGTGATATAAATATTTCACAAGACAAAGGTGTAGATTGGTTATTCTTCCTAACCTTCTGATGTAGGAGCATCCCGAAGCATAATCGACATCACAAAAAATAATTTAATGGTAAAAGAGACAAATGCGAACAAAGAAGTTAAGGGGTTGAATTTTTTTGTTTTGATATTCATTTCCAATGAGAATTCCAAAGGTCGTGACATTGGTATGAGGCAATATAAGTGACTAAGAGAAAATGATAGAGGTCTGCCTAGGTAAGAAGGAGACCTATGCCATGGTGAAGGACAATTACTAAAAATCAAACTGGTTCAACATGGATGAAATATGGTGTGTGGAATCATGAGTTTATAAAATTTAATGCACAGGATTGAGAAACAATGGCAGGCCACGCATGGGAGCGGGAATAGACAAAAACGTTATGAGATGATAGCAGTTAGGTGCATGACATAAGAATGGTAGGGAGAAACAATTAAGGCAAAAGTGATAAGTGTTATAGAAGATAAGATAAAATTTACGACACTTAAATGGCATGATGAAGTAGCCAAAACGTGCGAGAGAGGAAGACCAAAGGTATTATATATCGATAGTTTGAATGAAGTGGCAGCCTGTGCCAACTAACCAGTTTGCGATTAGATTAGAAGGAAATTGTATATGTGAAAGAATCCAATGAGGGGAATTGGGTCATAGAAGGTGTTGATTAAGTTCACTATGGCAATGAAGATGGCACAAAAATGGAGAGAGGAAGGGTATGACATGAGTGTGTGAATAGCTATTGCAAAGTAAAGGATTAAATAGAAGTCACCACGCATTTGAGTAGGGAAATGTATTATGAGAAGATTCCATGCCTTTGTTGAATATGAAACGGGGGCTAGTATGTTGGAGATGTGGACCTACAGATTTAATACTACACGCATACGAAGATTAGCAAGTTCGTGGCAGGAGAATAAAGGAAATGACACTGAAAATTTTAAATGATCTAAAACCTGGCAGAAGTTACTTGTGAGTAGATCATGGGAGCTTAAGATGGAGGACATAATACAAGAGAAGTGCGGTTAGAGAGGTTGAGCCGATGAAGGGAGTCAATAAAGCCTATGTAGAGGTTGCGGGTATAGAAGATCGAGCTACAAGATTGAGTTTCGTAGGCTACATATTTGAGAACAGAAGAGTACTAAAGGTGGAACAACGATGAGTAAAGGCAGAAGTCGTGAGAGGAATGCAATTAGAAACAACAAATACAAGAGATTGTTGCGTCGGAATGGTGAACTGTTGAGTGTTGTATGTGCAGAGGAAGACAAAGAGTCAAAGTCGAAAGGAAATGGATTTTCCTGTAGATGTAATGTAATTTTCATGAAAGTTGCCAGAAATAAAGTTATTTGATTTATTTTCAATTTTGAATGTGAACAAAGCAATTGTAAAATCGATTGTTAATTTGACAAAGTTATTGTCAAATTTTCAAATTAATTATCATTGATTTTTTATAATCTGAGTTTTGTTTGGAATTGGGTGAGGATTTTTTTTTCTCTACATCAAATGCTATAATTCAAGTGCTTTTCTACCAACCTCGGACTCTTAATCTTGTCCCCCACACATCTACATAATCCGATTGCATATTCTTTTGCAATCTAAGGGGATGAAATAATAAGTTGCTGGTTTAGGAGCTCCTAACTCTAGGGACGACTCTTATCTAGTCCCAACTTAAATAAGTTCCTGGGAATCTCATATTCTTTTCTCTTTTCCCTTAGTTCTTTTCTTTTGCTTTGTGGCACAAGAACTTTTCAACCATTATCTTTTGATCAGGTTTACGCGTTGTTTTCATAATGAGCTCATAGGTTTCAGTGTTGAACCTAGTAGCTCTTATACTACATGTAACATACTAACCCTTCAATGAAGTAAAAACTTCTAAGTTTTCACCTTTCAAGTAAAAAACTAGGTAACAAGCCATTGCAATAAAAAAAAAAATCTTTATTGAGAATTTATGAATAAGATTCATAACATAATACGACAAGGATTCCATTTCATTTAAATAATTTCATAAGTTACAACAATACAGGAATTCAAACATATACATACATAGCTCAACGAGCTTTGGAACTGTGTTGCCAAAATTGTATACCTTTGACGAAAAGGACAATTTTGTGCCCGTTTTGGTCCTACTTTAGGTCCCATTTCATCAATTATCACCCTAAAACAACATTTATAGGCCCCTAAGTTTGTTAATTTTGACTTGGATGCATGTTATACCCAAGGGACCATTCAACCCCCGACAAGAAATATCAAAACCTTTCAAAAAGTACCATTCCCACTTCAAAATCCCTTAGTGGGACTAGGTCGCCCAAGTTGGCGACCTAGTCCTTTTTGAGGATTTTTGAAGTTTCAAGTAGGAAAACGAATATTTTATCATAAATTCCTGATGGGTGTTGGCTTCTTAGGTAAGAATTCTCGATAATTAGGTGTTGTTGCTTATATATACTTATTTTTAGGTCATTTTGTCATTCTCTCTTAGTCATTTTTCACATCCAACTCTAAAAATCAAGTGCAAAACATCTTCCTCAAGAAGATTCATCTCTCACACAAAAAAAGTTGAAGCTTTTGTACAAAAAATTAGGGCTTTTTGTAGGTCTTCAAGCTTACTTCACATATAGGATCACTCATTGACAAAGGTTAGAAGTAGATGCCTATCAATATTCATGGAAAAATCTAGGTTGAGGAGGTGCAACTAGCCACCAAATCACTCCTAAAGACTGATTTCAAAGTGCCTCCATCTTCTAATTTCAGCCCATTTGCAGATTTGAGGTTTGCATCCCTTGTTACATTCATTTGAAATGGTGTAGGATTTCTAGGGTTAGAGTCTTACTTCATTTCAAATATTTTACATACATCCTATTCTTGCACAATAGAATAGGGTTTTTCTTTGTTTTAGGTTTTCCTAGTTCTAGACACACTTAGGGCTAGGGTTTATGTAGATTTTCTATTCCATTATAATTTTAAATACAAACTAGGGGTTTGACCAAGGAAAACCCCACATTAGAAACACAAATATATTTTGTTTTGCAGGTTTGGGTCCAGATTCCCATGAAGAAGCAGAACACATATTAGAGGCCTTTGTGTCCACTTTCAATTTCTTAGAAAAGTTGAAAGGGACTAGGTCACCCATAATAGAAACCTAGTCCCACGTAATATTTTTGACACTGAAAGTTACAAATTCGGAGACCCAATTGACAAAAATGGCTGCTAGACCAGTTTCCCCAAAAAGGGACTAGGTCACCCTAGTTGGCCTAAGTGTCCAAGGTGACTCAAAACCCTGATTTTCCAAATTTCTAGTGACTTCCAGAACCTTTGCTTTAGCCCTCTTCAGTTTCCAAAAACTTAGGCTCTATTAGGTTAGGTTAAATAGTTAGGTTTACATGTTACATTTTAGCACATTTGTACACCCCACTTGCATATTCGATCTTAACATCAATTGCATGAATCACAAGATTTGATTCCCATGGGAGGTGAAGAAAAACCCTCTTCCTTCTAGGTAAAACCCTAGAAAGTTGTAGAGGATCCATTCTTTTACCCCCACACAAAGCTTTCAAATTTTGTGGTTCAGGAAAAAATAATTGTAAGACTATCTAGGATCTTTCCTTTCAAATCTTGGTTCTTATATCGCCTGCTATGGAGGAGAAGCATCACTCAAGTGTTTTTTTACCAACCTCGAACTCTTAATGCGGTCTCCCAAACATCTATCATTCAATAGATGGCCCTTCCCTTTAACGAAGATATTGGTAGAGTAACCAACAATGACAACCAACTAAGCATAGTGCTATGTCCTACATTACTAGAACTTGTAATCCCACAATCTCTAACTAACATGTAATACTGGATTATGGTGAACTAATAGTGGAGCCAAAGGTCCTCAAGCTAGTTTGGCTAAAGTATTCTCAGCGATAATCAAGAGGAAGGTCATCTATCACATACGCTACTCAGGTTCAATTTGACTTACAACAATATTAAACTACATAGTTATTTCCTTCAATGGATAATTTATCATCCTAGACATAACCTATCACCATTTTAACCTACTTGGAATAAACCTACTTAACAAGTAGGTACACAAGCTCCCTCACATACTGGATAAACAATCCTAGGAGTAAACACAAACTATTCTAGTTAAATAAATAACTTAGCTAAGTGTATCACATGTGCCACTCATGTTCAAACATATCTAGTATATAATACCTACGATAAACACTGATCTCCTATTATGGAGTACTTACAAGCACATCATAAAAATAGCATAAAATTTTCTATTCCATTTTCAATGAAATTCTAAATTCTCTAAATGTAAGTACATGGAGAACAATTCAATCATAATTTAAAATAAGATATAAGAAGAATCCCATGCCTATTATCACTTTTCCAATCAATTGACAACAATGTGGCCTCTTCCAATCAGTAGCAAACTTGATAATAGCTTCTCAAGAAACATCACAATGAACTTCAAACTCTTACATTGATAGATTACTTCACTCAAACATCAAATCTCTCTCTCTCTCTCTCAACGTGATAGAATCATCTCTCTCTCTCTCTCTCTGAAGTAAAATTGAGAATAAGCTGAAAATAATACAGAGTAAAGTCTTGCAAGATGAATGCATCCTCTCACATGAAATTTCTCTGCTATTTATATTGTAACATTGGGCTAAATATCCTACATTTTAGGCATGGATATGGAAAACAAACACCATGCACATCTATAGATATTCACAATTGAAAGGTGGCGATTATGTAAGCTCACACTCAGTAAAACATCTATAGATCAACCTTGCTAGATCAACAACAAAAAGATACTTATTAAAATATGCACATGGATAATTTTGAATTATCTTCAACAATATATATCTACAACAAACAGGCTTCCAAAGGTGGTGCCAAAGCTTCAACACTCCTCTCAATGTTGGTGTTGTTTCCATGCAATTAGAAATAGTCAATTACCAATTTGCAATACCATGCATTCATCAACTTAATCTAGGGGGTATGTGTAGGATCATGATGGGCCAAAAAGTGGCAATATGATGGGTATGTGGCTGACGACTTTTTTTTAACCCAAAATTGATGAAATGAAAAGGGTTTTTAAAGGATATTCTTAGCTTTCCACCAATATAAATTATGCTTTACTTTGAATTTTAATAAATAATTATTATTCATTTTCTATTGAATTACAACTAAAGTCCTAATTTTTAGGCTGATTGAAAAACATCTATAGATTTCAAACGGTATCATATTTTTTGAATCCAAAACATGTGTCACATTCTATGCTTCAAATAATATAAGATTAAAAAAGAGAAAAATGAATTTTATGAATTTTTGACCAATTTAAGCTGGTTAGACACACGAGTCTTTATATTTATTAAAAGTTGTCATAAAAAAATTATAATTAATTATTTACTTGGAAAAAATTACAAAAAAATATGCATCACATCGGGCCATGAGTCCTCTACTTACATCTAAAATATTATCATTTTAATGTGGTTAGGGTGGTCAGACAAACACCTACTTCTTATTTTTTTGCTGAAATTTAACTAATACTGTATTGAAATTTCAAATTTTCGCCAAATAGATTTTTTTTTTTGTAAATAAACCTAGTAATTTAGAAACTACATTCAATTTCATAAAAATTCTATTCTTACATATTTTTGAAATAATATAGATAACTTATTCAAATTTCTATGTCAAGTTGCCTAACTCTGATTTTTCTGAAGTTTTTGCCACTTAACAGACTATTTTTTCCATGATGATCCTCCACATACCCAGGGATGAGTTGATTTAGATATTTGTTCTCTTTGACAAATTCGTCGACTATCTCTCTTGTTTCAACAGATGTTGGTTCAAGTATAAAACCATGGCAGCTTAAGTTTACCAAGTCAAAGATAATCTTCACCATAGGCATCGACTGAGTCTATGTCATGCATCGACATAAGGCAGAAAGATTAAATACAATATATGTATTTAAGCATCTTGATGATGGATCATGGAGTATGATCTGAAATATTAATGGAAAAAAATTCGCACATAGTTTCAATCCAGAAATATACAACATTCTAATTAAAACATATGTGTTCCATAAATTGTGACAACAAGAGTAAAATTCGACTTCTCTAAACACAGTCATAAGTAATATACATGGCCTCTATTATCATCTACCATTGTGTTGAACTTATCATATCTCAATGTTGTGTGTTCAAATGAACTCCACCTGTGTGCCTCTATAAGCATTGTATTTGCATTTGGCTTATTCTTCACTTGGTATGGCTCATGGTAGTTTATCCTTCACACATACCATTCACTATTGTTCTACTTTCCATACATCATGCATTGCAAGAATGCACTAAGGGTGATGAGAAAAAATAATGACTCATCTTTTAGCCATATAAAAATGTATATTTTTCCTAATTATGAAGTTATCAAGACTGACCATGATGATGAAATTAAGATATTTTTCATTGCAGCAGTCTGAAATTCAAAGACAATATGGTGACAAAAGCCATTAAATTTCACAAAAACCTAGTTTGTGGTTTGAGAGAAAAATTCACCAGAATCTCTTGCTCCAGAATTTATGGAGAGTTGCTCTGGAACTTGTGGGACAGCACTTGAAGTTGTTCCATAATTTGTAAAAGTAGCAGTTGTGAGCATTAAAATAGATTGGGGTGACTTGGACATAAGTTGAGAGCATCTAGGAGGTAGTTACAAACATTAAGGTAGGTTGTTGGATTGTGCAAACAAATGGAGAATATCTATAAGACAATTTTGGGTAGTTTGAACCGTTTTGCAAGCATCTAGGAGTTGTTTTATGAGATTTAATGATACACAAGGGGAAGACATGACTTTTTCAGCAGTCAAATGCCTTTTTGGAGCTTGCTTAGGGGCTGCAAAATAGGCATATTTGTTTTGGACGACATAAAAATAGTGACTCAACAAGATGAAGAAAGATTTATCTTTTTCCCTTAACACATGTTCCTATCTTCTAGCAAGTGGTTGCACAATCATAAAGCTTATCTTTCAAATTAGTTGAAGACAAGAATTTTATAAATTCATTGTAATCAAGAAATCAAATGGGGGGAAGAGTTTTATAAAATAATATAGTTCAGTATTTTAGCAACAATCTCTTTGTTTGTAGTTTCATTTCTTAGTAGTCATTTCATTTCTAGCTCTTTACATTTCCAGTATTCCCTTTTACAAGTTTCTTTGGATAGATTTGATTCAAGAATTCCATTTACAAGCTCCTAGATTAGATTTGATTTTAGCAATTTCTTTCATGCATTTCCTTTCAATTTTGTTTGTAGAAAAAACATGTCACTCAAATGATTTCTTCTCCCTATTGCATATTCCCATGGACACTACCCTGGATTGACATTTATAGTTAAATGATGAGGATTGTAGTGACACTCATCAAAGGGCATAGTCTAGATTTTCTACTTTATGCACCACTTACTTAAATCATGAGCTATATGCATATTTCATATGTATTCACTAAGTGCTTAGCCTAGATGCTACATTTCTTACATACTATGAATATATTTGCAAATCTCAAAAGCATATAACCATGCTTAATTAGGAATATTGGTTTAGACATATATACATAATAATCATATATTATAAGTTCTTTCACTATGATATATATATATTGCTTCTCTTAAAAGGCAACATCAAATCTAACATTTGGCCTCATGTTAAAACATTCAATATATATAAAATGATATGCATTTTCCAATCATTTAGAAATATATATAATACATACTATATATATAGATATATATACACAACTCTATATAAAGATTAACACTTACGTTTTTATATATATGTATATATATAAATGTCTTCTCACTCACATATATACAAAAGATAATATTATTATATGTTACATTGATTATATATATATGTAAATATATGCATACTCCTCTATGTTCATGTAGACATACGTATACATATATTTATGTATATATCTTATATATGTATATATATGTTTGATTGCACCATCAAGCATATACGCATGTATTCCAACACACAATTATACACATATACATTCATATACATATTACATATGTTTACACATATATATCAGGTTACACTTTCTTTCTTGTTCTCATCGATACACACATTCATTAAGTATATATATATTTACATTTATATAATTGATCCCTCATGTGATGTTTGTAAGTATTTCTACTTACAAATACATGCATATGATTATGCTCTCACACATGGATCAATATATGCATATACTCATATACATGCATGCTTTTGATGTCGATATGTATCAATGGAAAGCTAAAAGACACAAAACATCAATAATAACATTTATAGACATATATGCATGTCGATACATATGTCAACACACTCTTATGGACATCCCATTTTATCCATCATATGTGTATTCTGACATATGCATATATCCCAAATACTCATTCAACCATACAATCAAGCACATTAAGATAAGGAAGGACCTCAAAAGCTAAAACAGATAACACCACCCTAGAATGCACTCAATACCCTTACCAATGCAGACTCATCAAACTAAGGATGCCTTACCTACTTCCCAACTCAATGATCTAGCTCAATTATTATATTGTGGTGTGTATGCTCAGATATTTTACGTTACTAGTTACCTGTCCAAGATATTCTCCTAAGTGATACTTCCCCTCCACTTAGAGGAATGAATATTTACCTACAACCACTAACACATGCTCATGACATTCAGTTGGTCAAAAAATATGCACTATATTTAATAAATCTCCAAAGTTAGAATATCAATTCAATAATCATCCATTTCAAAGATATGCATTTATTTTCACACATCATTAAATGCAATAACATACATTCCTAATACATTGATAACCAAGTATAAGAACAATTTATTCATCTCTAGAATTCACATTACATTCAAATTTTACCTTACATAGTGATAGTAAATAGTAATTAAATAATTGGGGTGTAACATGGAAAATTATCTTTGTCAAGAATTTTATCATAGGGTTTGCAGAAATAGTGAAGTCGTTGAACACTATGCTCAAGCAAGATGCTAAAATAGAATGGACGCAAGAAGCCAAGCAAGATTTTGCAAAAACTAAAAGGGCCTTTGCATATGCTCCCATGCTGGTCAAGCCTGATTATTCCAAGTTTCTCTATATATATTAAATTTCCTTAGATCACTCATGTGCCAACATGCTAACATAGAAAGATGATGATGGAAGTGAGCATCCTATTGCCCTCATGAGCACCCCATTGAAAGATGTTGAATTGTGCTACCATAATGTTGAGAATTAGGAATATGCCCTAGTCTATGCAGTCAATAATTTCAGGCACTACATCCTAAGAAACAAGGTGTCTAGCATTATACCAGATCCAATTGTCAAGATACTATTGATGCAAAATGAACTAGGATAAAGATGCACAAAGTCGGTTACACTATTACATGAGTATGACATGGAAATTCAACCAATGAAACTAGTTTGAGGGAAAGCTCTCATCCACACTATGGCAGAGACAATACCTGAACTTACTGTCCAACAATAGAATTTGGAGGATGTTTCTCTAGATGAATCATATGACTATATCGTGTATTATATTCCAAACAATAAATTCCCAGCACGCCTGCAAGAGCTCCAGAAGTGAGCCCTGTGGCTAAAAAGAAATAGTTATATGTTAATGGGGCCATGTTGTATAAGAAGAATCATGAAGGGATGTACCTCAGATTCCTACCTCATAAATTGAAGCAGCTAAAGTGTTGAAGGAATTTCATGATAAGTTTCATATAGGACATGGACCAGGCTCTTCGATGGCCCATTAGATTCTACAATCTCAATATTAATGGTTGGCCTTATTCAAAGATTCTCACAATCATGTTATATCCTACCATGTCTTCTAGATTGCTGCCACTAGGGAGAGATATTTTGTTGTTCTGCTACATCCGGTTGCTGAGGTAAGACCATTTTCTCAATGGGGACTCAACTTCATTGGTTTGATAAACCCACCATCTTCTGTGGGCCACAAGTAGATTTTAACCGCAATTGATCACTATACTAGATGGTCAGAGGAAATTTCTTGTAGATAGTGCACCACTGAGGAAGTTATTAATTTTCTTGAAATTTTCATTATCAATCGTTTTATATGTCCATTTGCATTAGTATGTGATAATGGTTCATCATTTGCCTCCCTTAAATTTGTGGGTTGGGCTTTTCATTATAGGATTGTGCTCAAATTTTCATCAAACTACTACCCCCAAGGTAACAAGTTAGCTAAATCCACAATTAAAAACTTTTTGACCATCATACGCAAGTTACAAGATAAGAACCCAAAGGACTAGCTCACCTAGTTATAGTTTGCTTTGTGGGCAGACTAGACTCGACACAAGACAACCTTAGGAACTTCCCCATACCACCTCATTTATGCTTTAAAACCTATTTTCCCAATCCACCTCATGATTCCCATGCTACAGTTTATCAACACTTATTATGAGGAAGGAGAACGTCTTGAAGCCTGTCTAGCTGAGTTGCTCCACTTAGAAGAGAAACATGATGAAGGAGTAGATTTTTTTTCCAAACATCAAGGCATAGTCAAAAGATGGTTTGATCATAAAGCCAAGGTCAAGACCTTTAGAATTGTTGATCTAGTGTTATGCTAGGATAAGGTCCATGAGAAGAAAGGGGGACATGAAAAATTCGACAAGCTCTAGCTTGGCCTTTTTCAAATTTTTGAAATTCTAGGGGATAATTCCTTTCATCTGAAAACACTTACGGGAGAAGATGTCTTGTTGCGAGTCAACAAGAAATACCTAAAGCATTATTTCCTCACCTATGCTATTTTAGCTCACCCTTGTATATAGTTAGAGTAGGTCTTTTTCTTTCTATTTTGTTTTCTTTGCTTTCACTTGTTTTGTTAGCCCTTGTTTTGCTACGGTGTTGTTCAGTCTTGATGCAGTGGCCATGTTTGGCCTGCTCAAAGGGCATGCTTTGTTGCATGTTCTTATTTATTCCATGTATAATTCTTCATGAGCTATCAACGATTTTTTTTTTCTTCTAGGAATTAGGTCTCTTCACCTAAACTTTGGCTTAACCTAGAATGGAACCATTATTTGAATCCTTTCATGCTTATCTCATAATTCACATAACACACAATTTTAATACTCTTGATGAACTATACAACAATTATCATGAAACCTTGACAACTGAAAAATCTTAATTTTGATCCAGTGACCACTGCAATATCCAAACCCCACTATAACCTTCATTTCTTATTCAGTTGAGAAAAAGGGTATAAAGAAAAGTATAAAAGAAAAGGAAAGGAAACATTGAAAAGTAGACAATGGTGTGCGAGAAAATATATTAGGGCTATGGATTCTTGACTGACAATAGAGAAATTTTTGTGGGGATTGCAGTGAAAACTCTGTCAGGGCTATGGATGTCTGACTGGCAGCAGAGCAATGCCTAGGTTACTTGTGTAGTTAGATGACTTACATAGCTTATCCTAACTAATTGGTCACTATCCCCTATGGTTTTTGAGGGATTGAAATGAACTCACTAGACACACACACGTCTGAGGTATTTTATGACGTGATTCAATTAAGGATTTTGTTCTCATTTGAGCTTTGATTTTGTTTCGTGATGCCTACTTCTAGTCTACGAAACTAGAGATTTTGGGTTTTAGATAAATCCTTATCCTTGGAATGCTCAAGAGCATTCCCCAACAGAGTCACCATTTTTTGTGCTTGTCATACACATGCCCCGCTTGGACTAGGGACCCCCCCTCTTTTAGTTTTTTTCTCTATTGGGTTGTTTAATGTTTGTCTCAGTTTTTGTGCCCCTATTTTTGAGCTTAGGCTGGTCATGTGCCCCAAAATTTTCCAAATCTATCTTGACCAACTCATTTAACCAAATTGTGAGAGGTTTCCCCTGCTGCTTCCCTATTCCTAACAAAATTTCTCATGCAACTTTCCACAATGGAATTTTCATGTACGACCTCTTCATGTCATCCCTCTGCATTACTTTTCTCCTACGACTTCTAGCCTTTGAGCTTCCATGTTTCCCACCAACCTCATATATGATAGGACCTGCAATTAATGCTATCATTAATGGCCATTTTCCTATAAATAGGCCCCTCCATACTCATCATTTTCATCCAAGTTCTTTGATTTTTAAGAGCCACAAGAGAAGTTGTGGGAGCAAAATATTTGAATACTATGACTATAATTACCTCCATTCGTGCAAACAAGGTATGTATCCGAGCTCCTGCCATTCATCATTTTAGCATTGTAGAGTTGTGCGTTTAGGGCTTCAAGTGGTTAAAATATTTAAAATAGGGTTTTCTACTATTCTCGAGTGGCGTACACCCCCCCACCTCACTTCACTAATTTTTATGCTAGAATTTTCGCACCCTAAATGATAAAGAACTGACCTCTATGTTACATTGGTGATTTTCGTTGCCTTGAAAGATCAACTTGTCAATGCCCGATACAACTGCCAGATTTTTGTAAGATCCACAGGAGGTGGTTAAGCCATGTCACCAAACCAAGCATCATGCTGGACAAGGAAGAAAAAGGGGCACACCATCTTGCAACAATCCCCCCCAGTGCAAGAGAGGGGTTTCAACATGTGACCTTGGCTTTGATGCCAATTGTTAAATTCGTGGTTGTCGTTGTACCAAAAGAATCAACCTATCAATGCCCTATACAACCGCCAAATTTATGTAAGATCCATAGGAGGCAGTTAAGCCATGTCACAAACCCAAGCATCGTGTTGGACAAGGAAGACCAAGGGACACACCATCTTGCAACACTCTATGCATTCATGAGTTTGTGAAGCCCTACATGTAGGAGTTTTTCCTCCCTCCACCACATCTTAATAGCCATGTCTTGTTACCTCCCCACCCTTTGGGTCATGCTTACCCTTCTTGAGAACCTTTCCAAATGATGTGATCGAATGACTGAATTTCTAAGTTGTTGTGGGGATCACCCTACGAAAACCTAACTGTGGGTCTCTGCTTCCCCATGGCCACACTTAACGTCCCACCCTACATGGATCCATGATTTTATGTTTCTTTTATCATTATTTATGTAGGAATACCAAGCATTTAGTCAAGAAAACAACTAAGACATTATGTCTAGGTAGAAACTCCCTTGCGGGCCTCCGTATGTGGGTTGTCGTTTCCTCACCGTTGTTCTGAATGGTAAACTCCTAATAGAGCCCTACTATGTGGAACCCAAACCTCTCACTACCGTGAACTTTGAACTTAAGCCCAAGTGTTAAATTTTCTAAGGTAAGATGTTATTTTGGATCCATCTTTGTAGGAGACCATCATTGGAAGGTCACCCTTATGCGACCATTGTTTAAATGGTGAATCCCCTACATCCTTCAACCGTGCAGGTTCCACACTCCTTGCTTCCATAAATGATAGCTTTGGGTTTTCCTTTGTGGACCATCATCCACAAAAGGTTTTCATCTCTTAGTAGTCTCTTACAAGAAAACCCTTATGACTGCCCGCTATGAGATCCCCACACCCACCGCCTTCGTGAAACTCAAACTTTAAAAAAAAATCCAAATCATAGGTTAAAGTGTCTTTGTGGATTTGCCCAAGAGGACTACCACCCGTGGATCATTGTCCACTCTAAGCCACTATCCAAAAACAAATACCTAACAGACACCCACCTCACGGCTTCTGCACCTGAAGTTTCTACATTTATCAATGTGATCAAACTTTCGAACCAATGATTTAGCATGACTTTTAAGTAATTTCCTAAACACTTCATAAGGTTTACAACTAAATTGACCAAGTAACAAGGCATTGTCTTCAAAGACGTGGTTGATGGAAAAACTCTCACTGCTTCCTACTTCATGACCTCCACATCACTAATCTCCATGTAAACTTAAAAGATCACTCAAACCAAGGGAAACAACTCAAAGAACTTCTAACATGAATTTCCTCCCATGTCTAATGATTTTTTACTAGATTTTCTCGATGATCAAACATTTCAGAAATCCATCATCGAAACTACATTTGTAGAACTCCATCCTCCTAGAGCCATTCCTAATAACATTCCACTAGGTGGAAACCAACACCTCTAGACCTGCAAATCTACAAAATTCACAAATGAACTCAAAATGATAGAGTTTGATGAATATAATGGTATTTCTCAGGATTATGGATGCATTTAATGAATTATTGGTATGGTTTAAATAATTTTTTACGCCCATGATTTATCAAGGCACTTACTACACCTTTTCTGTGCAATATTTATGGAACCAGCAGATAGGCCAATGGAGAAAACTGACAAAGGAAGAAGATTGCAAAGACTTCAAGAGGAAAAGAAGAGAAAGTGCAAATGAAATATTAATTCTACAGGGTTGAGTACACCTAGAAGACTACATCTAATTGGGGAAAATTAATTGACATAGACTTGGGCCATGTCAGTTATGATTAGTTTAGGTAGAGGGTAATGGTCAACCCCAGAATCGAGGAGGCTTTGAGAATTAAAAAGAGTGGAATTACAAAGGTAGCAAAATTCTCCCTGCCCTAGTTATTTTAGAGCTAGTCTTTGCATGTTGAGAATGTTATAGTGCACAGACCAGTAGGATAATCAACATTGATGAGAGAGCGCTAGCTAACTTGACTCCCATGTCTATTGGAAATACATTTGGCATTCCCCTTTTTGATAAAATGGAAGAAGTGGAGAATTATTTCACCTTAAATGTTTGGAAGGTAGACCCCACCAGTTGCAAAAGAACTATCAACCAAATATGGCTATTTGATAAGAGGGACAGTGCTAATAAGGTTCCTCAGACATTATACAAAAATGACTTTGTAGAGGAATCCAATGACCTAGTAACACTCTTGAGCACAATAATGGGCCTCCCCACTTCCTCACTCTTTGAAGACTAGATGTTTTACTTTATAGAGGAGATGCTTTGAGGAGAGGCTAAGTTTCACTGGGCCAAGATTATGAGTGAGAACTTACACAATCAATTTGTGGTAGTGAAGAAAACTTCAGAGTTCTACATGACCTCCTATCTGGTAGACCTTTTGACAATCAAGTTTCCCTACAAAGGATTAGACTATGTTGGCACCTTGGGAATGAAGAAGGGGAAAATAGGGTGTACAATTTTTACCCACAACTCTAGTACAAAAATTTCAAGAAGAATTATAGGAGGGTTAATGATACTTTCATTAGGCACATCATTCAAACCCTGGTGGGAGATTGTCATAGAATAATTTCACATAGTACCAAAGCAATCCTAAAGGGTTTTGGGTATTGGTTCATCAAATTCCCTAAGTTCATATATACCAGAGCTGAAGGATTCACAGGGTTCCTATACCAGTTTCCCCACTACCCCAATGAAAGAACCATATTTTTGGAGCTCACTCAAAAATTACAAAGTGCTCACACTCTATTACACAATAAGCATCATGTTGGGGTCCCATACCCATTACCTTTGGACAAGGGATGTATTCCTACCCTATTGCCCCATGCACATAGAACTTAGAGAAAGAGCTAGTAGAATATAACCTGGAGCAACACACAGAGAGGGGAGGCCTAGATACGCTAGGAAAACCAAATAAACAAGTTGGGAGGTAGTGTTTCCATAGACTACATAGGTATGTGCAGGATCATCATGGAAAAAATAGGCCCTTAAAGGGCAAAAAAATTAGAAAAATCAGAGTTAGGAAACTTGACGTAAAAAAATGAATAAGTTATCTATATTATTTTAAAAATATGTCAGAATAGAATCAGTTGAAAATTGAATGTAGTTTCTAAACTACTAGGTTTTAAAAAAAAAAACAAATCTATTTGGTGAAAATTTGAAATTCCAATGCAAGTACTTAAATTTCAAGAAAAATATAAGAAGTGGGTGTCTGTCTAACCACCATAACCACAATAAAATGATAATTATTTTTTATAAGATTTTAGATATAAGTAGAGGACTCATGTCCCAATGTGATGCATATTTTTTTGTAATTTTTTTGCGAGTAAATAATTAATTATGTTTTTTTTATTACAACTTTTAAAAAATATAAAAAACTTGTATGTTTGACCAACTTAACTTGGTCAAAACTTCATGAAATTCAATTTTTATTTTTTTAATCCTATAGTATGCAAAATATAGAATGTGATGCATGTTTTGGATTCAAAAAATGTGTTACTGTTTGAAAGCTATAGATGTTTTTCAATCAACCTATCAATCTGGACTTTTGTCATAATTCAAATAGAAAATGAATAATATTTACTTATTAAGTTTCAAGTAAAGCATAATTTATATTGGTGGAAAGCTAAGAATATCTTTTAAAAATCCTTTTCGTTTCATCAATTTTGGGTAAAAAACAAGTCGTTAGCCGGGTATGTGCAGGATCATGATGGGCCAAAAAATGGCAATATGTAAGCCATATCATGGCCCATGTGGCTGACGGCTTTTTTTTTACCAAAAATTGATGAAACGAAAAGGGTTTTTAGAGGATATTCTCAGCTTTCCACCAATATAAATTATGCTTTACTTTGAATTTAATAAATAATTATTATTCATTTTCTATTAGAATTATGAATAAAGTCCTAATTGATAGGCTAATTGAAAAACATCTATAACTTTCAAACGGTATCATATTTTTTGAATCCAAAACATGAGTCACATTCTATGCTTTGCATACTATAGGATTAAAAAAATAAAAATTGAATTTCATGAATTTTTGACCAAGTTAAGGTGGTTAGACAGACGAGCTTTTATATTTTTTTAAAGTTGTAATAAAAAATTCATAATTAATTATTTACTTGGAAAAAAATTATAAAAAAATATGCATCACATTGGGACATGAGTCCTCTACTTATATCTAAAAGCTTATAAAAAAATATTATCATTTTATTGTGGTAAGGGTGGTCAGACAAACACCTACATCTTATTTTTACCCTCAAATTTAAATACTACTGCATTGAAATTTCAAATTTTCACCAAATAGATTTTTTTTTTTAAATAAAGGTCTAGTAGTTTAGAAACTACATTCAATTTTCTAGAGATTCTATTTTTACATTTATTTGAAATAATATAGATAACTTATTCAAAATTTTACGTCAAGTTGTCTAACTCTTATTTTTTGTCTTTTTATTGCCACTTAAGGGCCTATTTTTTCCATGATGATCCTGCACATACCCAGCCACATACCCATCATATTGCCACTTTTTGGCCCATCATGATCCTACACATACGCACACATTAAAGACTTTTGGGCTAACTACGATGATGACCGTTGGGTCCGTAAGCGGCACTATATGAGAATTACTGCTAGATTTGTGAAATCTATAAACCTATGCCCAGTCCTCAATCAAATTGTTGAAGATGATAATTTCCTCGATGAGAGATGCAACACTCTGATCAATGTCTAATTTCCCATCATTGGTTTAGCTAAGAAGGAGTTCATAGATTTAAATACTATTACTCACCCAATGGAGAAAATGACAAAGAAGTGGCTAGATGAGCAAGCAACCCAACTACCCAAGTAAGGTGCAAAACTAACCTATGGTGAGCTCAAAGATGAGATAAAAAGTGAAATAACCAATGGTGCCATTGTAGGCTCTTCAAGTGAGGCTCCTAAGTCTCCACATATCATAAGATCAAGGAAGAGGAAGGATACATCTAAGCGGCAGCTGAAACAAAAGGTATACACTTGGAAGTCAACTAAGGGGAGGAGGCCACCAAAGAAGCATAAAATAATGGGATTCTTTGTTCCCAATATTCCCACCATACAAGAAGAAGGATCTCCACCCCAAGAAGACGAAGGAGTTTCACAACCGTGCTCACCACCACCTGCCACCTCTGCACTCCCTCCCACTACAACTACTGCACCATCCCCTTCCACTCCTCAATCACTGCCCATCTCATCTCCACCCATTGTGGACATCTCTTTCCACCTCGTCTATGCTTGCTTGATTGCTCCCATGGTGGTACTTGATTCTTCTTCCTCTACTACTTCCCTTCTACAATCTTCCTTTCTCTCGCCTCCATTTCCAACTATTTCCAATTTTCCACCTTCTTTTCCCACAAACTCTATGGCGCCCCTCACTTTTCCCAACACCTTCGATTCATATTTACAAAATGTTCCACCTCATTTCTCTGAGGTTATCCTAAATCCTCAAGTCAAGATGTTTATGGCCCAACTTGTTCCTACCTTACCTCTCCCTCCACTTCCTACTAAGCCACCTAAGATGGAGGCTACAATGTATATTTATGAAGAAATGGAGAGGCTAAGTGGTGAGAAGCCGAAAGAAGAAGCAGTAGACATCATAGAGGAACCTAACGACTCAGATCAAGAGGAATACTTTGAGAATGTTGAGGCTGGAATAAGAATTGATTTGGATGAAGTAGCCTCTAAAGAAGAAGGGAAACAAACTCTTGAGGGCGGGGATGCGATTAAGTTTGATACTTACTATGATTATGTAACTTCCGACTAGGAACTTGAAGGAGAGTAACTTGAGGAATATAAGGATTAAGAAGAAAACCCAAAGGAGCATCATTCTAAGGAAGAGAAATCTTACACCAAAATTGATGTAGAGAAATTTGATGAGCCACTAGGAACTACCAAGATGAGGGCCTGTGACATGAAGAAGTTCCTTTGAAAGGAGAACAATATGAAGAAAAGGAAGATATAGATGGAAAGCATGTTGAGCCCAACAAAGATATTGAGGGTAAGTGTGAAGAAATCAAAGGGGTAGCATAGGAAGGGAATTTTTATAAAGAAAATGTAGAATCTATTGAACTAAACAAAGGGAATTCTATATTACAAGAAGAGGAGAAAAATGAAGAAGGAAAAAATATTGAGAATTCTCCTACACATGAGGAGAAAGAACTTTCAAAATAAAATGAAGAGGGGGAAAAAAATGAATTCACCACTACATCTTCAGATCATGAAATGGAAGTCCCTCATGGTTGGATCAGTGGTTGAAGAGAAAGGCTCAAGTGCTCATAGATCCCAAGGCTCGACTGGAAGTAATATTGGCAGAATACAGGTGAATAATTGGAAAGAAAAGAAGCTAAAGATTAGGTCACATATCACAATAGATGCTTCAAGCTCCAAAATATTACAAGTAGTTACTCTTGCCATGCACAAAGATGTGGACACCCTTCAGGGAAAGGATTATCAAGTTACAACCATTAATTGGGGACGAGCATCTCAAGCTCATAATATTGATGAATTTCATGTGTCTATGTCCACCATCCTCCAAAAAATGAACAAAGATCAATTGACAAAGGAGGAGCTGAAAGAACTAGAAAAATTGGCTACCTATATACAATAAAGGACAAAATAAAGAGAAGAATCTCCCATGAAATCACCTACACCTGCCTTGATGTCTAAAGAAGAATTCAACAAAATAGAGAATATGAAGAACTGGACCAAGTCCACTTCTAATTTGTTCAAGAGAGTTTTTAAAATAGGTGACAAGGGCATTCACTATGCAACCAAGATGCATAACAAATATCATGTCTTCAAAAAAGAAGTAGCAGGAGATCGATGTTTGCAAAGAGTTCCCATAATTTTAAAGGATTACATACCCCAAGCTAGAGATCATTCTCTAGCTCTCCCATGTGATCTGGGAAAAGGAGTTGGCCCTATCGAAAGAGGACCATTGGCTTCCTGAAGCATGGTTACTTAATTTTATATGCATAAAAGGGGTTCTAGAGAATTCTCTAATGGAATTAGAGGTTAATCATGAGTGAATTGTGGATCACCAGGTTGAATGAGATGAATTCTTAAAACTAATGACAGGATATGAGATGTTGACACTAGAGTTGAATCAAGAGGCTATAAAGAACAATTTTCACAAGAGAATGGAGCAAGGAGTGAGTGACACTTTTTCGATAGAGTTCATGAATTTTTCTAAATGAGAATTCTCAAAGTTAGGGAAAATGATCAAAGTAGGAGAAATATGCATAAAACATAGAGATCAAATGGTGGAAGTATTCAAGAGGGTCGCCTTCCAAATCTCAAAATCAAACTTTAATGAAGAGAAGAAGCTCTTGGCTACCATTGGCAAGTTTGTTTAATATGCTACCTTGCAAAAAGAAGAAAGAAATCCTATAATAGATGATTAATTTTTAAATAAGTAGCTAGAGGAAAAAATAGGCTACAATACAATATAGAGAAAAGACAAAATAGCCTATTTTTATATTGTAAATTTTGTACTCTTATTGGGTGATGTGAAAAACCTAAACTAGAATTAATCTAAGCGATTCATTGTAAAAAATCTTGACCATTCATTCTACTTTTTGAAAACTACAAATAGGGTCATGCTCTCATCTTCAAAGGGATAGATGAGTTGTTGTGCAAAGGAATTTTGCAACAATATATGATAAAAGCATTGAATTTGAAGGTTTCTTGTGTATTTTTCTTAATGTTTACATGATTCAGCCTCCATATGTTTATTTCAGCATTATTCATTTATTTTTAAGTTTATTTTATGTTTGTTAGTTCTTGTTCAAATTTAATGGTGGATGTATGTTGCAATATTTGATGTATTTCCAGCTCATACTTTTTGTAATTTTTTAATGAAAAATTGTTGTTTAAAGTTAGTCTAAGCTATTTCACATGATTCACTTAAGTTCAATTTTATATTCATGCTAAATAGGTGGATGTTACAATCTGAAAAATCTACAAAGAGCCTTAGAATATTGCACTAGTTTTGTGACATTGTAGGATGTCCTTGGTTAAGCAAAACTCAGTTTGGGAAGTTTGTCTACTACAACATCTACCATTATTACTATTGATCATAGTTTTAGATTTAGGATAATTTATAAACCCTTCATCATTTTGACTTTTATTTTAAAATCTGAACCACGCACAATCTCAAAGCATCACTAGACAATTAAATCTAATGAACAAGAAGAGTTTCAGACTGTTGTCATAAAACTGCTGCCACTATTCATCCATTTATAGAATTCTAATACTTCATCACAGACCCAATAAATCCATGCTTTGTCAATCATAAAGGCCCCTTGTGTTTACCAAAAAATCACATCAATCAACTGAGTTATTTTTGCATAGACATGACCTAACACCTGAGAGACCTTGGCGTGATTTTCTGAAACTCAATTATATATTTTCACCTTTCAAGATAGACATCACACTTGTGTGTTGTCCATGTTGAGAAGTGTTAAAACATCCATCAACATGCATGTGTGTGAGATCAATGAGAATGAGACAATATCCTTTCCATCCATGTAAATATGGATGAGAATGTTTATCCATTAGTAAATATAGTTTATTAGTAATCAAATTTATATACTATTTTTTGAACTATCAACATGAGGACATAATTAGGCCATCTACATCATTGGGGACATGCCCCAATCCTTTAGGTTATGGTAGATGAGAGAAAATAATTAGTTATGATATAGTATATAAGGTGGAAAGTAGTTACCTAACCATGAAGGAAAAGATAATTTTTTCAAGGTTAAGTGGTGATCTTCCAAAAACCTAAAGAAAGCCTTAAAGTGATGAGTTTAATACCAAGGGGTGATTTATGAGTGTTAAATTATCTTTAGCGATTATTTTATTACATGTTCAGCTAAGATGTAGGAAGCGCGCTTGGGTTAAACCAATGTACTCTTATATTGATGTGCCAAGAGTAACTCAAGAATGATATTGAACTATACTAAAAGTGGTCAAGCTTCTCAGATGTTTAAACCACCTACCTTCAAATAAGATTTTAATCTTCAATGAAGAGTGAAATATCAAGTTATACTCAACAAGGAAACATTAAAATGAATAAATAAACATAGAGAGATTTGACCCAACCATCAGTAGGGCTCCAATAACAACCATATTTTTTATATAAAAGAGTCTACTTTTTAACATTTACCCATCACATAAAAAATAAATAACTACCAATTGTTAATGATTTTCTACCTCTTCCCATAAATCATATCAAAGAGAAAATAAATAAATACCAATTGTTAATGTTTTTCTACCTCTTCCCATACATCATGTCAAAGAAACATGTATTTAAAGATGACAATGTTAATTTCACTATTAATCAACAATTTCTTCAATTTAAAGTATAAACTAGTCCTAAAATTAATTATGTCGAAGGCATTCCTTATATGAAGTGGATGACCTACTTTTTAAAATAAATGATTGAAAGTTACAAAGAAGGATGGAAGACAATTAAAATGATCTCAACCATCAAATTTTATAAAGTATTAAAAAATACAATATATAATTAAAGAAAAAAAAACTACAATCTTATCCAATCTTATCTTTAAATTAGGAAAAGCTAGGATAAGAATGCATTTCTTTCTTTAAAAAAAATTTACTTCGATTTTTAGATTTCTTATAATAAATATAATGTACACAAATAATAAATTATATGTTCAAATTTTTTAAATTTAAATTTAAATTTATTTTAATAATTATTTTATATATATAATAAGTTTTTAATAAATATACTTATTTTCAATATTTAAAAAATTAAAAATTATAAAATGATATTTTACATTTTTAATAGCTTTCATTAATTTTTTACTTTTTAAGTTTCATGTGACTTGTATATTTTAATATAAAAGTTAAAATTGTAACTTTAACAATTTTAACATGGTTTATTTTTATTTTTAATATTTATTTGAATTATCATTTTCATTTTTAAAATATGTAACTTATTTAATAATTTAACTATTTATATGGTTAATTTGATACTATTATAATAAAAAAAGTAATTGTTAATTTAGTTTATCTTTCAATTAATGTTAATATTGTTTGTAATTGTAAGAGAGGGAAACCAACCACGCCAAAATTCCACATCATGGAGAGCCGAGAGCAAAGGGCTGCCCTAACTTACCTCACTCTAAAGGATGTTTTGAGGTGAAGATCGAGAATGAAGAGCACTATGTAGTATGCATGTCACTCTATAGATCCAAAAGTTTGTTGAGGCTCGGTAAGCTAGTTTTTGGAGTCAATACTCCACCTCAAACAACTCTTTGTCCAAGGTTGATAGTGTAGTTTTGGGACGATAGCATTGCATGCTTACATCTCTCTAGCGTGCTAGCATCCATTCAGCCAAAAAGCATGAAGTACAATAAAAACTACCTAAAAAAATATTGACAACCTAGCTAGTTAATTTTAATGGAAAGAACATAATAAGAAAGTATAGAAAATAAAGACAAAGATGATAAAGCAAGTAAATAAAAGCTAGGGTGATGAAGATAATATCACAAATGCACCAGTTCACTTGCTACATCTATGCGTACATCCAAATACACACAAAAAAGAAGGGAAAATTGCGGGGCATGTATAGGTGTCCACCTTAGTCAGACCCCCATTCTGGTGTTTCCGCCTCTACGGACAACTAAAAAGTAATAGAGTAGGATATGTGATAAAGAAAGTATAAATTAACATTGCAATGAACACTACAAAATAATGCTATGCTACTCTATCAAATTACAAAGGACAGGAGTGAAGTGTTACCACTTCCACCCAAAAGCTCACTAGCCAATGGAGGGAGAATGCAAGTTATGGACTTGGAAAAGTCACCACAACCATAGCTGTGATGATGGGAGGTCTCTCAAGAATCCAAGCCCACACTTCTATGGCCTCACACTTGCAATGCCATGTTTATGGATCTTCAAAGATGCTATAATGCTCACAATGGAGTGCTAGAATATTGCTTGAGAGGGTGACGATGTGAAGAAAAAATGGAGTAATTCCTTAGAGCATCAAATTGATGAATGAATAATAGTTTTAAAGGTTGGTTGAGAAAGAATAACTTGTTTTTAGGTAGGTTGGTCAAATTGGGATGTTACAATTCAACCTCAATTGGGTGTGTAATGCCTCTATGAACTTCAAATGCAGGAATCCATCAGGGACAACAACACACCATGCAGATGTCCACGCGTCGCACTTGCATCCTTGACAAATATTATCTTGGAGCACTGACACAAATGAAAAATTCCAAGTGGATGGAAGGAAGGTAGGTGATGTGGAATTTTTCCTTCGTACTTGATTTTCTAAGGTTAGGGTATGTGAAAGGGGAATTTTCCTAAGGGGTGAAAATTCACTCCTATACATTTTTCTCATACTTTAGCAAGCATGAGTATTGATGAGTGTTCGGTAAAGTAGATTGAGGGTTAGAAATGTATAATTGAATTGTTGAGAAAGAATACCATGATCCAAAGGACTTGAAAGCATAGGGAAGGAAAATGACTCCGTAGGTACTATTTGTTTGACTCAAGGGAACATTAAGAGGGGGGGGTAAATCAATGTTCATAAAATCTTAACTTTTATTACTCTGAAACTTAAACCATTATGTCATTATATTGAAAGAAAGATTTAAGAATTTAAAGGAAACATTCATAACACCATAGCACACATATTTTTGCGTGGAAACCCTATTAGGGGAAAAACCACGGTAGAGGTTAATCCACAATTTGAGTACTCAAACATAAATGTTTACAAAAGAGAATGCACTTTCATTCAAGCACACTACCTAGAGCTCACTGCTCAAAAGGGAAGGCTCACTGCCTTACAAAAGTTCAAATTAAAACCATATCAAGATTGAACTAAGATGATAGCATCTATTTATGCTAGGTTACAATTCTGGTGAAGCTTATAGATTGAATTTTGGATTTATAGATTGATTTTGCTCTTCGCTCTACTCTGCTCTTCAATTCACATCACAAATCCAACATCCACACTATTAGTCTTCTAATTTTCACATTACACTCATATTTGCATACTTATTTTTTATATGACACAAACCAAATGATAAAACCAATCTCATATATATATATACGCTAGCAAAGATTTATTCATCCATCAGTCAGCTTTATAAAACATTAAGTTAGTTTCAACTTGTCGGTCAGATCCACCACTAAATATTTATGTGCATCCTCGAAAGTTGGTTAAGAGAAAGAGAGGACCTAAAAAAAACATAATCAATCATGAATAATTTTATTAATTACTCCTTATACATCCATGATTACTATATTCACTAGGTCGGATTTTTAGCATATATAACCAACATAAAAGTGCATTGGATCTCCTAGATCGTGTACTAGTGAATGCACATCAGAAAAAACCTCCACCAAGGTATTCCAAGAATCAAAAATAATTTGCATGGGGTCCACAACACAAAATAATAGTCCAGTGAGATGCAAATCAACTTTTATACTTATAACTGAATGCCCTGTTCTTCACCCTGTTCAACTGGTAGATACTAAAACTAGATTATAGATCAGATGCCTGACTTAGGTTGCCAAGGTTTCCATGGTTTCCATCAATGAAAAAACTTACAGGCCATATTCCAACAATCTCCCCCTTTGGCATTGATGGAAACACTTAGTGAAAACTGACTAAGTGTCAAAATCATTATAAGTATGATGCCAAGTTGCATTGCATTCTCTTCCCCTAAGATTTATAAAGTATTTTTCACTGCATTCTCTCCCCCTTTGACATCAATGACAAAGCATAGAGACCATATGCAAAAAAGACAAAATATGTGTTCAAAATTTTCAAAGCTTCAAAATTTTAACACATATATGCCGATAGTTCTCCCCCTTTGATCAAAACTTCAAAAAAATGAAAACAATTAATTGCTACATTTAGTAGATTATCTTATGGTTTTTCTTCGAGGAATCTATTGGGATTCCAGTGATAATGATCAGACTATTATTCTTGGATTTTTTTTTAACAATTTTAGTTAGGGATTCCAGAATTGTAATTGCTTCTTCCATTTTCTCACCTTTCCTTAATATTTCCACCATCTGCTCCAATCTGCATTCAGTTAGATCTTTTACCTTCCAAAAGGTATCAACAAGTGTGTTCTTGGTGAGTTGAATTTTTGTATGTTCTAACTATAACTCCTAAATTCTTTTTCTGATGGTGCCATTATGATCCTAAACCATGTCAAAGCTTTTCCCAATACTATTCAACTCTGTTTCAATCTGTTCCAATTTCTCTTTGCAATTACTAATAGCATGGGGCCAGTAGATGCAATAGTTGTAGATATTGTTAGTTTATTTTATGCATCATCACAATTCATTCATTTTATTCTTTAGTTTGGAAATAGATAGTCTGAATTGCTCCTTCAAGTGAGAGATAACTTCACTAGCTTTCTTTTCTTGAGCTTCAAAATTCAATGTCTCTTTACTGCATTCAATCATCTCATCAGGAATTTTTTTTTGCAAGCTTTCTAATTTGATCTTGCAATTATCAACATGAGTATTTAATACACTCAGGATCATGTCTTGTTCATATGATTGTCTAACAGACCATAACCTAGCGATATTATGCATTCCTCCTTCTTCCTGAATAAGTTGTTGTAGCCTTTGTTTTCATAGATCATCTTCTTCCTCACTGGATTTTTCTAGTTCTGATTCATTTTTCTCAAAATCTTCATTAGACTCTTCATCTGGAATATCCACAATTTCCTTATCTTTACCTTTTCCCTCAATTTTGGGGACTGTGCATTCTAGAGGGCTATATTCAATAATTTCTTTAACTCTTTTTGGTCCTTTATTCATGCCACCAGAAGAGGAACCAGCTTCAATTGTTCTTACCAGAAGGGAAATATTGACTTACCCACACTTTGCAAGCACATTCTTAAATAAATTTTTTGATTCTATATCCCAACTAGCCAAGCTCCTAGAATATGAATATATTTGTTTGCATACAAGTTCATTTTCCTTCCACACCACATTATCGATTTTTAGAAAACAATTCAAGAAATATATTACTAGGCATATGATCAAGGTACCAAACCTAAAACGGTAGCCTATTTTGTTTGTCGGTTGCACATTCTCCATTAGTTGATCCTTTATCAACCCACATAGGTCAAATTAATGACCTTCGATTATCATCTTGTGAGAAATGTAGACTATGCCAGCTGATGTAGCTCCTTCTCAATTTTTGTAGAAGATTTTGTATGTTATCCTGTGTGTAATGGACTTTCTAACATGATTCTTAATTGTCACGATTATAAGTGCCCTTTGATCTATGATTATTCTGGTTAGGGTTTCAACCTCTTTATTCTGGATAGATTTCTTCCTTGGCACATCTTTGACTTTGCATAATCTAGTCAAATTCTTAATTACCTCCTTTGAAATGATGTAGGGTTTGTCCAAAGTTAAAATATCATCATGTAATCTGCTCAAGATGAATTTTATGAATTCCGCATCCTCAAAGTATAGAAACTCATTCCAAATATCCAAATTACTATGTTTAGCTTCGCTCAATTGCTTCAATTCGTTTGGTAATAACAAATTCCTCATAGACCTAATCTTTGCACTGTTATATTCATCTAGAGTGATAGAGCCTTTGATTTTTTCCATTTTATTTTTATATTTAGTTTTGCAACCACACACCAAATTGTATTAAGATTTTGAGAATTATCGATCAATCTATTTCACCGCTTCGAAATCCATCTAAGGAGTGCTATACTTCTTCTCTTCTTCGATGCAAAGTGAAAAATGAGGATTCCAACTTGAATTTTATAGTTCGCACATGTGCAATAAATGCATTTGTCCTAAGTTTTCCGGATACTCTATTTTCTCAAACAGCTATAGAAAGATCTTCTACGGACCTATGAATTGTCTGAATTCCTTTTGCAAAAATTATACAAAACCTCTGTACACCATAAATACACCTTCTTGACTACTCTCTGCCTTTTGGTACCATCCATAGACAAGGGAGGAAATATTTTCTAAAAAAATCTCCCCCTAGGCCAGTGGCCTGAAATCAATTACTAGAAGAATTATCAGAAGCAAGTTCTAGTATAGGACCATTTCCAGTATCACAATAATTCTTCCTTACCCATGTCCTTTTCATCTGAACTTTGATTTTATCCATGATCACTTTTTTTGTACCTTTAACATTTTTCTCTATATTTATGCCTTTGTATACTAGACCTATTCTATCTACATTTTTTTTTTTGTAGAATTTTGTAATGTGACCATACTTATTGCAATTTTAGCACACAATGTTTTCTTGTCTTGACCAATCATTCCAATGACTTCTTCTTGATCTACATTGATTAGTAACATTCCCAAATTTTCCACATGTATAACATTCAACATTCCTTCTTAACACATTTCTACATTCAATGGTTTTATGACCAAACTTCTTGCAGTTGAAAAATTGACCAAAGAATGATGTAACTCTTGATTTCATATTAATTCTACACTGAGAAACCATATGATCAAACTTTTTACAAGCAAAACAATATCCATTAAACTTTTGAGCATTAGGTTGTCTTACTGGATACCTTCCATCTTTTTTCTATCATAAATTATCTTGCCCTAATCTAGAACTTTCTCCTTTTTCATATCCAATACCTCTCTTATCATTTTCACTATTATTTCCTTGAGTTAGTTCATCAAGCTTCACTGAACTGATCTTAAACTTTTCTTTGTACTCATTTTCAATCACAAGATCATTCCTAAGAGTAGCAATCTGCTTACCAAGTTCTTCTTCATTATTTCTGGATCTTTGTAATTAAATTTCCAACTAAGTGAACTCCCCATTTGTTATACTACAGTCGGGTATGTGTAGGATCATGATGGGCCAAAAAGTGGCGATATGTAAGCCATATGATGACCCATGTGGCTGATCACTTTTTTTTACCCAAAATTGATGAAACGAAAAGGGCTTTTAGAGGAAATTCTCGGCTTTCCACAAATATAAATTATGCTTTACTTTGAATTTAATAAATAATTATTATTCATTTTCTATTAGAATTATGAATAAAGTCCTAATTGATAGGCTGATTGAAAAAAATCTATAACTTTCAAATGGTATCACATTTTTTGAATCTGAAACATGCGTCACATTCTATGCTTCACATACTATAGGATTAAAAAAAAAAATTGAATCCCATGAATTTTTGACCAAGTTAAGCTGGTTAGACAGATGATATTTTATATTTTTTAAAGTTGTAGTAAAAACTTCATAATTAATAATTTACTTGGAAACAAATTATAAAAAAATATCCATCACATTGGGACATGAGTCCTCTACTTATATCTAAAATCTTATAAAAAAATATTATCATTTCATTGTGGTTAGGGTGGTCAAACAAACACCTACTTCTTATTTTTACATGTTTTTGAAATAATATAGATAACTTATTCAATTTTTTACGTCAAGTTGTCTAACTCTAATTTTTTGTCTTTCTATTGCCACTTAAGGGCCTTCTTTTTCCATGATGATCTTGCACATACCCATTCATCAAATTTCTCTTTCAGGGTTTGAGCAAGTTTTTCTTCATTTTTCTTCCTTTCTTCAATCTCTTTAGTCATAATCATCATCATAGATTCCATCTCCTATTTTAGGTTTGTATTATTTTTGGCAAGCTTTTCACATTCTTCAATTATTTCCTTCTACGTTTGATTTAAGTGAGCATCATCCATATTTTCGTTCTCCTTCTATTATATTTGATCACAAAGATCCTTTTTTTCTCCCTAGATTTAACAATCTGATCTTTCAATGACTGAATGAATTTCTCAACATCTCTAAGATTTTCTTTTTATTCTTGTACTTCTTTAGACTGATCAAGGTCATCAAGTGCCACAAAAAGCTATTGCTGAATTCTACCAGTGTCCATCACATTCCAAGATCCACCTCAAGCTGCTAAAATTCTTCAGAGGAACTATGCTCTGATACCAATTGTTGGACTCAAAGGAACATTAAGAGGGGGGGAGGGGGGGGGGTTGAATCAATGTTCAACAAATCTTAACTTTAATTACTCTGAAACTTAAACCATTTTGTCATTATATTGAAAGAAAGATGCAAGAATTTAAAGGAAAAATTCATAAAACCATAACACAAATTTTTGCATGGAAACCATGTTAGGGGAAAAACCACGATGGAGGTTAATCCACAATTTGAGTACTCAAATATAAATGTTTACAAAAGAGAATGCACTTGCATTCAGGCACACTACCTAGAGATCACTACTTAAAAGGGAAGGCTCACTACCTTACAAAAGTTTAGATTAACACTGTCTGAAGATTGAATTGAGATTATAGCATCTATTTATTCTAGGTTACTATTTTATTCAAGCTCATGGATTGAATTATGGATCTACAGACTGATTTTTCTTTTCGCTCTTCTCTAGTTTGCTCTGCTCTTCTTTTCTCTTCAGTTCACATTACAAATCCTGCATCCACACTATTACTCTTGTGATTTTCACATTACACTCATATTCACATACTTCTTTTTTATATGACACATACCAAATGATAAAACCAATCTCATATATATACGCTAGCAAATATTTATTCATCCATCAATTGACTTTATAAAACATTAAGTTATTTTCAACTTGTTGGCCAGATCCACCACTAAATATTTATGTGCATCATCCAAACTTGGTAAAGACAAAGAGATGACCTGAAAAAAACATAATCAAGCATGGCATCATTTAATTAACTACTCCTTATACATCCATGATTATTATATTTGCTAGGTTGGCTTTTTAGCACATATGATCAATAGAAAAGTGCACTGGATCTCCTAGATTATGTACTAGTGAATGCACATAAGAACAAACCTTCACCAAGGTATTCCAAGAATCAACAGCCCTTTGTATGGGGTCCACAACACAGAATAATAGTCCGATGAGATATGCAGATCAACTTTTATACTTATAACCGAATGCCCTATTCTTCACCTTGTTCAGCTGGTAGATACTAAAACTAGACTATAGATCGGATGCTTGACTTAGGTTGCCAAGGTTTCCATGGTTGCCATCAATGACAACACTTGCATGCCATATGTTAACACTCTCCCTAGGCAGTTTCAAACAAAAGGACTGCATAGCTTCGTGAAACTATGAAGTTGCACAAATTACATCGAAGGCCATTGAGCCAATGATGGATAAATCCTATAGGATGTAATGTGTCTCACAATCCCACAAACCTGTAAGAAGGCAACCCCCAATTTATCTCTCATGAAGGAAGCCAAGTAAAGGAAGTGCTTTACAAGCCTATAGACCTACAAGAGGGAAACCCCCAAGTTCTCTCTCATGAAAGAAGCCCAGTGAAATGGGACTTCATAGAGTTGAACTGGAAAGTATCTTAATAGGGGAACCTATAGAGCAACATGTTAATTCATAGATAAAACTTGCAGGTATGTGCAGGATCATGATGGGCCAAAAAGTGGCAATGTGGCTAACGACTTTTTTTTTCACCCAAAATTGATGAAACAAAAAGGGTTTTTAGAGGAGATTCTCAGCTTTCCACCAATATAAAATTATTCTTTAATTTGAATTTAATATATAATTATTATTCATTTTCTATTAGAATTACAAATAAAGTTAGATTGATAGGCTAATTGACAAAAATCTATAACTTTAAAACGGTATCACATTTTTTGAATCTGAAACATGCGTCACATTCTATGATTTTCATACTATAGGATTAAAAAAATAAAATTGAATTTCATGAATTTTTGACCAAGTTAAGGTGGTTAGACAAACGAGCTTTTATATTTTTTAAAATTTGTAATAAAAAATTCATAATTAATTATTTACTTGAAAACAAATTATAAAAAAATATGCATCTCATCAGCACATGAGTCCTCTACTTATATCTAAAAGCTTATAAAAAAATATTATCATTTTATTGTGGTTAGGGTGGTCAGAAAAACACCTATTTCTTATTTTTACCCTGAAATTTAAATACTATTGCATTGAAATTTCAAATTTTCACCAAATAGATTTAAAAAACTAAAATAAAGGTCTTCTAGTTTAGAAACTACATTAAATTTTCTACAAATTCTATTTTTCTCATCTTTTTGAAATAATACAGATAACTTATTCAAATTTTTACGTCAAGTTGTCTAACTCTTATTTTTTGTCTTTTTATTGCCACTTAAGGACCTATTTTTTCCATTATGATCTTGCACATAGCCATGCCAAAGAACATAAAGCATCGACATAGGCAAATAGAAAGATAGTCACGTACATAGTCAACAAGTTGAAAGGCTTTTAAAGGGGTCCTTCAAGAACCCTTTAAAAGAAAAGTGGTCCACTCAGGGATGCGTTGTTTGAAAGTGTAAGAATTCTTTCTGCAAAGGGTGATCCCACAATACTTGTTTACAATTTTCGGGCAAACTGCACACTAAACTGATTTTTTAAAACTAAATATTCACTTTCGAGCTCCTATAGTAGCTAAACCATGAGGAATTTGAAGATGATGCAAACTAGTGATTTGTGAAATTTTGTCTATAGATTCTAAATATATGTTATTTTTTAAAATGGAACTATATTTCACTTATTTTTCCATCTCCTTCAAAAAATAGCTTTTAAAAAAAAACAACGTTTTTAAGGAGTGACGCTCACCATATACAACATAACGTTTTGTGTATGAAGGATAAAATTCTATTTTTTTCGAATTTAGATTTGTAACTATGATATCAAGCACTTTAATTTCGTTTCATAGTGTGTTATTAAATATTTTTTCCTTAATCAAGGTTCGAAGTCAAATTAATTACAATTCAAACATAAGTGGGATGTATACAACATAACTTATTTTGTATGTATCAAAATTCAAATTTTTCTTTTAAATGGATCAAGGACATCAATACCCAACCTGAACATATATTTTTTTATTTTTTTTATAATCTTCCATTTTTCCACATGTGCAGAAAGAAGAGCTTGATTTTCGATGAAAAACCTATGTTTAATAGAACTAAAAAAACAAATACATAATAAAACCAAACCATATTAAAATTATATCTGTTGGATAGCTCGTTTTGAGGACTACCATCATCTAGTTGGGTTTGTGAGTTCTCCTCCATTTTCTTCCTCAACCCAAGCTTTGAAGTGTAAAATTTTGGACTTTTTTACCACCTGAGGGGGAGGAGGAGGGAAATGGGGGCTTCGAGCGAACCCCTAAGGGTTTGAGTGAATTTTCAGGGATTCACTCGAACCAGGGTTCGAATCATTTGAACCTTGTTTCAAAAATTGTTTCCTTTGTTTTTTTTTGTGGGAATGGTGGGCATTTAATTGAATGGGTTCGCTCGAAACCTAGTTCATTCAAACCTTCTTTTAGTTTGTTCAAACCTATTAGTTTTTTTGAACCCCAAAAATGATTTTTTTTTGGCATGGGGTCATTCTTTTCAAATTTTCCTTCCTCACTCCAATTGTAAACCAGATTTTTGGGTTCACCCCAAATCGCTTCATTATCAAGGAATCCTCCTGAAATATTTTCAATTCATCAAGGAATTCGAAAGGAAGAAAATTCCCCCTCATGAGGGGAAGGTCAAGGCTTCTCTCATAGGAAAAAAAAGCTACTCCCTCCTTAGTGGAAATTTATCAACTTCTTTCTTTGTGAACCCATGATGAAGGAAACACACTTTGTTGGGGGTTCAAGTTGAGAATGCAATTTTTGGAAAAAATTGCAAATATTTTCGAGAAAAGATTCATTGGCAACGAATTCATTTTCTATAAATTTGAGGTTGACATTATAGCCCCTGCTTAGGGTGGTGCATGCTAAATGTAGAGGTACATGACAGCCTAAGGAGACAAAATAAATAATGAAAAAGTGATTTTGTGGCCTGTGGGACATAGCGAGATGTCACCATGGTGATGTTGTTGCACACATTAGGGACAACATGTAGGCACCACAACATCATAACTCAAGAAAAAAAAAGAGAAAGGAAATACAAGAGATAGGGGGATCTAGTTTCATGGGTTTAGATCTGGTCATTCTTAAATAAATAATAGGTAACCACGGTGCAAGGCGAAAGATCATCAATCCCCACTAGATCAAGAGGAATGCACAAAAGACAAAGTGAAAAATAAAAAATTGGGTCAACATGGAAGGGAAGCCTAAATGCTCCCAATGCTTTGCATCATCCCCAATTTTTTGAAAATCAAGACACAAACATGTAAGAATGATGATGCATATAGAGAAAGTTTATGACACGTAATCACTCTTGTATCCAAGCACCTACGAGGGTGAAAAGGGTCATCCAAGAACATTAAATGCAAGAACGAGGGAACAAATAACAACAAACACACACCTAATCCAAAGGTAAAGAAGAGCCCCCCCCCTTAACACTCATCGACCAACAAGTTGTCTTCTTACCAATATAGATCATTTTAAGGGGAAGGCGGATGAGCTTTCACTATTGGAATAGTAAGGGGAGGAGCTTATGACCCTCCTGCAACAAGGGCCAAGGAAGAAGGCCTTGCAAGGTCTTCTCCACTAAGCTCTTGTGGAGCTATGGTCATCAATTTTAAGAAGATTTCTGACAAGGATGGGACCTTGTCTAGAGAATTGAAGATGCACTTTACGGGAGTGCCATGTGTTACCTCAGTGGATGGGGACGCCGATGCCTGAGACTCACCACTGGGCTCACCGAATGACTTGGGAGCGGTGAAAAATTAAAGGTATGTCAGAGTTGGCTCCATATCTAAGATGGCACATTCTAATGTAGGACCACCTCATGAAGATGGTGGACTCCTCTTTCAACCCCCATTGCTAGAAGGGCCAACCTCCACTTTATGCTTCATCAGAGGAGGTGAACTCCCTACAAACGAGGTGAGAGGCATGAAGGAGGAGGAGGAAACCATAGCAGACACCACTGATGTATTCTACATGTCCATTATTTTAGGGAATCAAGGAATGCTCAAAAGAGACATCAAAATAGGCGACTCGACTGAGAGAGCGATAAACAATTGCACCCATTGCGGGAGCCAAAAATAGGATTGAAATCGATTGAACTAATGTAGAGGGGAAGAGAGAGGACATGTTAGGAGGCCCTAAAATTAGGATAGTCAACTCCCCCTCCTTCTTCTACGAAGTATCATGATCAGCTGCAAGAGCCTTTCACTGGCACTTGCGTTCATGCACAAGGCAATTTTTGTGACTCTTTGAGCTAATGGCCTAGAGCTACAAAGGGAAAAAAGGATCTTGCTCAACCATAGGAGTATCCATCACAACCATTTATGATATAGGGACAAAATCATGAATGAGAGCAGGAGGAAGAGATCAAGACATAGTGGGGGAAATCAAATCTAATGCCTCAGCAGTGGGCCTCTTCCCATTCATTGTTTTAGAAGCAAGAGTGTCGATTTATATAGGATTCCCTGTGAGGACCCTTAATTTTTCCATACAGGTAGGTCCAAGGTCTAGGATACACAATAGGAAGATCTAATATCCTAATCTTGGATTTGCACTAAGGAGGAACCATCAGACTTCTTATGTGGAATCAAAGAGTAGACATCTAGAACTCTTTTCTAGAAAGGGGAGCAGAAGGATCACCTCGAGGAAGAACGGGCCTCTCCTTTCCATTTTGAGAAGAGGAGGCATCTTTTTCCTACACTATTAGAGGGGTCAATTTCAGTTATCCCATACTCTTGGTTTTATACTTCACATAGTTTTGGTAAAGTAAGTTTATTCTTTGGGGAAGCAGGCCAACCGACGTGGGCCAAAAATAATCCAATGAAAAACCCCTAGAGGATACCAATGACTAGTATCCAATGCCATGCACCACATGCACAACACCTTCATGGGATGATTTCAAGCACTTATGAATGATGGAAGCAATTTCGTTCATGGAAGCTAGCCAAGGTATGCCTAGCTTCACCCTAAACAAATCTAATTCTAAAATAACGTCAAAGGTTGTGTCCATGACCCTAGGTCCAACTAGGATGGATAGAGTTATTTAGCCATACGGCTTGAGAGAAAGGCCATCATGTGTATAGATGGTATACCTTATTTCTTTATACTCCCCCTTCTACAAGGAATTTTTTTTTGGAGCAGGGGATAAAGCTTAAAGGAGTTTTTCGCAAGCCCTAGTCTAACATCCTCATGTGTTAGGCTAGGTAGGATAGTGAAATAGTGGGATAGAAAATTGAAAGTGCATTTTGATGCTTAAACCTAGATATTGTGACCCTATCTGATTGGTTTGTGAATTTGATGAAGAGTATAGGTGAGTGGGAGAGGGATACTTAGTACTTGCTCTATAAAAGTGGCCTAATTGGCCTTGTTTCAGGCGTAGAAGACCAATTTAGGGTGTCTTGTTCCAAAATAACCTATGTCCCCATGAAGATATGTTGAATTCCAACCTAATGGGTATTTGAAAAGGTTTGGGTTTCAAGGTGAGATGACCTTCTTTAGTAGTGATTGAACTGTGTTGTGTTAAGTTAAGACAAGCTATTCCACCCATGTTTTGCATCATGACATTCACTCAACTTGCAGATTCAATTAAGACCCCTATCACAATGTTGTCATTTAGTCGAGTGGGAATGTGGAGGGGAGAGGAATTATTGTTTAAAGTCATATCCTATGAGTTGAATGTCCCATATAGCGAACTAGTTGCAAGTTGTGGGGGAGAAGTAGTCATGACCATGCTAATTTACATTAAAGGCTGAGTGGTAGAATTGGAGGGATCAATAATTAAGTTAGTATAACGAGACAAAAATAGGTTTGTGTATATTTTAAGCTCACTATTGTCTTTTTCCACTAATTTATTTCCATTTTGTTTACTCTCATTGAGACAAATAGTACCATCCTCGATGTGATCTTGTATCTCATGATGCATGTGCATACAATGTTTGGTATGTCCATTAATTCGATGGTACTAACATAAGGCATTTGCATCATACCTATCATGATAGGGATCCTTAAGAGGTCTAGGGTTCTCCAAGGTTATGACATTGTCCTTCAACAAATTCTACAAGATGGAAGAATAAGATTTTGCTACCTTTGTGAAATTTTTGTTGCATCTAAGGCCGCTATCATTCGTTGGAGCTACTACATTTACAACAACCTTACCTTTTCTTAAGATTGAGACAATATATTTTTATTCTAAATGGGAGCATTAGGAGGATCCCCTAAAATGAACTACTGTTTGTTGATATTCGTGTAATGCATCACTAGTTGGATTTTCATCTTACCCATATTTTGAAGAAGAGCATTCAGAATAGGGTCTTGGGATGACAAAGGGCTAGTGGAACCTCCTCCAGAACCACCACCAGAGCCACCTCTAGGGTCGCCACTATGGCTACCACCAGAGCCACCTCTATTACTAAAGCCACCACCATGACCTCCAATAGAGACACCTCTACTAGCACCACCCCTGCTACCAAAGCTACCAACACTACCAAAGCCCCCAACACTCAACCCATCGAAACCTCCACCATTAGAGGTGATAGGAGGGGTGAAGCTGAAACCTAAGGGTATTTATTTTGCTTTGATATTTTTGAACCTCTCAAAGATAGAGGAGATGTTGATCGATGGGAGTGTTTCATCCATATGCATAGACGTGGTAGGCATAGGCATTGCTATCTGTCTCTCATGATCTTCAGGAGTGGCCCCTTATATAGCATTAGTGTTACTTGGGAGGGCACACACTTCAGTTAGACTAGTGATACTGGTTAGGATTTCTATACCCATTTGATATTTTCCCACCATATACTTTATTTCACTAATAACCCAAGCAACTCTAGCAAATTTCGGGTCCTTTTCCAAGTGATTCTCCAAGTCACCCAAGCCTTTTCTTAGGGTAGAAATATATTATGAAGGAATATGAATGGCTCCATGCTCATTTACTGATGATAGTGTAGGATACCTAGGAGGAGTGGGGATGCAACCAGATTTGTCGAAGAATCCTACCTCATCCATCAAAAATTGCACCTGGTTACAAAGACCAACAAAAGATCTAGCATAAAGGCCTATAGAGAAACCAATAGTGACCTTCGTCTTCTCCATTAGCAGGTGTCACACACTTCTTCTAACCATGTAGCTGGAAGTCATAGAATAGGTCATGATGCTCGTAAACCTTCATGACACTTAGGCACACGATGATCGTTAATCATGGAGAAAGAAGTCTCAACACAAACACATAAACAAATATTGTTCACATTAGGTTCACCAAAAATGTAAGAGACGGGGAGCAACCATGTCAAGGATCTAGGTCACAGAGCGTCGACTGTAGAGGGCTACCCTAACTTACCTCACTCTAAAGGATTTTTTAAGGTGAAGATCAAGAATGAAGAGCACTAAGTAGTACACATGTCACTCTACAGATCTGAAAGTCTATTTGAGGCTAGGGGAGCTAGTTTTTAGAGTTAATATTACACCTCAGATAGCTCTCTATCTAAGGATGGTAGTGTGGTTCTGGGATGACAGCGCAACACACTAGTGTCTCTCTAGAGTGCTTGCGTCTGTATAACCAAAAAATATGATGTACTGTAAAAACTACCTAAAAACTTAATGATAGCCTAACTAGTTGATTTTAATGGAAAGAACAAAATAAGAAAGTACAAAAAATAAAGATGAAGATCATAACGCGAGTAAATAAAAGCTAGGGTGATGAAGATTATCTCACAAAAGTGTCATTTTTCCAGCTAGCTCCACGCATACGTCCACCTACACATAAAATAGAAGGGAAAATTTGTGGGGGTTGTATAGGGGTCTACCTCAGTCAAACCCCCATTTTTGTGTTTCCACCTCCATGGACAACCAAAAAGAAACAAAGTCAAATATGCGATAAAGAAAGTAGAAAGTAAGATTGAAATGAACACTACAAAATAATGCTATGCTACTCTATCAAATCAAAAAGGAGAGGAGTGAATATTTATCACCTCCACCCAAAATCTTACTAGCCAATAGAGGGAGAATGCAAGGTATCGACTTTGTAAAGTCACCACATCCACAATAGTGATGAAGGGAGGTCTCACAAAACTCCAAGCCCACACTTCTATGGCCTCACACTTGCAATGTGGAGTTGATGGAGCTTCAAATTTTCTGCAATGCTCACAATGGAGTGTTGTAATGTTTCTTGAGAGTGTGAAGATGTGAAGGAAAGATGGAGTAATTCCTTAGAGCATCAAATGGATGAATAAATAATTGTTTTGAAGGTGGGATGAGAAAGAATAAGCTATTTTTAGGATGGTTGGCTAAAGAGGGATGTTACAATTCGACCCCAATTAGGTGTGTAACACCTGTACCACCTTCAGACGTAGGAATCCATTAGGGATGACAATGTGCCACATAGACATCCACACACTGCCCTTGCGTCCTTAAAAAATATTCTCTCACTAACACACAAGACAAATTCCAAATGGATGGAAGGTAGGTAGGTGATGTGGAATTTCATCTTCGGACTTGGTTTTCTAGGTGAGGGTATGTGAAAGGGGAATTTTCTTAAGGGGTGCATATTCACTCCTATATAGTAATATATATTAATTATCTTTTTTAGATACATATTTTATTTATACTTCAATTCTATTAAATTAAAATTTTAGTTTTTTTATTTTATTTAATAATTAATTAACTTAAAAATTATATTATTCATTATTAAATTATTATGTTTATTAATATTTGGATTTTGATATATTTTGACTTTGCATTTAGTTTATTCTATTTTATTTTAAGTTTTTTAGTTTGAAATTTACTTTTATTATTTAGAAAAAAAAATTAAAAATATTAATTAAAAAATATTAGAATTAAATTAATTTATAATTATTTGTCTTATAAATTTTAATTATTGTATAATAATTCTATTTCAATTTTATTTTTTTATTTATATAGTAAAATAAATTTCAAATGTAATATCTAAATTAAAAGTTATAAACTGTGTGCAAGAGAGAGCAATAACCTTTGATTATTCATTTCCTACCAACAATCCAATGATAACACATGTCCCTAGGGATTTATGCTTAGGATATCATATCATTTCATCATGGATATCATAATTCACCTTTATAACCTCTTTAGTGTACCCATTGCACACTTAAAAAAGAAAATAGATTGAGAGAAAGAGAGAAGGGAGATAAGATATAGAGGTAAATAGAGAAAATAAAAATAAAATATGAGAGAAAGAGAGGGGGATAAAATGAGACAAATGAGGAGAGATTCAGATAAACAAAGAGAGATAAAGAGACTTAGATAGAGAGAAACAAAGATAGAAATGGAGGAATAGAGAGAGGGAGGGGGAGATACAAAATGAGAGAAGGGAGAAAATAGATAGAGATAGAGATAGATAGATAGAGAGAAAGATAAATAGAGAGATAAAGAGGGAGACAAAGAGATATAAAGATATAAAAAGAGAGATAGAGATATGGAGATATAGGTAGATATATAGAGGAATAAAGAGAGATAAAGAAAGAGCAATAGGAAAAGAGAAAAGAGGAGAGACATAAATAGATATAGTCACATAGAGAGGGAGATAGATAGATAGATAGATAGAGAAATAAAGAGAAATAGGAGAAAAAAATATATAGAGAGAAGTAGAGAGATAAGAAGAGAAAGGGGGAGAGACAGGGGAGATAAATATGGATAGTAAAATAAAGTAAGGCAGAGAGAGATAGGGAGAGGGAAAGGGATAGAGAGGGGGAAATAGAGAAACATATATAGAGGTATAGAGAAGGGAAGACAAATATAGATAGAAATAGGGTAGAGAGAAAGAGAGATCAAGAGATAATGAGAAACATAGAGATAGAGAGGGAGATATAGATACAAAGATATCTCTCTTTCTCTTCCTATATCTCTATCTATATCTCCCTCTCTACTTCTCTCTATATATAACTTCCTATATATTTCTATCCCTCCTTAGATCTCCCTCTATTAGTTTCCCCTTCTTTATATCTCATTTCTCTCTTCCCCACTCTCCATATTATAATTTTTGGCTATGAAGATAGCCACCCAAGATCTAAAGGCTTATGGAAAGCACAAAATACTTAGAAGATAAATATGACAAGAATAAATTGTATTCCTATCAATGAATGCAAACATAATAAATGTACAAACGTAGTAGAGACCCCTTGGTTATATAGCCAAGGTGAGATGCAAGATTTCATAAGATTATGATAAGTGTCTTAATCTTATGATATGATACAACTTGACACAACTATCTAGGTCACATGTGTTAGTTTTCAAAAGATAAGATAACAGCTAATGACAACTAACACCTTCTAGAAAGAATCTTACAATCTAAGTAAACTTAACATGTGAATATGTCCACTAATTACCTAGTAAGTGAAATAACTAGGTACAAGACATTTATTCACACCAAAACCCCCCCTTAAGTGCAACTTAGGGGAAATATTATTATGCAAATGACTCAAAGATGGGTCTTTGCTATGAGGCCATCTTAGGTACCCATGTACAAATGCAATGTAATCCTTCACAAATAGGGAAAATGATAAAACCTAGTGGGAAAAAACTCCTCCCCAAAAGAGAGAAACAAAACAAGAAACTGAGCTCAAAAAGATGAGGAAAAAACCTCGAGTGAGGAAAACATCCCCTCTCAGAAGATAGAATATGGAAGGTCAAGTGAACCCACTGAAGAAACATCCTGCACCCTTAAGAGAGCTCGCAAATTGTGATATGTACTCTCAGTGAAAGGTTTGGTGAGGATATCTACAACCTACTTTGTTTTAGGACAATACTGCAAATCAATGTCTTACTCCTATATCAGCTACTTGGTATAGTTCATATGGATCTCGATGTGTTTGGTCCACTGATGTTGAAATAAGTTCTTCAAGATCTCGATGGCACTCAGATTGTCACAATGGAGGAACATGGGTCATGGAATGGTGAATCCAAACCCAGTCAAAATATTCTAAAGCCAAATAGTCTCAGTAGCTACATTAAAAACTCGTTGATACTCAACCTCAATCGAAGAGAGAGAAATAGAATTTTGCTTCTTAATCTTCCAAAAAATAGGGCTAGAATGAAGGTCAAAGTTGTAGCCAGAAGTGGGATTACAATCATCAAGATCACTAGCCTAATCAGAATCTATATATCCAACCAAGTTGAGTCCTGTACTAGCTGCATAGTGAATCCCATGGTGTGGAGTACCCTATATATAATGCAAGATGCATTTGGTAGCTATCCAATGAAGCTCATGTGGTTTTTGCATGAAGACTGAAACCATGGCAACCGCAAAGGAAATATCAGGGCATTTGTGAGTCAAGTAAATAAGGCCTCCAATGAGTTGAAAATATAAACTGGCATCAACAAGTGGCAAAAACACTTGGCCTCAAGTTTGACTCCTAACAAAAAGGGAGTAGGTGTAGACTTACAATCAGACATGTGGAACCAAGCTAGAAGGTTAAGAGCATATGTGGGTTGAGCAAGAGTGATCCTGGAAGAGGACCGTGTGATCTCAATATTGAGAAATTAATGCAAGAGGCCCAAGTCATTCATAGAAAATCTGTCATGCAGAGAAGATTTGACTCTTCCAATGGTGGATGATGTACTCCTAGTAATGATCAAGTCATCAACATTAAGAACAAGAAGCAAGTGAGAGTTATCCAGTCACAAAATATACATTCAAATGTGAGTGGTACCTAGATAATCCTGTCAAGAGAAGAAAGGATTCCATCTTGGCATACCAAGCCCGAGGGGCCTATTTGAGGCCATAGAAATACTTCCTCAATCTCAAAACCAAAGAAGAATATTGAAAAAATCCCTGTGGCTACTCCATGTAAGTCTCCTCTGCAAGATCATCATGAAGAAATGTACTCTTCACATCCATCTGATGCACAAACCATCTATGAGTTGTTGCAAAGGAAAGAGTCATGAAAATGGAATTCATCTTAGAAATAGGGGCAAAGGTTTCCATGTAATCAACACCAGGAACATGTGAGAAACCTTTAGCCACAATTCATGCTTTGAAATTTTCCATAGTTCCATCCACTGCATATTTGTTCCAATAGATACACTTACATCAAACTATTTTTCTCCCCTTAGGAAGAGGAACTAAGTCCCATGTGTGATTCCTTATCAAGGAACTATGCTCTTCTTCCATTACCAAATCCCACTCAAGAATGCCTAATGCCTCCTTAAAGGATTGTGGATCTAAAGTGGTAGAAATGTAGACATGTGGAATATGTTCACATTGTGATCGAGTCCTTTGAGTGTCTGAAGGATCTCCAACAAGATTGCCTACTAACTCAAGAATATGTTGAGCCCAACTAGGTCATAAAGATGATGGGGATGAAGGACAATAATCCTAAACCCCAAAATGAGAACCCTGGGAAGGTGTAGCCCTACGAGTAGGAGGTGAGGTAGAATCATCTAAGTCCACTATGGAGGAAGGATGAGGAGGATCAGTGATCAAGCTAGGAAATCTTTCCTCAAATTGAACACTCCTTCCAATGAAGAGCTCATGTGTCTCTGGATCCAAGTTTATGTACCCTTTGACACTATCTAGATATCCAACAAAGATGCAAGGCCTACTTTGAGGTTCTAAAGCCCTGTGCTTCTCTAGAGGAATGTGTGCCCAAGGTGGAGAGTGAAAAACTAAAAAATTCCCCACAATTGGTTTCCTACCACACCAAACCTCAAAAGGAGTCATGCCTTTCAATCCCTTGTGGGGAGCCGATTCTAAATATGTGTAGCATAGTTAAGCATGTATCATGTCACTAGCCATTTCCTTGAGGCTCCTATTTTTCCTTTTTGCAACACCATTTTGTTGTGTTGTGTATGCAACTAAATGTTGAAGATTGATCCCTTCAAGAGTATAAAATTGTGCAAGGTTGTGGTTCACATATTCTTGACCATTTTCAGTACAAAGAATCTTGATATACTTTTTGGATTGCTTCTCAATATGAGCCTTGAAGGTTTGAAACTGGTCAAATACTTCATTCTTTTGGCAAAAACAGTAGCCCTAAGTGAATCTAGAGTAGTCATCAATGAAGGTTAATGCATAGTGAGCCTTTCTGAAGGACAAACTTGGAAATGGGCTCGCTAGATCATTGCGAACCAATTAAAGAACTTATAAAGCCCTCCAAGACTTCCCTTTATGAAACTTATCTTCTAGATGCTTACCCATAGCACAACCTGGACATACACCATTAGAAAAATTGATGCAAGGGAGACCTGTGACCATATCTTGTGAGCTAAGTTGTTGAAGATAGTGGTAGTTAAGGTGTCCAAACCGCTCATGCCATAACTTACTCACTGAATCTGAGTGAGTGAGAAATTTTGTAGAAGGATAGCATGGCATGAAGTGAGAAAATTGATATATTCAAGTCACATGATTTTCCTTTCCCACTGTAACCAAGGAATTATCCTCAAGATCTTTGACCACAACTATGTCTAGAGAAAACTCAACTTTCTTACCATTCCCAAGATGAGTGATTTGGTAGACTAAAAGAAGGTTGGAACACAAGTCAGGAACAAAAATAACATTCTCAAATAATTCATCATCCATTTCAACTAAACCTTTTCCAACAACTTCTACCTTAGTTTCATCACTTGTAAGAATGTGTGGTACTATACAAGGCTCTAATGAAGAAAAAAGTTCTTTGTCAGAACCCATGTGATGTGTAGCACCCAAGTCAAGTATCCTTTGTTGTGATGATCTTGTGGCTGTAACAAGTGCATGTCCTTTTCCTTTCTTTGAATGTGAAGAAGTAGAAGGAGATGGTTCCTTTTGTAGGAAGATGGAGAGTTGATGTTATTCTTCTTGAGGAGACTAGTCAATTCATCAACATGCTTAGCATGAAAAAAATGCTTATCATGATCAACTCTCTTGCAATATGCACAAGTTGATTTATCCTTCTTTTTTGAATTCCCCTTCTTGGAAGATGATGAAGAGTCTCCTTTCTAAAGAGAAGAGGATTTTGCTTGATCTTTACATGTCTTGTTCTTTGAATTTTTCTATTTCTTATTAGATCCTAACCCATGTCCTGCCACCAAAGCTTGTGACTTGGATGACTTGAGAATACCCACACTGATCAAATTTGATTGTTCAAGAATCAACATCTCTATGAATGAATCAAATGAAGGTGTATTATAGGAACTTCCCATAGTCAACCAAAGAGTCTGAAATCTAGAAACAAAAGTTACATATTTTGTAGGAAGCTTGTCCAACAGAATGAAAACCAACTGCCCATCCTTCTTGTCAATACCGTAATATTTGAGTTACATGCTCTTTGTTCATTAGCTTTAGCTACATAGTCTTGGGTTGTATTAGAAGTCTTTGGATCCAAATTAGTGAGATCATTATCAAGTTTGTATCCCCTAATCTCATCAACTTTTCCATACAATTGAGCAAGTTTATCCCACACTTCCTTAGCTGATTTACACTTATCAATATGAAAGATGAGATCAGGAGAAACATATTTCCTGAGTGTTCCAAGATCCATAGTACTTCTAATGATCTATTCACTTTTTAATTTTTCATCAGTTTGTTCTAGAATGGATCCATCAATGTAGTGAATTAAGCCTTTTTCCATTAGTTTACTCCATGCATTTATTTTCCATGTTGCATAGTTATGTGGAGTTAGAATAGGAAACTTAGAATGACCCATGGCTAAAATATGAAGAGCACGGGAGATAACTCAAAGAACAATCACACAACACAAGCCACCCAAATTCACTGAATCAAAGAACTCCCCCCAACAAATGATTTGGCACTTTATACTTAGTGCGGTTACAATTTGCACTTGCAAGAAATAGCTAAGTGGAATTCTGATTTCAATGCTTACAATTGTCACAATAAGGCTTGATCGGACTATGATCAGCATGCAAAATATTAAATTGTGATCTATGCAATAGAAATTTCAAAATGATCCAAATATGGCTATGTGCTGAAAGTACAATTTATTCTCACAATGAATACAAAATCCTGGCACCACTGTGAAGTTGTTGAAAAAATAAGAACTTAGAAAAAAATGCAACTGAAAAGGAGTCTATATGAGCCCAGTCAGAGCCTCAAAATTTCAAAAAATGGTGAAAATTCAACAACACATGTGAAAAAATGAATTTTCTAAAAAATCCATGCATCAAAATCTAAAACTAGTTCCACCAACACATAGAGCATGAAAGATTAGCCCAAATAAAAACAAATTTCTCAAAAAAAGGAGTCAATACTACTGAGTTATGGTTTTTTGAAGTTGAACTACAAAATAAAAAAATCCTACAGAGAGGGGTCAATTTTTTTTTAAAATCTGTTGATGCCATGCTAACGTCATCAAAATATTAGGCTAAATTTGATAGTCATTTGGCCATTGCATGTTGTTGAAGGTTAAAATTGACATCCAAATGGACGTCACCATGCCAGTGAGCCCCCTCATTGGTATATTCTTTGGAATCTTTATGGAATATTTAGATGCATTGAAATATTCTTTCAGTGGTGGATCTGGGAAGTTTCTTTAGAATCTTCTACAAAGTCATCAGGATTTTATTTGAGTGTCGGTATTGTTGACTAGCCAGCTATTGATTGGTTGACAAGACTAATGAATTTTGCCACATGGTGGGCGGTGTACCACCTACAGGGACAATACCTACATGTATTGTCACTTATGTGGACTTGTATAGCCTACAAGTTCTATTTTATTTTTATTTTTTATAAAAAAAATTCAATACAAAAAAAAATCTACTAAATAAAATATTTCTTCTTTTAATTTTTTTTACAAACATTTCTCGTAGAATTTTTATTTATTTTTTTCAAAAATAAAGTCGTACCAATTGTAATGATGGTTGGGTCATACAGCTAAGCCAACAATTTATTTTTTCCTTAGCAGACAACTTTGTCCAAATTTGATAATTTGACAATTGATTTAGGGATTTTGGGCCCTTCTAAGCACAATGGCAATGTCATTTTTGGCTAAAAATGCTTTGAAAATATGGCTACTTATTGAATCTAGAAATCACCTTCAATCTTTAAACCCTTTTAGATTTGGCCTCCAATGTCCAACTAAGATGATAAAAATGCAAAATTGACTTTCTCGAAGACTCCAAACGTAATGGTGAGCTCACATTGATGCAAGAAGCTCCCAAAATGCACCTAATATACAAATCCAAAAATGAAACCCCAAAATCTACTATTTCTATCACACCTTTCTAATTCTCTAGATCATCGAAAGATGCAAGAGAAGAGCATAGCCAATTCTTCAAGAAAAGACAAGATTGCACTTAAAATATCCTAAAAGACTAACCAAAGGCACACAAATTTATTTGATACTTTATAAGATTTGGCTATGGAGATAGCCACCCAATATCTAAAGTCCTATGGAAAGCCCAAAATAATCTTTTAGATCAATACGACAAGAATAAACTATATTCCTATCAATGAATGCATAAAGAATCAATGTACAAATGTAGTAGAGACCCCTTTGCTATATAGTCAAGGTGAGATGCAAGATTTCATAAGATTATGAAAAGTATCTTAATCTTATGATATGAGATAGCTTGACACAACTACCTAGGTCACATGTGTTAATTTTTAAAAGATAAGATAACAATTAATGACAACTAACACCTTCTAGAAATAATCTTACAACCTAAGTAAACTTAACATGTGAATATGTCCACTAATTACCTAGTAAGTGAACTAATTAGGTACAAGAAATTTATTCACACCAACACATATCCATCTCCATCTCTATCTCTATCTTCCTTTTTATCTCTCCCCCTATCTCTATCTCCTTACCTCTCCCTGCATCTCTATGTTTCCCCTGTATCTATCCTACTCTCTCTCTATATATATATATATATTTACTTCTCCTTCATCCTCTATAGATTTATCTTCTTCTTTCTCTCTCCCTATATATATCCCTCTCTATCTCTATCCCAATATCATTGTCTCAATCACACACACACTCCCCATTTCTCCCTCCCTATATTTATCTCTATATATTTCGCTCACTCTCTCACACACCAACTCTCTATTTTTCCTCCTTATATCTTCCTCTCACTCGATATCTCTCTCTCCCTCTCTATCTTTATTACTTATCCCTATCACCTCCTTTATCTCTCACTCTTCCCCCTATATCTATGTCTTCCCATCTCTCCCTCTGCCTAACTCTTTATATCTCATTATCTCTATCTCTCTCACTTATTCACTCAATTTCTCCCTCCATCTCTCCTACTCTCTCTATATGCCTCTCTACCTCTTTCTTTATATCACTTCCTCTATAGGAGAAAAGTTGCACCTGTTACACAAATTCCCCTTTTATAATTCCTCACCTTAGAAGACCAAATCCGAAGGCAAAATTCCACATAAGCATGTTGGCTTTGTTCTAATTCACATCTATTATGTGTGTTAGAAGAGGAATAACTGTCAGGGACGCCCATGTAGTGTGCATATATTCATGCAGTGTGCTTACGTCCTTGGAAGATTCCCACATCGGGAGCCTACAGAGGCATTACACTTCCCATTTGATGTCAATTTATAATGCCCCTTTTGATGAACTGACTCGAATATGGTCATTTTACTTCATATCTACTTCAAATTCATCCCTTCTTCATTCATGCCATCTCTCTTAGCAATTCAAACTCCCAAAGAAATCTTCTAATCATTCTACACAACCTTTCTTGCATCCATTATTCTCTCAAGTAGCACTTTGCACTCCATAGCAACAATATCAACAATTTGTCCACTCCATAGAGAAAGTGTGGAAAAAAAACCATTGTAGAAGAGGCTTGAGTCCTCTCATTTTCTCCCCCATTGGCTAGTGAGCTCTTGGTGGAGATGGTAAGCTTTCTACTCCTCTCCTCTATGATTTGGTTGGGTAGCATAACTCTCTTTTGTAGTGATTTTGTGTTCTTTCCTCCATTTCTTGTTTTATCATAATTTTCTCCATTATCATTATCTTGGCTATCCATGAAGGTGGAAACACCAAAATGGGGGTTTGTTTGAGGTAGACCACTATACAGGCCCCCAATAATTTTCGTCTTTCTTTTGTGCAAGTGAAAGTATTCTTGGAGCTAGCTGGCAATTTGTGAGATCATTCTTGCCATCCTCACTCTTTCATATTTACTTTATCATATTCATGCATACTTTATCTACATCCTAGTGTTATTTTGGCCTTTCAAAAGTAGCTAGCTAGGATGATAGTTTTTTTTCCTATGTTTGACCTTGTCTCTTCAGTCCTCTGGTCATACAAACGTTAGTGCACCTAAGAGATGCCAACATAGCGCATTCTCATATCAGAGCTACACTTTCATCCTTAGGCAGAGAGCTCCCCAAGGCATAGTGTTGACCCTAAAAAATCAACCCACCTCACCCCATTTCATTTCTCTAGTCTGTAGAGTGATTGAAGAACCTTATAGTCCTCATCATTCTCATCTCGTATTTCCTAACACTCCCTTAAGTTGTGGTAAGTTAGGGTAGCCTTCTTCTCTCAACCCTCCATGACCTAGGGCCTTCATGTGGTTGGTCCCCTTCTCTTACATTTTTGGTGAACTTGACGTGAACCATTTTAGTTCCATTTTGTGATACTGAAAGCTCATTTTTTCATATTCTAGGAGTGTTATTGGTGAGTGTGTTGTGAGGCTTCTACCTTACAACCTAACCTGCAACCCCTAGTAGGCGTATTTGGAAGGTTCCAAAGGTATTGCATAACAAAACCATAATTGGGTCATTACCTTGTCCTATAGCCTTTAGGAGGCTCCGTGAAAGTGTCATTTAGTGTGCGTAATGGCCTCTTTTCTGCATCAACCAATTCACTTTGTGCAGTGTGTGAGTAGCGATACTAGTATAACCTTCACTTCACATGACCTATCGAGATGAGCTTTAACACAGAACCATATCCTCTTTACATTCTTGTGTGAATAAATGAGAATATCATGATAGGTGTTCTCGTTGATCCAACGTCTCAAGTAAAAATTATAATTGAGGAGATGATGTTAATCATCTTTCTTCCTAAGGATGGATACGATGCACCCATGAGGATCGTCTGTATGCACAATGGACTTTACGTACCTCCCATAGGTAGTATTTTCTTGTCGGTTCTCGTTGGACGTAAGTACGTGAACCTTATGTTTGACATTATCCCAAGGTCTGAACTCTTCAGAGTGAAGTTAGATATTTCTTGGTAGGTAGCTATGAATGTAGTTCCCTCAGTTGTGCATAAATGTTTGAAATTCACTCATGAGGGTTTCATGCATGTGATCCATGACACTAGCTATAGATCGTCGGTTGCACATGGTAGTTACTCCTTGGATTACGTTTGGCCTACACACATTGGTTGTCTCCCTCCTAGGATGGACCTCCTGTATGACACATATCAAAATCACAAGAAAGGGCATTCTAGGCCGAAAGTGACATATCCTTCTTCGATTTATGTTGTCTCACATAGGGCTTGCTTGAAAGCTAACAGTGATGCCGCCAAGCCACGCAAAAGAGAAGAAGAGAAGCGGTCCTAAGATCCTCCTTCTTCCTCTTTTGTTGTTCAATCTGACACTTCCTCTCACTCTATTGTGGTGCCATCTACTTCTACCTCATGTTTGTGAGAGAATCCTATGGTGTCGGCTTGGTGAAAGCCCAAGCATCATTCATTCGAGCTTCTTGTCAAACCACAAATCCTAGGCCCATTCAGTATGGTAGGTAGAAAGTCCCCCATGGGGAATCCTCTATTTCCTGGCCTCCATGGCCTCCTACCGCTTCTACTCCCAAAGCAGTGAACAAGAAAAGGCCCACTATTGGGGCATTAGAGCCAATTCCCCTATTGTTTTTGAACCTGCTCCTCCTGCTCCCATATAAGAGACTATCCCTCTACTGGTAACAACTATGGAGGAAACTTCCATGGCTGAGCAGGTGCCTTTTGTTCCTTCACAACCTCTAGCTTCTAGCTCAAAGAGTCGTAGAAACCACCTTGTGCATGAGCGTAAGCACCGGGGAAAGGATCTCTTGGCTAAGCAGACCACCTTATAGAGTAAGGAAGGGGAGATTATCACCCCTGTATCAGGACCTCATGTCGCGTCCTCCTCTCTCCTCCCCTCTATTTGTGTTTAAACCATCTTTGTATCGCTTATGGATTCCGCTACAAGTGCAAATGCGTCGAACCCCAAAAAGGTGCAGGTGTTCATCACTCCTTCGGTGGAGCTTCCTTTTTTTATGTCCAATCTAGATGTCCCACCTTTCTTGAAGCCCATAGATATGACTAGCACCTCGATTGTATCTACTATAGTTCTTTAATCCTCCTCTTCCTCTACCCTTCTTGCCTTGTCTATGGGGATTTCACCTCCCCCAATGAAGCATAAGGTAGAGAATGGTCCTTCCACCAATGGAGGATGTAGGAGGATCCCACCTTCTCTAAAAGATGGCCCCACACTGGTTTGATCTATCCTAGTGACGAACCAGTCTTGACTTCTCTCGAGTTCATCATCACTTCTGAATTGCTCAGTGAGCTTAGCATTGAACCTCGATCATAGTCTCCACCATTAGTTGAGGTGAAACATGGCACTCCTACTAAGTGCATTTTTAACTCAGTGGATGAAGTTTTGACCTTGTTAGTGATTTTGGTGAAGTTGTTGACCTTAGATCCACAAGAGTTGAGTGAAGGAGACCTTGTGGCTCCTTCCTTCTTATCCCTTATTATGGGAGGGTCAAAATCTCCTCCGCTTAACATTACACCACTCTAGGCTCATCCTCCTTCCCCCAAAAATGATCTAGAGTGGGAAGAGAATGAGCTCTTGGTCGATTAGTGTTAGGGGGAGGTCTATTCTTTATCTTTAGATTAGATATGTATCTATTGTGATGTTTTTCCCCCGTAATCATGCTATGTGTTCCTGGATGACCCTCATCACCCTTGTTGGTGCTTGGATACAGGCATGGTTTTTTTGTTGTAAAACTTCTTCTATTTCTATCATCATTCTTCCATGTTTGTGATTGACTTTTGGAAAATTGGGGATGATGCAAAGCGTTGGGGGCATTTAGGCTCCCCTTCCATATTGACCCAATTTTTTATTTTTACTTTGTCTTTTCATGCTTCCTTCACATGGCCTGATATAGTAGGGGGTTGATGAAAGTTAATTTCTATACTATTACTATGCTTATATATATATGAGCAATTTTGACCCCAAAATATTAGGCTACCCCTATCCCCTTCATTCATGTTCTCTTTCCTTTTTTATTTTCCTTTATCTGTCTCTCTTATTTGCTTGAGTTGTACCTCTCATGTGTGACAATTCCACCACTACATCACAGTCATCTTCATAAAACACATTCTTTTCCAATGAATCCTCATACATTTCCTTACAAGAATTTCATTCTCAACTTGAAACCCTAATGGAACATGTTTCCTTCATCATGGTTTTGTAAAGAAAGAACTTGAGAACCTTCCTCTGAAGTGGGAAAAAAAATTATTTTCCCCTCACATGGGGTATATTCTTCCTTTCAAATTACTTGATGATGAATCAATTCCAGAAAGAAAAAACTAGCTTCTGAATATCGTGTCCCTTGAGTGGACCCCTTGTTGTCTTCAAGGGTTCCCATGGGACCCCTTTGAAAGTTTTCCAACTTTTTTATGGTCTGCATGACTATTATCTTACCTGCATGGCTACTTCTTGACATGTCTTATCTATGGATAAACATGTTAATTTAAGGGTGCGCCTATGAAGCCGCTTTTTGACTTTGTAGAGTCTGCTTTCCTGGGTTTCCTTCATGCGAGAGATCTTGTAGGACACCTTCCTTGTAGGTCTATAGGCCAGTAAGGTGCTTACTTCTTGGAGCTTCCTTCATGCAAGAGATCTTGGGGGTTACCTCCTTGTAGGTCTGTGGGCCTACAAGATGATTTCTTTCTTCAACTTCATAGTTTTGTAGAGCAATGAAGTCCTTCGCTTGTCCTACACTCTTGGTTTTGCCAGATTGTGGTCTGCTTCCTCCACGGTTCAGGTATACATTTTTTACTCTACAACTTCTCCTACCTACTTTACCAAAGCACTCATCAGTATTTGTGCTCACTAAAGTGCAGGAAAAATGTATAGGAGCATATTTGCACCCCTTATGCAAATTCCCCTTTTACACTTCCTCACGTTAGAAAACCAAATCTGAAGACTAAATTCCACATAAGCTCGTCGCATTCATTTCACTTTGCATCAATTATATGTGTCGGTAGAGGAATAACTATCGGGGATGCCTGCACGACGTGCATACATCCACGTAGTATGCTTACATCCCTGGCAGATTACCACGTCTGGAGCCTACAGAGGCATTACACTTCCCATTGGAGGTCAATTTGTAATGCCCCCTTCAATGAACCAACCCAAATATGACCATTTTCCTTCATCTCTACTTTAAATTTATCCCTTCTTCATTCATGTCATCTCTCTTAACAAGTCAAACATCTCCAAGAAATCTTCTAAGAATTCTACATAGCCTTTCTTGCATCTATTTTTCTCTCAAGCAACACCTTGCACTCCATAGCAGCAATATCAACACTTCAGCAACTCTATAGAGAAAGTGTCAAATATAATTCCATTGCAATAGAGGCTTGAGTCCTCTCATTTTCTCCCCCATTTTCTAGTGAGCTCTTGGTTGAGGTGGTAAGCTTTTTACTCCCCTCCTCTATGATTTGGTTAGGTAGCATAACTCTATTTTGTAGTGCTTTTGTGTTCTTTCCTTCATTTCCTGCGTTATCATACTTTTCTCCATTATCATTATCTTGGTTGTCAGTGGCTGTGGAAACACCAAAATGGGGGTCTGACTGAGGTAGACCCCTATACAACCACCCAAAAAATTTCCTCTTTATTATGTGTAGGTGGAAGTATTCTTGGAGCTAGTTAGTGAATGAGAACCTTTGTGAGATCATTCCTGCCATCCTCACTCTTGCATATTTACTTTATCATATTCTTGCATACTTTGTCTATGTCCTAGTGTTATTTTCTCCTTTCAAAAGTAGCTAGCTAGGTTGTTAGTTTGTTTTCCTATGTTTGACCTAGTCTCTTCAGTCCTCTAGTTATATCGACGCTAGCACACCCGAGAGACACCAGCACACCGCACTGTCGTCCCAGAGCCACACTTTCATCATTGTGTAGAGAGCTCCCTGAGGCATAGTGTTGACCCTAAAAACCAACTTGTCTAGCCCCATTTCAAGTCTCTTGTTTGTAGAGTGATTGAAGGACCTTATAGTCCTTATTATTCTCATCCTACATTTCCTAACACTCCCTTAAGCTGAGGTAAGTTACAACAGCCTTTTTCTCTCGGCCCTTTGTGACCTAGGGCCTTGATGTGGTTTTCCCCCTCTCTTACACTTCCTATATCTTTATCTTTCTCTCTAGGTGATCCCACAAAGCTGATTTACAATTTCTGGGAGATTTTGATTTTTGCTAAAATCACATATTTTTAGAAAATATAATGATTTAAGCATTCAAAAGTTCCATTTTAAGGATTCCAATTGAAGAGGTTTTGATAAAACCCCCTTGGATAGAACCCCACTAGTACCTACAATAGAGTCTCCTTTACAGCTATCAAAATGCTGATAAAAATCACTTTTTATTTACCTTTTGGGAGATCAAATGAATTCATTTAAAATTTATTTGAAATGATCATGGTAGTCCTTAGAATGAGCTATCCAACAAATATAATTTTATTATGTTTTGGTTTTATTATGTATGTGTATTTTTAGTTTTCTTAAACATAGTTTTTTCACCAAAAATCAAACTCTTTGTTCTGTACTTGTGGAAAAATAGAAGATTATCAAAATAAAATTTTAAAAAATATGTTTAGACTGGGTATTGATGTCCTTTATCCATTAAAAACAAAAAAAAAAAGAATTTTGATGCATACAGAAAAAGTTATATTGTATAGAGTCCGCCTACGTTTCAATTGTAATTTGTTTGACTTCGAAACTTGATTAAGGAAAAAATATTTAATAAAAAACTTTGAAACCAAATGAAAGTGCTAGATATCATAGTTACAAATCTAAATTTTTAAAAAATAGAATTTTATCCTTCATACAAAAAAAATTATGTTGTATACGATGAGTGTCACTCCTTAAAAATGTTAGTTTTCGAAGAAGATGGAAATAAATGTGCAATCTGATTCCAAAAATTTTGAAAAACAAAATATTTAGAATCTATAGATAAGACATCACAAATCACTAGTTTGCATCATCTTCAAATTCCTCACGGTTTAGCTGCTATAGGAGCCCAAAAGTGAAGATTTAGTTAAAAAAAATTAGTTTAGTGTCTAGTTTGCCCAAAAATTGTAAACCAGTATTGTGGGATCACCCCTCTCCAACTCCCCCTCTTTCATTGTCTCCCTCTTTTTTTCTCCCCTTCCATCTCTCCCTCTATATATTTATCTTTGTCTTTCTCTTTGACTATGTATATCTCACCCCCTCTATCTTTCCCAAGTTGTATCTATCTCTCCATCTCTCATTTCTATCCCTATATCTCCCTCTCTTTATGTCTATCTCTCACTCTCTCTCCCTCTCTCCCTATCACTCCTTTCTATATCTTTATACTTCTCCTCTCTTCTATCTCCTCTATTTTTCTCTTTCCTCACCTTCCCTCTGTCTCTCTTGTTCTCATGCATACACACACAAACTCCTTATTTCTCCCGCCCTATCTCTACCTCTCTATATATATATATCTATCTCTTTACCTCTCCATATTTCTTCTTTCATCACTCCCTCTATCTTTATCTTATTATCTCTCCATGTCTCTCTATCCCTATATATTTTCATCTCTACCTCTTATATATCACTCCCTATATATTTGTCTTTCTATCTCTCCCTCTCTCATTCTCTCCCTCTCTCCCTTTCTCTCTATCTTTATATATTTGTGTCTTCCATGATCTCTATCTATTTACCTCCCTCTCCTTTCCATATCCCTCTCCTCCATCTCCATCTCCATCTCCATTTTCATTTTCATTTCCATCTCTATCTCTATCTCCTTACACCTTTGTCTCTTTGTTGCTCCTCCCTTATATCTCACCGTCTTTCCATCGCTAGATCTCCCTCTCTCTCCCCATTTTATTATTTTAAGCATAACATGAGCCTATTGTTAGCATATCTTGATTATCTTCTTGATTTAGAGGTTTTGTTTTAGTTGTGTATATATCCTTGTAAGTGGATGCATTATTGATTTGAAGTTGTCATTTTTCCATTGAAATTTGAGACCTTTGTTGCACAAACAACATCATTTTATAAATGGACTACCAATTGACCTCATGTATACTACACAAATGTATGAAAAAAATAGACCAAAATTTTCCCTAATATACCTTCCACATATCTTCAGTGTACCCATTGCACACCAAAGTGCAACTACTGGTTTTAGGAAAACCACGTCAACAATTTCCAAAGAGGTTAGAAATAGAAAGCCATGATACAAATGTTTGGAGACAATCACTAAGGAGAGACTTTCATATTACCTCTTCACAAAGTACATGTTCAAAACCCTCTTATGGCTTCAATGTTCCAATGTAAGTACTATCACTTTATATATAACCTTAAATGTAAGGTACAACGGCCAAAATTCAAAAAAGTTATTCTCTTCTACAAATATTCAATATATTAGATACGAGACATAAGTATTGCAAATAAATTTCTTAATGTTATATTTTATTCATGGCTATGGTATGTGGTGGATATGCCCCTCTATTTTCTTTAAAATTGGAGTTAAAATCAGAATTGAGGAGAAAACCTACAATGGAGGAGACCTTAAAGATGGATGTTCAAGTATGGAGTAAGTTACTAGAAGAATTATTAATGGTGGTTTTATCTCATCTTCCTACTCTAATCCTTATAAAGTTCAAGATTGTTCAGATTTTATTTTGTAGCATATAATGTGCAAAGAAGCATTGGGATGTTATCAAAAAACCATAGACAATAATAGATGTACCTAAGTTTGAGCATAGTCATTGTTGGAAGTTAACTAGGTATGATAGGAAAGTTGTTTTGGAAGACCTAACAGATATGTCTTTATTGAAAGCTTGATGAATATGGGGATGAATGGCACAGTTGGTCATAATTGTAGGCATTTCCGACAAGCCCATTTGATGAAACAGTTAGGCATGGAAATCTACGTAGAGCAAACAAAAACACAAATAATATTAGAGTCATTTGTACACATCCACAAATTATGATTAATAGTTGTGGGTAGATTTTGGTTTACCTTCCTTTGAAAAGTTTGCTTGTTTTTTATGCACAAGGAAGAATGATGAGGAGTGTGTTGAAGTTAAATTTCTTGGGCTATTTGGACTAAAGGGATGGCCAATTCCACTCCATGTAGATGAAAATAATCATGTTTGGTGGCCTTAATCTGATTTTGATCTACTTTGTTGTTACATGTACTTATTCTTTAGTGAACATTGCTATGTATAATTATCCTTCATGATCATCATATGTGATAGGCTAATTTCTATTTGTTAGGACTCTTATATTCTAATATTGTAATAATTCGAGAATTGGAATATTTAATAATATAGTCTTTATTTTAAGGCATAAAGACTTTTGATCCAAAGCTATAAATTGGTGAGTGAGGTCACAACTGGGGGACTTCATCCCCAATTTAAACATTCAACAATTACACCTCAATGCGGCTTGAAACTTGATGACAAGAACAACACCACAACAACTTAACCGTCATACTATGCCACTATTGGCATATTCAATAATATAGTAAATAATAATAAGAAAATATTTTATATTGATTGTAAGTTGTGGGTCATTCTTTTTAGAGATTTAAATTGATGTTGTAATAAATTAAATATCATTTTAGAGTCATATATTGTAATAGAATATTATTCTTAAGGATTTTCTCATTAAAATAGGCATACAATTCTTGTGATCAATATAAATATATTCACAACTATTTTTCTAATAATTGTATTATTTTGTATGTATTACTATATTTAACTAAAAATTTTAGCTAACAATCCTAATAAGTGGTATGAGTATATTTTCTAGGGTTGTTTTGCAACATTAGTAAATAATTTAAATATTTCTATATTTATCCATTATATGTTTTAACCTTGCCCTCTTAGAACCTTGGTGATTTTAGGAAAGTATTCTTATAAACCCCTTGGCCTCTAAACCCAAAAATAAGCTTAAATAATTAGATACTTGGATTTTTCATACTCACCCCATGAAGAGAGAAAACAAGTAGCTTATAAAAAAAAGTTAATAAAATTTCGGAATGTAAACACCACTTAGATAAGGAAAAGATGAGGTAGAAAGAGAAATAGAAACATCCACAAGAAAAGAAGTAACATTAATATAACCTAGGAAAATTCTTTAAGGAAAACCTAGTCTCCAAACAACACACATCCAATATATTATTTAGCAAAACTAATGGTTATGATAAATTCATATGATATCCATGTGAGATTTAATAAGATCAACACTCCTCCTCTAGTAGAAAATTAATAGAATAATTCTACAAAATACCTTCCATACATCCTCTATCTCAAGTGTCCAATTTATAAAGTAATCATGCCCAAACATCCACACAAAAATAATACCATCGTATGAATTATCATAGCCCTCACGTATCTAGAATCATGATGTCATCTCAAAATGCCAAATATCTCCTACATAAGAATATTTGACCTCCATTATGCAATTTGGAATTTGCAACTCCTAAGCACTCACAAATGAAGAATTAATTAAATCGAACACCCACTAAAAATAGAAGACACTTTTAAAAATCTACTATGCAATCTCTTATTCAATATATTATTATAAATAGTATTTTCAAATATAAGGAAAATAAAAAATAATTACATATGTCCCCAACATTTTATGAGCATCCTATTTACCCATTCCATGACTTGTGGGGACATGCACATTATTTATTCATCTAGTTAATAATTAGATTTCATAGACACTTAGGATATGCAAGGTGAATAGTACACTAAATATTGGCATTATCCTACTTCATATTGATATGTAAAAGCATAAGGGGATCTAAAAAATAAATTAACGACCAGGGTATAATAATGTTGTACCAACTAACTCATATGTCCTAAAAATATCACTAAAGAAGCATACAACATTGACCAAGTGACCACCATTTTGACTATTAAAATCACATCACCCATCATGTCCAATCATTAAAGATTCCCACCAGTTACTTTGACTTGGTCTTGACATATGTTATGTGGTATGTGAGGTGTAAGTCATAAGTTTTAGTGATTAATACTTGTTTGAATTTGGTTTTTACCTCATCCTTGTGTTTTAAAAGTTCAATTCCTAGGATTTAGTTGATTCTAGATGGTCATGAGTGCACCTAGCTCTTCTTTTATAGATGTATTTTTTGGTTATAGTCTTGATCTATCTCTTTGTAATCATACTATGACTGGTTTTAGTAATTTGATCTTCATTTTGGACTTGAAAGTATCTTTATAGCATGTGTGAGATATAAATAGGACCTTTATATCATACTTTCATTATAATATATGTGATTTTAGGCTTCTTGTTCCATATGATACATTATAGTTCTCTTGTTACAATGTGGTTGTAAAATTTTTCCTTCTAGAACTCATGCTCCTTAATTGTAGGTGTTGTGCTTTCTTTGAAGGTTGAATTATATGATAGAGGAGACCCACATAATCACATTGTTTGAATACATATTTTATAGGAGCTCCATATGTTTTTTTGAGTCTATAGCATGGTTGAAATTATAGATGAAAGGACCATGGTAGGAACTAGGAAACCCATAAATATGTATAGAATTATTCAGAATCCCTATTTTAGAAAAAAAACATGAATGGCCTATAGATTTTAGTGACCCAATCTTAGGTTGAAGATATTAATATAAAAAATAGGGTGATAAAAATTATGATGCAAAAGTAGCATCAAGTAAGCCACACTATGCTTACTTTTTCTCAAGGTGTCATAATATTATGCAATGGAATAGGTTGCACAAAAATCAATGCAAAACATAATTTGGAACAAGAATAAGACTTAAAACACTGTGATTGACACTAATAAAAACATATAGGAAGATTTGGGATTCCCAAGGAAATTTATGAATGGCCAAAAATTTATTACTAAGCCACTCTCCTAAGGTCTTAAGATTCAAAAAATATAGTTCTGGCAACTCAAGAAAATTTTAGAATTTAGATTTCACTATGCAATAATTTTGGTCAAAAAATTTAATTGAAATGGCTTAGACCTGAAGGTTTAGCATCCAGGTTGCATCTTGAAACACACCATAATTTTGAGCATAGCTTGTAAATTTTAACTATCAATCACTTCCCTTACATTGAGCCCTAACACTTGAAAAATAAAGCTTTAGGCCCTTATTGATAAGAAGAACTATGTAAACTCTCTTGTTATCTCTAAGCCTTTTTGATTGAACACTTTAGGCCTTAGGGTCTAATTTGCATTGATAATTTTGGACTTCAAGGTCTATTTTACATTTTATAAGACATACAAAACATAGGGCCAAGTCTAACTTTGATGTGGTCCTTCCTTGCACTTCAGAGTTGTACTAGCAATGCTCATCTTAATATATAGATTTTGATTAGTATCTAACAACATGTAGAGGTTTTGTGAGAGTTCATGTTTCATTGAACATCTATTTACTCAAAGTAGAGAGGAATTTCCTCATGGATCATAATACATATATAACCACCAAATTATTGCATGCAATCAACCATTACCATATATTTCCCAATAGCTAGGAGATTTATGTTTGTATTCTTTATCATTTATGTAATGATTCTAATGGCTCATATTTAACATTAACTTAACATTCAAATTAAACTCCAAAACTAAATATTTAGGTCTACCTCATCAAAGATAGTGCCAAATTAATGTTTTTTGTTCAAATCTTACAAAAATATAAAGCAAAATGCTTAATGCATTAGTGCAATAGGTAGCTCATTACTTGTGAATTACATCAATTTGTTTTGGTATCCCTATAAGCCATCATATGGTTTACTACTCTTTTATATTCAAATTGTTATAAGGAATATATTTTATTTGATTAGTAATAATGAATTACTATAACATTATAAAATTATTGTTCATCACAACTAATTCTTAGTTATTGAATTTCTCATATCAAAATATTTTCTAATCTCTTGTTATATTCTCATTTATGGATTATTTTAATGATAATTTGGCCAAGTTCATACTAGAGGCCAAGCTGCCCTAACTCTTAAAAAGATTCCCACTATACCCCTTCCCATCACTATTTTGAACTATTCATGTTTTTACGACCTGCATTATTCATCATTGTTAGTTTGAAGCATTAACATGAAGAGATACCTAGGCCAAGGTAACTAGGCCATCTACATCATTGGGCACATGCACACATATTTTATGGTATGGGAGATGAGAGACAATCATTAGTTATAATAGAGGATAAAAGGTGGAAAGTAGTTACCTAACCATGAAGGGGAAGCAAATTTTATCAACAGGAGGTGGTGATCTTTGTAAAACCTAAAGAAAGCCTTAAATTGATGAGTTTAAGTATCTAGGGGTTATTTGTGAGGGTCAAAACATCTATAGCCACTCTTTAAATGACATGGTGAGCTAGGATCTAGGAAAGGTGCTTAGATCACACCTATTTACTCTTTTATTGAGGTGCCAACAATAAATCAAGTAAGATATTCAACTACACAAAAAAAATCAAGTTTTTTAAGGTTTAAACCACCTACCGTCAATTAAGATGTTGATGTTCATTGAAGAATGAAATATCAAATTATACTCAACCAAACAACTTTAAAATAAATAAATAAACATAAAAAGAGATGTTTTAATCACCAATGAGACTTCAATAACAACAATATATTTTTTATTAAAAAGTCTCTACTTTTTAACTTTTACCCATCACATATAAAATTAATAACTATCAATTGATGTTTTTCTTAGTAAATAATTAAAAAAACCTCTTCCCATAAATCATATCAAAGAAACGTATCCTTAAGGAAGACAATAATATGTTAATTTCACCATTTATCAGCAATTTCTTCGATTTAAACTATGACTAAAATTAATTTTAAGAAAACCATATCAACAATTTCCAAAGCGGCCAGGAAAGAATGATAGGAAACAAATGTTTGGAGACAATCACTAAGGAAAGACTTGAAATGCATCGCAACTTTTATATTGCCTCTTCACAAACTACGATATGTCCAAACCACAAGACGATTCCAACATAAGTAATATCGCTTAATATATGTATATATACAAGCATAAACAAGCTACTCTCTTCTACAGATATTTAATATCTCAAATTGAAGGCATAAGTATTGCAAATACATTTCTTACTTATCTTCCATCATGGTTAGGACATGTGGTGGATCTGCCCCTATCGAAGCTTATAGATTGAAGTTAAAATTAGAGTTAGAATCAGAATTGATGAGAAAACCTGCAGTGGAGGAGACCCCAGAGATGGATATTCAAGTATGGAGTAAGCTACCAGAAGAATTATTAGTGCGCGTTTTATCTCATCTGCCTACTCTAATCCTGAGAAAATTAAATATTGTTTGTAAATCATGGAGAGCAGAGTTCCGGCAGATTCATTTAAATGTCCCTCCTGTTTGGTTCCCTGCTTTTCTTTTAGGAGGTTTGCGTGGCTGTGTGGTAGGTGAGCATGCTCTCCTAGATAAGCGTGGCTTTTTGATAGGTGACCCTGCTCTCCATGGAAACCTTGATCGCTGTTCTTATCGTGACTCAGTTCTCCATCATTTGTATCTACTTCAATCATTGCCCACTTACCCTCTGCGCAAACTCACATTAGATTTTTTGGCGACCTGCGGCAGAGTAGAGACGACCTGCAAGAGCCTCCTCTGTTATCGTAGTGAGCGGACAGCACCCAATTTGTTCTTCATCTGCAATCCTATTACCAGGACGTGGATAAAGCTGCCCCCTCCTATCCAGCTCCGATCCAAAACGGATTTCATTGCCATGGCATTTGACCCTTGTGCAAGGAGATGCCTGTTGGTTATAGGAGTAAACAACAACACCGGAGGGCACAGAAACCAGCTGGCTATGGAGATCTTTGATTCACAAAGTTATACATGGACCAAATCGGAGTTGAATATGCCCCTAACAATTTGTCCCAAAGGAGAAGGTGTATATTCTAGAGGAATTTTTTATTGGATTAGTCACATCGCACTTGATCAGAGCATGCGTCCCAAGTTCAGACCTGAGGTTGTCGCATATAATGTTGCAGAGAAACGTTGGGATGTTATCGGGAAACCACTGACAGCAACAGATGTACCTGAGTTTGAGAGCAGTCGCTGCTGGAAGTTAACTGGGTATGATGGGAAAGTTGTTTTGGTGGACCAAATAGGTATGTCTTTATGGAAGCTTGATGAAGATGGGGGTGAAGGTCACAGCTGGTCAGAATTGCAGGCATTTCCGAGGAGCCCATTTGAAGAAACAGTCAGGAGTGGAAATATGCGTAGAGCGAACAGAGACCCAAATGCCATTGGAAATGTCATCCGGGTACATCCACAAATTGTAATGAATAGTTGTGGGTGGGTTTTGGTTTACCTGCCTCGGGAAAAATTGGTTGTTTTCGATGCAGAGGGAAGAATGATGAGGAGCATTGAAGGTAAACTAGCCAAGGTATTTGGACAAGAGGCATGGCCAAGTCCACTCCATGCATATGAAATCAACAATGTTTGGTGGCCTTAATCTGATTTTGATCTACTCTCTGTTCTTACCACTGCTTCGAGATTAGTATTTTCAATTACGTATTTTGTTAGTATGTGTGACCATGAAGTGGCTCTTTACAAACATAAGTAGTGTATAAATGTGCCAATTGTGGTGTATTGTTTAAAATAACCATCATGGATTTTCTTACATGTGCTTCTTCTTTAGTGAATATTTCTATGCATAATTATCCTTCATGATCATCATGTGTGATAGGTTAATTTTTATTTTTCAGGAAATTTTTTAACAATTTAAGAATTATAATATTTAATAAAATAACTAGAAGTTAATATTACATTGTGTGGATTTATTCTATATTGATTTTAAATTGTGAGTCATCTCTTTGAAAGATTTATATTGATGTAATAAAGTAAACATAATTTTGGAGTCATATATTGTAATAGAGTATTATCCTTAATATTTATTTTTCTAAAATAAACATATGATTCTTGTCATCAATTAAGCATATTTACAACTCTTTTTCTAATAATTATATTATTTTTTCATGTATTAGTATATTTTACTAAATATTTTTAGTCGATGATTCTAACAAGTGATATGAGAATATTTTCTAGGTTCATTATTTGTGCATAGTCAAGCCATTTTGATACTCTTATATGAATTTTTCTAAGGAATGTGTCTTCTTTAATTATCAATAATGAATTAATATAAAACTATAAAATTAATGTTCATTACAACTAACTATTATTTCTTGAAGTCTTTATATCAAAAAATTTTCTAATCTCTTGTTATAGTATAATTTATGGATTCTTTTAATGATGATTTGTCCAAATTCATACTAGAGTCCAAGCTACCCAACTCTTGAAATGATTCACCATACTCCCCTTCCCATTACTATTTTGAATTTTAAATCTTTTTACCATATATTAGTCATCACTATTAATTTGAACTATTAACATGAAGAGATTATCTTTTAAAATTATATTGTGTGTTAGTTTAGGATTTCTTTTTTCATATGAGACATTATATTTCTTTTGTTACAATGTGGTTGTAACATTTATCCTTCTCAAACTCATGCACCTTAATTATAGATTTTGTGTTTTCTTAGGAGGTTGAATTATACTCTAGAGTATACCCATAGAATCACATTGGTTGAATGTATAATTTATATGAAATCCCTAAGTTTTTTTATTCTACCATGTGGTTGAAATTATAGATAAAAACATCATAGTAGAAAACCCATAAATATTTTTAAAATTAGTCGTAAGCCTTATTTTAGAAAAACATGAATAGCATATAGATTGTAGTGCCTTGAGAATATGATAAAGAAACTAATAAAAAAATAGAATATTACAAATTATGTTATTAAAGTGGCATCAAGTAAGATACATTGTGCTTTCTTTTGCTCAAGGTGTCACAATATTATGCAATGACACACTTGGCCCAAAACCAATGCACGACATGAGGTGATACAAGCATAAAAAATAAAAAACTGCAATGGACACTAATAAAAAGATATGAAGGAGAATTGGAATTCCCAAGGTAAATATAAACCCTACTCAGACACTCCCCAAATATTTTAGGATTCAAAAAATATAATGCAACTCATTAAAATTTGAGACTTAGGATTCAATTTACAATAATTGAGGTTGAAAATATTAATTTGCATGGCTTAGAACTCAAGGTTTAGGGTGTAGGTTGCATATTGGAACACCCCATACTTTTGATTCTAGATTGTGAATTTTAACTACCAATAACTTCCTTTAAATTGAGTCGTAACATTTGACAACTCAAGCTTCAGGCCCTAGTTGATAATGTGAATTATGTAAAATATCTTGTGATCTCAAAGTCTTTTTACTTAGCACTTTATACCTTTGGGTTTGATATGTATTGAGCATTTTGGACTTCAAGTTCCAATTTACATTTTATAAGAAATGCAAAATATTCCACTATGCCTAACTTTGTTGTGATCCCACCTTGAACTTTAGAATTTGAATATAAATGTTCATCTTAATCTATAGATTTTGATTATCATCTAACAACATGTAAGGGTTTTGTGAGAGAAATTTTCATTAAACATCTATTTACTCAAAGTAGAGATGAATTTCCTCATGAATCATAAGACATATATAACTAGAACATATTTCTTACAAGCAAACATTAGAATAAATTTCCCAATAGTTATGTGATTTAAGTTTTTATTCTTTAACAACTATATGGTGATTCAAATTACTCAAATTTAACATTAATTGAAAATGCAAGCTAAACTCCAAAACTAAATTTTTAGGTCTAGGTACTCATCAAAGATAGTACCAAATTAACATTTTTTTAAAAATCTAATAAAATTAAAAATTAAAATACTCAATATATTAGTTCAATAGGTAGTTCATTACTTGTGCATGATTTCAAGTCATGTTGGTACTCTTATAAGTCATCATATGATTTACTAGTATTTTATATAAATTGTTATAAAGAATATGATTTATTTGATTATTAATAATGAGTTAGTATGAAATAATAACATTAATTTTCATCACAACTAATTCTTAGTTAATTAATTCCTCATCAAACTATTTTATAATCTCTTGTTTTTTATTAGATAAGTAGGGAAGGGCCCTAATCTCATTCAAAGAAAACAATAGGGAAAAACAATCCAACAAAATAGACTAGCCAAACACAACAACAAGTTAGAAACAATAGGACTAGAAAAACAAAAGAAAATAGTCCAGAAGAAAAAATAGAGCTACCAATAAAAGATGGACGAATAGCTCAAGCACCAGAGCTAGGACCCATCAACATTGCCTTCAAGGGCATGTTAAATGAAAAATACACCTTCTTAGATATCTTCTTACATTGCACTACTATCCAAGATGAATAAAAAATGAGATTATAAACATTTAGAACAAAAAAGGAAGAATCCCCTTCAAAGTCAACTATCAAGTGTTAAAAAAGTTGTTTCAAGTGAAGTTTCCAAAAGCAAGTCTGATGTAGTAGGATTTGTAGTTAAAATAGCATATTTCAGAAAGGGGGTAGTAAGGGCATTTGGGGAGGAAGCACACATCGTAGTAGGAGCAGCCTTAACTAGAAACAACATAGTACAAGCCTCGAGAGAACCAACACCATCAATAGTAGGATTATTTGTTTGCATAGAAGGAGGAGGCCTAGAATCCTCACAAACAAAAGAAGAGTCAGCATCAGAGTACATTGTTAAATGTTCTCAAATAGAATTCTTCCATCAAGTGGAGGATGAAATAGGATGAGAGCCACAAGGATAGTCACAAGCTAGGTGTCCAGTAGCAAAACAAAATCTACAGTGAAAAGGGATACCTTTGTAATCCACCAGCTAAGACTAAGACTAGCCATTAACCTTAAGCACTACCTCACTAGGTAAACCCTGAAATAAATCAGCCTCCACCAAAATCTGGGTGAAGGAGGTATGAGTAAAATTCTTGGAAGAATTATCCACTTTCAAGAACCTACAAAGAGCATTTCCAATGTCCTCATAAGTAGAGGAGAACCATTACTGTAAGGGCAGATATGACAATCTCACCTAAACATTTTATAATCTCTTGTTATAATCTCATATATGGATTAGCTTAATGGTGATTAGGCCAAGTTCATACTAGAGGCCAAACTACCCTGACTCTTAAAAGATTCATAATATCTCCCTTCCCATCACTATTTTGAACTATTCCTCTTTTTTTCATACATGAGTCATCATTACTAGTTTGAACTATTAACATGAGGAGATAACTAGACCATTTACATCACTAGGCCCATGCCCCAACCCTTTAGGGTATTAGAGATGACATACAATCATTACCTATAATAAAGGATAAAAGGTGATGAGTAACTATCTAACCATGAAGGGGAAGCCATTTTTTTCAAGGGGAGGTGGTGATCTTCCTAAAACCTAAACAAAGCTTTAAATCGATTAGCTTAAGTACCTAAGGGTGATTTATGTGGGTTAAAGCATCTATAGGCACTCTTTTACTGACATGGGATCTACAAGGGGTTCTCAGGTCACACCCATGTACTTTTTATCGATGTGTCTACAATAACTCAAGGAAGAAATTAACTGAACCAAAATCGGTCAAGCTTCTCTATGGTTTAAACAACCTACCTTAAAATAACATGTTGATATTCACTAAAGAATCATTTATTGTTGCATAGATAGTTGTCGTTGCATCCAAAGATCAACCTATTAATGCCCGATACAACTGTTGGAGTTAATTAATCTATGGGAGGTAAGTCATGTCACAAACCAAAGCACTATGGTACATAGCACAAAGAGACCAAGGGTGCACACCTTGCAACCATCCCTAGTGAAAGCAAGTGGTTTGAACACATGACCCAGGCTCTGATACCAATTATTACACAAACAATTGTCGTTGCACCAAAAGATTGACCTTTAATGCCTGATACAACTACTAGAGTTAGTGAATCCATGAGAGGTATTTAAGCCATGTCACGAACCCAAGTGTTGCATTGCACAACACAAGGAGACCAAGGGTACACACCTTGCAACAAATATCAAGTTATACTCAATAAGACAAATTTTAAATAAATTAGAAAACATAAAGAGAAATTATCTAATCACCACTAAGAATCCAATAACAACAATATATTTTATAAAAAATAATCTATACATTTTAAATTTAAGCCATCAAATGTAAATTAATAACTACCAATTGTTATGTTTTTTTCTTTTAATAAATATAAAAAAATACATCTTTTTATAAGTGATATCAAAGAAACATATATGGATTATTTTAATGGTGATTAGCCCAAGTCCATGCTAGAGGCTAAACTACCCTAACTCTTAAAAAGATTCCTAAAATTTCCCTTCCCATAATTATTCTTAACTAATCCTCTTTTTTCCATGCCTCACTCATCATTTTTAGTTTAAACTATTAACATGAGGAGACAACTAGGCCATCTACATCACTGGGCGCATGCCCCAACCCTTTAGGGTATGGGAGATGACATACAATCATTAGCTATAATAGAGGAGAAAAGGTGGATAAATTGGTTATTATCTACTTAGATGATATTTTTTTCCCTTCTCACACTTGGAAATTATATCTTCAACATTTAGAACATGTTCTTTGCACACTTCAAGATAATAGTTTATATATAACACTTAGGAAAATATTCATACAAAAAATTATGTGAAAGTGTAAAAAGGACATGTTCCAAATATTGAAGATATACTTTCCAAATATAAGAAAATAAAATTATATCATCTAAGTAGATGATAACAAAAAAAATTTGAACAATCTCGAAACACTTCATCCATTAATCACATGAAATTGATAGGAGCATTGGTTATATAAAATGGTATAACAAAGGAACTCAAAAGAAGCATTTTGGTCTTGAAATATACCTTCCATATGCCTTTTGCCTAAACCCTAACTCAATTATATCAAATTTTTAGATCAATTTTGGAAAATATTATGGTACGCTAAAATTGATCTAAAAGGTCATCAATGCAAGGAAGTGGATATATTTTTTATGGTGATGTTATTCATTTCTAGAAATCAAACACAAAGATACAAAGTCCAATCCTTCTTGAGCACAATAAAAATTGGTGAAGCATAAGAGTGTTGGAGAATTCAAAGATCAAAGAGCTCAAATTCATAACCTTCCACAAGTGAAAATATGAACACAATAGTATATGGGTGATCCCGCAATAGTGGTTTACAATTTTTGGCCAAATTCGACACTGAAATTATTATTTTTAACTAAATATTCACATTTGGGCACCTATAGCGGCTAAACCGTGAGGAATTAGAAGATGATGCAAACTAGAGTCTTGTCACATTTTGTCTGTAGATTATAAAAATATTTTTTTCAAAATTTTTGGATTCACATTGCACTTCTCTAACCATCTCCCACGAAAATTGCTTTTTTTCAGAAAACAACATTTTTCAAAAGTGACGCACACCATATAATACATAATTTTTTTTCCATGAAGGATAAAATTCTAATTCTTTCGAATTTAGATTTGTAACTATGATATCTAGTGCTTCCACTTGGTTAGATAGTTTTTGATTGAATATTTTTTCTTTAATCAAGTTTCGAAGTCAAACCAATTACAATTCAGACATAGCGCGACCGTATAATGCGTAAATTTTTTTGTATATATCGAAATTTAATTTTTTTTTGTTGGATCAAGGACTTCAATATCTAGTGCACTCATATTTTTCAAAAAAAAAAATTGATAATCTGCTATTTTTCCACATATGTAGAACAAAGACCTTCATTTTCAATGAAAAAACTTTGTTTAATAAAACTAAAAAAACAAATACATAGTAAAACCAAAACATGTTAAAATTATATTCGTTGGATAGCTCATTTTGAGGACTACCTGATTTTAGTTGGGTTTGTGAAGACTCCTCCATTTTCATCCTCAACCTGAGCTTCAAAGCATAAAAAATTAGGGTTTTTTGTGTTTCAAGGGAAGAATGAGGAATAAGGGGGGTTCGCTCGAACCCTGGTTCAAGTGAACCACCCTTCAATATGCATTTCCTTTTGGGAGGTAGGAAATGTGGGCCCAATAATTAATGGGTTTGCTTGAACCCCTAAAACCAAATTTTTTTCTATGGGGTCATTTTTTCTCAGTTTTCCTTCCTCCATCAAATTGTAAACCATAATTATGGCTTCACCCATGTATGTCAATATATGATGAAGAGTGTATAAATAGAATGAGGATCCTTGCATATATAGGGAAGGTGGATGAGGTGAGAAGGTAGGAGACAATTATTGAATACCCCTCCAAATGTGCAACACTTATGAGCTCACTTGACAAGAGTGTGAGGAAGTGGCAAGTACGCATGCAATAGGTGTCTCAAGTGATAAGGAGACATGTCTCAATGGTATGCAGTGAGACAAAATCTTAAAATTATTAAGTAACCTTAAGCTACATGAGTGGGAATAGTTCAATTCAAGAAAGGTGATTAGATAATTAGGCGTGATAATGACACTATTTACACTAACACCCCCCTTAAATGCAACTTAGGGAGTAATGTATGCAAATTGATGAGTCTTGACTACTAGGCATGTTTTGTACTCATTTAAAAATTTATCATAAAGTGGATTAAAGGAGTAAAACTCTATAGGATATAAGAAACCCCTCTCCAAAAGATAAATGATGCAATTAAATAAAATGTACAAATGAAAAGATAGGAGAGGGACTCATGATGACCCCCAAGGACTAATTCTATCATATAAGTACAATGGATGTTCCCAACACAAGAGAGAAAATAGAAAAGTTCTATGTGATCCCCCACGAAAATGTGAAGTAATGAACTCCATGTTATGACATGTTTCCTCTCAAAATTGATAGAAGATTATCCATGTTTATTGAGAAACATTTCTCCCCTTGGGAATAAACTCAATAATCGATGTTGAAGATGATCCATAATTATTGAGACAAAAAAATTCCTTTGGGAAGAAACAACACAACAAATATATACAAGATGACTTCCCATTTTAGATAGGAATTTGTAGGAAGTAAGATCAATGTCTCTAAATTTTACACATGATCCAAAGACAAAAATGATTCCAATGATGCCTTTGAGTGATTCTCAAATATCTCCAAGATAATGCTAAGGTATGATGAATGTTGATAATATGGATTGGGTGTCATATAAGATTTAGGAACATGAAACGTGGATGTATTGTGATAATTGGACGAATGAGAATTGGATACTACTACAGAGGATGTCAACATAGATGATGACTAATTCAATTAGGTCAACTCATAATTATTTGCATAATTTGTCATGATAGAAGTTGATGTAAGTGAGGCAAGAGAAAGATTAAAAGATGGAAATGATGATTGATGTAGGAGAATCCTTTCTTTTAAAGCAATCCTATATCAACCAAAAATATTTATTTTATTATATTTCATTTAGAAGAAGTTTTAGCAATTCATTCCACGTTTTACCATATTATCATTTCTCAACTCGCAAAGTAGGATATATCATCTACACAAGGTCATCTACGTAATACCCTGATTTGAGATCATTTACATTTGTCTATAGAAAGTTATCACTCTCAGGATTTCTCTATCATTCATAGTCAAAGAATTTGGGGCTGACCTGGTCCAAAACTATTGTGCAAACCTATTTTGATTCATGTGGAGCTTAATGGAAAATAATTCAAGTCTTTCTAGGTCCAAGGGGATCTATCTTAGAGATCTATAATGTGTTTCCTTTCACAAAGAATTTTCTTTCATGTTTTGGAGGCCGACCTTCCAATTGATCATTCATCAGGTTTGGTAACCTTTGAGGCCGATGTGGACCATTATTGGAGCTGGAGAATCATATTTAAGATCACATATAATTCATACAGAAGTGATTAGAATTAGGACTCATATATTTTGGATATCCGAATCTAAATGTTAGAATAAGTCCTTTGGCCATTTTTAATGTTCAATGCCCTTGATGCAAGCCTGCGAACACTGGTTATTCACCTATGAAGCATATGATGCATGAAATTTTTCCAATTCAATAAAGGTCTATATTTTTAGAACATTTATCTATGTTGTTTCCACTATGTTAAACTATAAGCTACACAGCTAGAAAATTATTTTTGGACCCTCGATCCATGAATGCACCAACTCGTATCATAGCAATTTTGTGAGCCCTGAAGGTATTCCTTGTGGTGAACAAATTTTTGACCTGAGGTAGACGGCATGTGTTTTCAACTGATCATCAACTGTGAGGTAGTTGAAACCCTAATAGCTAGATCACTGAATTGAGGTAGTTACACTAGATTCGAGGGGAGAAATGTCACTAAGGATATCACCTACTATGGTGAATGTTTCTAGAAGAATGGATGAAATGTTAGAGATGATGTGAGAAATGTGATTTAGATTAGATGTTGTAGAAAAAGATAGAAGAGGTATAAACCCTAGACAAGTAGATGAGAGTGATGATGAGTTACATCTTGTTGCAAATCAAATTAAATAAAATCTTAAAGAAGAAGAAGAAGAATAATATTAGATAAATATGCTAAAAGATATTTCAAAAATTGGTAAGCTACCTAGGATTCAAATTTAAAATTACATGGGAAATGTGAACCCTAAGGATTGATTGATTGGATCAATAATATGGAAGAATACTTTGGATATGAGTAAATTGAATATATAGACCACATAATATTTGAAAAAACTAAGTTGAAAGGTCATGCTTCTTTATGGTGGAAAGAAGTTCAATTGGATAGAAATGGAAGAGGAAAAGAGAAGGTCATAAAATGGGATAGAATGTTGAAAACGTTGAATAATCAATTCATACCCACATGGACTATGAAATGGAATTTCTGAAAAGATTGTAGAACCTAAGGAAAAAAGATATATTTGTGAAGGTGTATACTGAAGAATTCTATAAGATGATCATCAGAACTAGACATAGTGAAGGAAGCAAAAAAAAAGGTTGTGAGGTACATCAATGGAATGAGAACAAATATTTAAGAAGAATTTGGTCTAGTGAAGATGACAATAGTTAAAGAGGCATACCAATTTAAGTTGAAGGTGCAACACCCCTCTGTTTTTCTCTTACGTTTAGATTACGATGCTTTGATATACTTCATCGTGTTGTGTTTGTTCGCTATTTATAGAGCGACGTAGACTATTTGTGGTGGTGTGTTGTATCTTCTTTGATGCTTTATTTGACATGCTTTGATTAGTGTAATAATGTTAGTTTGCTATAACATGATTATTGCACTTGAGTAATTTACTTATGATGGAGCTATTAGTTCGTGACAAGTGTATGTGGTTGTGGGGGGGGTGAAATGTTTTTGTTGAAAATTGGAAAAAGGAGGTTCTCGGGAAATATTGTGGGGCTCTGTATTTTTGCATCTTTCTGGAAGTGGTGATTTTGGAAAAGGCTTTGAAATTGAATCTTGAAGGCGAGGCTCTGCTCTAACCTTCATTTCTTCAAGCTTCAAGAAAATAGGTTCTTTTATTGTTTATTTATTTAGTTGATTTAGAAAGATTGTCTATACAAAATTCAATTTTATAGAAGCTTTGTTTAATTGATTAAAAATAAATTGAAGGATTGCTTGTGTAAGAAGATTTTGTAGTTTTAGTAGAAGCTTTTAGTTGTTTTGATAATTTGTAAGGCTTATGTATTTGAAGATTTTCCGTGATAAATTTAGTGCCTCTGTAGAAAGTTCTATAGTGAAATTAGAGAGCCTTTGTGAAATTGATATTTTAAACAACGGAAAAACCTAGAGGGAAACATTATAAGAATTAGAAAATTTATTGAAAACTTATGTGTAGAAAATTATTGAAAGCTTCTATGTAGAAAATTGTTGAAAGCTTCTATAGGGAATTGATTTTTTTTAAAATAGAAAATTCTAAAGAAAATAATAGAGATATTATAAATCTTGTGTGGAATTTGAATTGTTCCGGAAATTTGCATAATTTTTCCTATAGATGGTTTTTTTTAAATGTTTCTTCCCAGTTTTAGAATGTTGGGTGTTTCAAAATCGTCATATGGCGGAATTTAAGCAGAGTATTTTAAATTGAATCACAGTTTGAAAGGCTTGTTTATTTTACATTGTTTAAAGTATATGTGGTTGTAGTGGGGGAGCGCATGGCTGCCCCCACCAATGCCCCTCCCATGGGGGAGGTCGTAGTGGAGGCAGCGACCACTGCCTCCCACCCAAGCTCCCATGGGGACAACTTAAGAATAGTCACCCTCCTTCCTCAAAAATATCGGCGCCTTTATGCTTTACACTGAATTTTTAAAAGATTCAGATTTTTCTATAAAGGTTTTCGATATATTTATTTAAGAGACTTTATATGTAATATATATAATATAATATATATATATATATATATATATATATATATATATATATATATATATATATGTGGAATGGATATTTATTATGATTCTTGCAAAATACTAATTAAATATTTAATGTATATATATTATAAGTGTATATACATAATTATATAATTTAAAATATAATTATGTATATATATATTAAATATATATTTAAAATAGTTTTATTTAAAAAGGGAAGCATGCTTATGCAACATTAGAGGAAATTAATTTAGTTATTTTGTAGTGAAATTATATTGCCTTTAAAGGGAATCGAGGAATTGAGTTCAAATAAAATTAGATTTTTCCTCTCTATGATTAGGAAGGGCTTTTATTCTGATTAGTGTAATTGGGCAATTGGTTTTAGTATTTTTATCATTAAATAAAAATGGATTTAGGAAATATAGATATTAGATTCAATTCACGTCTTGATTTCCCTTTAGTAATTATTTCTTCTTGATTCATTTTGGGAATGGGTTAAGTGAGTCTTTAATATGTAAGTCTTCCAAAGGTTCTTTATTGTGTGGGGGTTGTCGTATCGTGTGGTCAACCACTTTTTTTTCCCTTGGGTAGTGCATGGATTGATTTAAGTGTTTTACCCGGTTTCCACGAACTGGGATTTGTGCCTCCTTTGAGAGGAGTGGATTGTGTAATTTGTTGCCTCCAGTGTTTGGAGTGGGATTCGTTATAATGCCTCCTTTGGATGGAGTGGTTTGGTTATTTGTTTTCTCCTTAGTTTGGAGTGGTTATGTTATCTGTGTTGACAATAGGAGATTGAATGTCGATGGGGGCCAAGATTTGGAAAGATATGATGGGTAACTCATGTACCTTGAGTGACACTTCTCCTAGGTCAGCAGTAAATGGTTCACTCATTTATTTAGTCATTTAACTCAGGTAGCATTATATCCTTGAGTTAGTGTTGTACTTGTGATTGTTTCGTTTAGTTTTGAGTCAGCTTGTGTCTAGAGGGAGTAGGTTCGGCCATGTATACTTTTTACTGTCTCCTAGCATAGGGGGTGGGCCTACGGGTACCACTTGGTTGAGAGAAATGTGCACCCTACTTCATTGAGTCCCCCTTGATCTTCAGTTTGTGATGGCGAGATTTCCAGTATTTATTTCATGCTTTATATTTATTTCAGTTGGATCCTGTAATTATTACCCCCCAGTTGTATTTGAGGTGGTTGTTTGTATTATGTTTTCACATTGTATGTACTACCTCATTCGGGGAATGAGAGATGTAATCTGATTTGTTAAAGTTAATGTAATGTGAAAGCTTATTGTATTTCTTAATGTAATGTTGTTATTTATCTTGTATGGTATGTATGAGTACTTAATTCCTTGAGTAGTTAAAATTCTATGGATGTAATTATGTTGTATATATGGGTTTAAAAGTAATCTTGTCTCGTAGCCTTAGAGGTTGTTGGAGATAAGAAGTAAACTTTCATGTTATTATACTTTAAATAAATAAAAAATTGTGCATTTGAGTAGTTAATTGCAAATTCCTCTAGGGTATACATGGCGGGGCATTACAAATGGTATCAAAGTCCCAGGCTCATACACTGGGTACTCTAGGTACATTTGAGTCCTTTATGTTGTCTCTGTGAATTTGTTAGTGGAATTGTTAATTTATCACGTGTACATGGATTTTACATTTAGCATGATGTACTCTATGGAAAAGAGTAGCGTGAATGAAACCTAATAAAAGGTTATGGATGGAAATTAATTTTATGTATCCTATGGTTTATGGAATTGGATGTTCCTATGGGATTATGTATGTAGTTGTACCCCCCTGTAAATGTAAGAAACCAATAATTGTATCTTGTTTAAGTGTTGTGAATACCTGGTACTTTCTTTGTGTATCCATGTGATGGTGATACTTGGTACCCATCCTTGATAAAAAATTCACACTTTGGTGTGGGATTTACCATACCATTATGTGTGTTTTCATGTTTGTTACCTGATTGAGGACCAACCCATGTGAGGTTGAAACTTATATATATATGAGTAACTAAAAGATATATTTTTCTTTTGGTTCTCTAGACCCTCAATCCATGAAGGGATAGTAGGAGCCACAAAGTTCCTTTGGTGGAGTGTGTAGCATATGCATATTGTAGCGCAGAGCATCTCAGCTCAACCAATCCTGAGGAAACGTACCCACTACTTTCCCTTATCATGGATCAGGATACTTGATCGATAAGTGTTAACCTAATTCCCACATATTTGAGTACAACAACATAGATTTGTTAGTGTATGCCTGGCCATCCTTAGTGGTGTTGATCTGGCATTATTGAGTTAACCTCGTTTGTATAAGAGGTGAAGCTCGGTAGCCCCATAGTGATATTATGATTTTTGCATTATATATTTAGTGTATCTGCACATGCTCTGACATGATGTGATAGATAAAATGCCATACCTCACTGATGTTCCAACATAGTTTTGGTGATGATGTTGTGATATACTATATTTGCACATGTTCAAATATGATGCAATACAATGCCACACCTCACTGATGCTCTGACATAGTGATGGTGATGATGTCGTGTTACATGATGCCACATGCATACACACATGAAGGTGCATTATGAGATTGTCTTTGTTAGCCTACTTGTGCGATGAATGTTATGGGGCCTCAAACACTTGTAGAGGGATCCTCATGGCTGCTTTGACCATATTTTTCAAGTAGCATGTGAGCAGATCCTAGCCATGTATACCTCTCGCTACAGCAAGTTCCTATGTGTGTCTTCTCCATGAGGTATCATGATATGGGGTGTGTTCTATGTGTGCCTACTTTCACGGACCCACAGACACAATTCCACATGGCATATGACCAGTACGTGCCTTCTACAGCTAGCGTATGACCAAGTAGAGTGACGAAGTGATAGTTGTGGATACACTCTAGGTCATGTGGATGGCGTTCTCACTCTGCATCACATGAGGGATATTATTATTCTAGCGAGACATTGTTTCCTCCTTCCTCGTTTGGTGGCTAGTATCTAGTCACACAGTGTTGTACAGTGCAATTTTAAATATTGTGAACTTTCTTTTTGGTTATTGATGATTTTTCAGTTGATTGTGAAGGTCGATGCCTTATTTATATTTGATTGTGAAGCTTTAGCCATGGCTTGTGATCTTATTTATTTATAACCCTAGTGGTTATATATTTGATTTAGTGTTGAAATTATGCGTATTTATTGCCTTAATGCTGAGATGGTATCTTAAGTTTCTATTCTTTATGAACTTGGTGGTTAAGCTAGTTTATCATTTTTTTAATGTCAAAAATGTGTCGTATTATGAATCCTCTCCAAGGACATATGAGGTGGACTTGGTGAGTGTATACGAGGAAGTAGATGCAGGAAACATTGAGGATGGGGGTATGTGAGGCGGTTATGCAGCAAGGACCCACTACTCACCTATGTGTGATGACTATATCTTGGAGGCCAATCACCTTATACAACAAGAGATGGGTCATTGTGGTCTTGATTGGATGGTCTCGCCTCATGTGTGGCCTAACACCATCAAGCCACTGATTCTGATGTATGGATTATTTGAGATGGACTTTGGTTCTTGTTTCATGGATTCTTGTATCATGGATTAGTATGCTGATTTCTGGTGTCTAGATAGACCCATGTGTGACCTTGTGATGATTTCTGGTGATGTGTATTGGTTTGTATGTGAAGAATGTATGTTAAATCATGGATATGTGTTTTTGGAGACTTGGTTGGTGGTTGCTTCACCATGTTGGCTTGTATGGATTGATAGTGTTCTTGGTTGGGTTGATTATGGCACAGGTTGTTGTTGTTTTTATGTTGAGGTATGGAGTGGTTCAATTTTGGAACCATTGATTATGTGTGATTCTATGGATTTTTTACTAGGGGTATTTGTAGGCTTCCAGGAGTAAGCTTGACCTTGGGGGGAGAATGTAACACCCCTCTATTTTTCTCTTATGTTTATATTACGATGCTTTGATATACTTCATCATGTTGTGTGTGTTCGCTATTTATAGAGTGGCGTAGACTATTTGTGGTGGTGTGTTGTATCATCTTTGATGCTTTATTTGACATGCCTTGATTAGTGTAATAATGTTAGTTTGCTATAACATGATTATTGCACTTGAGTAATTTACTTATGATGGAACTATCAGTTAGTGACAAGTGTATGTGGCTGTGGGGGGGGGTGAAATTATTTTGTTGAAAATTGGAAAAAGGAGGTTCTCAGGAAATATTGTGGGACTTTGTATTTTTCCATCTTTCTAGAAGTGTTGATTTTGGAAAAGGCTTTGAAATTGAATTATGAAGGTGAGGCTCTGCTCCAACCTTCATTTCTTCGAGCTTCAAGAAAACAACTTCTTTTATTGTTTAATAAATTTAGTTTATTTAGAAAGATTGTTTGTACAAAGTTCAATTTTGTAGAAGCTTTGTTTAATTGATTAAAAATAAATTGAAGGATTGCCTATGTAACAAGATTTTGTATTTTTAGTAGAAGCTTTTAGTTGTTTTGAGAATTTGTAAGGCTTTTGTATTTGAAGATTTTCCATGATAAATTTAGTGCCTTTGTAGGAAAATTTTATAGTGAAATTAGAGAGCCTTTGTGAAATTGATATTTTAAACAATCGAAAAACCCAGAGGGAAACATTATAAGATTTAGAAAATTTATTCAAAGCTTTTGTGTAGAAAATTATTGAAAGCTTCTGTATAGAAAATTATTAAAAGCTTTTGTGTAGAAAATTGTTGAAAGCTTCTATAGGGAATTGATTTAAAAAATAATAGAAAATTCTAAAGAAAACAATAGAGATATTAGAAATCTACTATGGAATTTGAATTGTTCAAAAAACTTGCATAATTTTGCTTGTAGATGGTTTTTTTTTTAAATGTTTCTTCCCAGTTTCAGAATGTTGGGTGTTTCATTTCATTTTAATATATACTTATATATATGTACCTATATATATATACATATATAATGTAAATTAGATATATATATATACATACAGATAAATATGCATATATTGTGTTTCAAAATCACCGTACGACTGAATTTAAGAAGAGTTTTAAATTGAATCGCAATTTGAAAGGCTTGTTTTTTTTTATATTGTTTAAACTGTATGTGGCTATGGGGGGTGAGTGCATGGCTTCCCCCACCAATGCCCCTCCCATGGGGGAGGCGGTAGTGGAGGCAGTCACTGTTGCCTCCCACCCAAGCTCCCATGGGGATGGCTTAAGAATAGCCGCCCCCCTTCCTCACAAGTATCGGTGCCTTAACGCATTACATAGAGTTTTTAAAAGATTCAGATTTTTCTATAAAGGTTTCCGATATATTTTTTTAAGACACTTTCTATGTAATATATATATAATATAATATATATATATATATATATATATATATATGTATATGTGGAATGGATATTTATTATGATTCTTGCAAAACACTAATTAAATATTTAATGTATATATACTATAAGTGTATATACATAATTATATAATTTAAAATATAATTATGTATATATATTAAATATATATTTAAAATAGTTTTATTTCAAAATGGAAGCATTTTTATGCATAATTAGAGGAAATTAATTTAGTTATTTTGTAATGAAATTATATTGCCTTTAAAAGGAATTGAGGAATTGAGTTCAAATAAAATTAGATTTTTCCTCTCTGTGATTAGGAAGGGATTTTATTCTGATTAGTGTAATTGGGCAATTGGTTTTAGTATTTTTATCATTAAATGAAAATGGATTTAGGAAATCTAGATATTAGATTCAATTCATGTCTTCATTGCCCTTTAGTAATTATTTCTTCTTAATTCATTTTGGGAATGGGTTAACTAAGTCTTTAATGTGTAAGTCTTCCAGAGGTTTTTTATTGTATGGGGGTTGTTGTATCATGTGGTCAACCATTTGTTTTTTTGTTGGGTAGTGCATGGAGTCATTTCAGTGTTTTACCTGGTTTCCACGAACAGGGATTTGTGCCTCCTTTGAGAGGTGTATTGTGTAATTTGTTGCCTCCAGTGTTTGGAGTGGGATTCGTTATATGTTGCCTCATGGGGATGGAGTGGTTTGGTTATTTGTTTTCTCCTTTGTTTGGAGTGGTTATGTTTAGTGTGTTGACAATAGGAGAGTGAATCTTGATGGGGGGCAAGATTTGGAAAGATCTGATGGGTAACTCATGTACCTTGAGTGACACTTCTCCTAGGTCAGCAGTATATGGTTCACTGGTCTATTTAGTCATTTAACTTAGGTAGCATTGTATCCTTGAGTTAGTGTTGTACTTTTGATTTTTTCATTTAGTTTTGAGTTAGCTTGTGTCTAGAGGTAGTAGGTTCAGCCATGTATACTTGTTATTGTCTCCTAGCATGGGGGGTGGGCCTATGGGTACCACTTGGTTGGGAGGAACGTGCACCCTACACCGTTGGGTCCCCCTTGATCTTCAATTCATGATGGTGATATTTCCAATTGGAGAGCTCATGGTATCCAGTATTTATTTCATGCTTTATATTTATTTCAGTTGGATCCTATAATTATTACCTCTCAGTTGTATTTGAGGTGGTTGTTTGTATTATGTTTTCATATTGTATGTACGACCTCATTTGGGGAATGAGAGATGTAATCTGATTTGTTAAAGTTAATGTTATGTGAAATCTTATTGTATTTTATAATGTAATGTTGTAATTTATCTTGAATGGTATGTATGATTACTTAATTCCTTAAGTAGTTAAAATTCTATGGATGTAATTATGGTGTATATATGGGTTTAAAAGTAATCTTGTCTCGTAGCCTTAGAGGTTGTTGGCAATAGGAAGTGAAATTTCATGTTATTATACTTTAAATAAATAAAAAATTGTGTGTTTGAGTAGTTAATTGCAACCTTCTCTAGGGTATATGTGGCGGGGCATTACAAAAGGTGGATGAGAAGTTGATAAAGAAGTTTGAAGAAAGTCAGAGAAGTGCAAGGGGAAGATTCCAGAGGAATAGATCACAATCTAGAGAAATAAGGCCTTAAGTAGATCAAAACAAGGATAGGAAACCTTACTAGAGTGAAGAAAAGGATCATAATTCATATTCAAAAGGAAGAGAGGACATAAATTTCTACTCCAGTGAAAAATAAGGTCATATTTCTTACCACAATGAAGGATATATGAGAGATGAAGGGAGATCTAAGAAGAGACCATTTAGAGGAACCTGTTCCAAGTGTGAAGGTGAAGGATATAGAGCATTTGAATGGCATGAAGGAAGTTCTGGCAAGAAAACCGAGAATACTGAAAGAACAATATATGTAGAAGAAGAACCTATTGAATCCCCTAATTTAATTGGGAAACTTGAGAAAGGTGAATCATTGGTGATGAGGAGAGCTCTAATGCATGAAGAAGTGACAAAAGAACCACCACAAAAAAAGATTCTTTTTAGAAAAAGATGTAAGTTTGAAGGAAAGGTATGTAAAGTTATCATTGATAGTGGTAGCAATGATAACTGAGTTTCAAAATAAATGGTAATCAAGTTGAATTTGAATAGATTGAAACATCCAAAACCCTATAGGATAGTATAGATTGAGGATGAGCATAAGATATTGGTGAATGAGCAATGTTTAGTGAAATTTTATATAGGATCATATAAGGATGAAGTATTGTGTGATATTATGCACATGGATGCATGTCATTTATTGTTAGGAAGACCATGGAAATATGATAGGAAGGATATTCATGATGGAGGAAAGAATACATATATTGTGACTGCAGATGATAAAATAACCATATTGATACCTTTGGAAGAAGAAGACACTAAAGTTTGTGGAATGATCAGATTATTGTTTGGTTAATGGAAGAAATTTTATGGATGGATTGAGGCATGAGAACATGTTTTTGGTATTAATACCAAAGAATGGTGGTAAAATAGAAGCAGAGGTAGCCAGGTTGTTGACAAAGTATGAAGACATCATATTAGAGAATGTACCAGATGGACTACCACAAGTCTAGAGTATCAATCATCAAATAGATCTTATACTGAGAGTAAGTTTTCCAGACAAAGTGGTACACTAGGTGACACTAGTAGAGAATGTGGAACTAAAAAAATAGATTGAAGAGCTTTTGAAGAAAGGATTGATTAGAGAAATTTTGAGTCCATGTGCGATTCCTACTATACTTGCACCCAAGAAATATGGAGAGCTGAGAACGTGTACAGATTCTAGAGTAATCAATAGGATCACTACCAAGTATATATTCCCATTTCCAAGGATGAATGTCATTATGGATTGTTTTGAGTGGAGCAAAGTATTTTACAAAGATTGATCTAAAGAGTGGGTATCAAAAAATCAATATCAGGGAAGGAGATGAGTGGAAGACTATATTTAAGACTAATGAAGGATTGTATGAGTGGTTAGTAATGCCTTTTGGATTAACCAATGATCCTAGCACTTTCATGAGATTGATGAAAGGGGCACTAAAAATGTTCTTGGGTAAGTTTGTTAAATTATTTACCTAGATGATATTAGAATTTTTAGTAAGACTAGAGAAGAACATTTATGGCACATCAAACAAGTATTGTAGAGGCTAAGAGAAGAGGAGTTTTTGATTAATATCAAGAAGTGGAGCTTTCTAAAGACAAAGTTGGTGTATTTGGGATTCGTCACTTATCTTGAAGGTTTGAAGATGGGCCCTGAGAAGGTTAAGGCAATTTTTGAGTGGCCTACATCAGTAAACATTAGAGAGGTTAGACAATTCCATGGATTGGATAGTTTCTATTGAAAATTCAACAAGAACTCTATTGGAATTTATACACCCATGATTAACACAATGAGTGTAGATAGAAAATATATTAAGTGGATGTCTGGAGAACAAAGAAGTTTTGAATTGATAAATAAAAAGGTGACAGAACAACTAGTGTTAGCATTACATGATTTTGGCAAAGTATTTCAAGTTGATTATGATGCAAGTGGAAATGCAAAAGGAGTGGTTTTTTTTGGGAATAGGATGACATTTAATTGCAATCCTAAACATATTTCGTGTATCTCCTAAGTTCTTCGAAAGTGTTCCCCAGCACTAGGATTATAAAGAGATTAAATTCGAATGAAATGAACATGTAAATTGACATTTGTGATTATTCCTAAATAATACGAACATGTGGGGACATCCAAGAAGAGATCCTACAAGATAGGAGCACATGGGGTACCCACATGGAAGGTGGAACCCAGCTTGCTTCAGCTAACTGTTTGGAGGATTGACATTACTTCAGTAATGCATGTCTAATTCATACAAACTAGGGATTGATATTTACATGAGTTGAGTGGCACTATCAGTTTAGTTCAGCTATGGTTTAGTTATCTTTAGTTGCATGTAGTTTTTTTTATTTGTATACTAGTTGACTTGACTAATGACTTCATTTGAATGATAGATAACAGGTGGATACTTTTAGTTAAGTGGGGATTATCAATCATGCATAATATTTGCATGAATTGATGGAGAGATATGTTTCAGTTAATTAAGATTGACTTGGGTCCACCTTGGATGCCCAAGTTGGCATTTTTCAGTTAACACGTTTTGCATGAGAAGATATTTACAAGGCTCAGTCAAGTGGGCCCATTATTGGGTGCAAAATTTGAGGTGGAATTTGAAAGATATTATCTTGACCAAAGTTCAGTTAAGTGTTCAATTTGGGGTGCCTAAATTGACGAAGAATTTGGTTTGACTTGAGATTACATTGTGGAACTCTACCTACCCAATCTAAGCATAGGTTTTGTTAGGAGCTTTATGCTCTTGTATTTGTACAACTCTTGTGTTTTTGCATGCTCATAATTATCTATTTATTGCAGCAAGTGCATAAGAGTTCTATGAGAGTCTATTTGAAGGTTGTGAAGAAGGACTGTTGAAGGCAAGGAAGGATATCAATCAAGGATTGATATAATATTATTATAATCTTTTTCTAAGGTTAAATAATACAAGCATTATTGATTTTGGTGGAGTTTTTTCCCAAAAGGGTTTCTCCATGTATATGTTGTGTCACTTCTATCTTCTTGTCTCATTCTTCTACAACCTTATGTCTCTTTCTACAATTGATAAAATTGATCTAAACAAATTAATCATACACAAAGAATTGTGACAAAGAACACTTAATTAGATCTACAGTCTCATAGTTTTACAAGTTTTAAGCTATAATATTACCTTCATTTTCAACATATGGTGTCAAATCTAATGATTGATTAGGGTTTGGGATGCCTTTCTATTAAAATTTTGAAGGTTCTTTTGTTGTAGTGTGAGCTTTTACTATTGTGCTATTGCATATTTATAAAAGAAGTGTGTTACAATGAGTTCTAGTTCTCGTTTAGATATTTAAAGATTCAATGGATCTAGTCATGAGATGTGGAAACTAAAAATGGAGGATATCCTTGAAGAGATAGATCAATGGTTAGTTATTTGCAATGAGACAAAGTCACCTAAAATAATGTCAGAGGAGGATTGGGCTAAGCTTGATAAGAAGTCAAGAGGGACCATAAGGTTATGTCTTGCAGATGTTGTTCTCTTGAGTGTTTTAGATGAAGCTACTACATATAAATTATGGAAGAGGATAGGTGATATCTATCAAACCAAAAGTCTTACTAGTAAGTTGTATCTGAAAAGATAGTTATATTCTTTAAAGATGAAAAATGGTGATTTTGTTTCACATCATTTAAATGCTTTCAATTTGATTCTAAGTCAGTTAGCATCTATAAATGTAAATCTAGAAGATGAAGATAAATGCATTTTGTTACTTTGTTCTTTACCAAAGTCTTGGGAAAATCTAATTGTTGCTATCAGTGGTAGTGGTGCAGATCCTAAGATGGAAAATATTATTCCTACTCTCCTATCAAAGGAGATGAGGAGGAAGTCTAAAACGGGATCCCAAGATGCCTTGTTTGTAAGAGGTAGGCCTAAGGAAAAGGAACCTAAGGGAGACAAGAAAGGAAAGGGTAAGTCCAAAGGACGGTCTAAAACCCCTTGTAAGAGTAAGGTAAATTGTTGGAACTGTGGGAAACAAGGACATGTAAAGAAGCATTGTAAGAACGAGAAAAAGAGTTTTGATGCTTCTATACAGAAATCCTCAGATGACGGTAATGATACATTGATAATTTCATGTAAAACTATTAGTGATGACTCTTGGCTTATTGATCCAGGTTGCTCCTATCATATGACTCCTAACAAGGAGTGGTTCACTAAGTATATTGAATATGATGGAGGGAATATCTTCTTTGGAGATAATAGCACAACAAAGATTGTAGGAACAAGAGAGGTAAATTTTTGTTTCAATGATGTAGGGTTAAGACCCTTAATGATGTTTTACATATTCTAGGAATTGCTAGAAATCTACTTTATGTATCTAAGTTTAATGATTATAGAATGCATGTGACATTTGACAAAGGTGGTTACTAAAGGATCTCAGAACGGGACTTTGTCTAAGCTTGATACCTCCAATTTGAATAAATCAACCAATGTAATTGAAGCTGAAAATACATGTGTGTTGTGGCACCATAGATTGGGCCACATTGGTGAAAATTTCTTAGGACCATTCTTAATAAGAAATTGGTTAATGGTATTCCTAATTATAATATTGGGGTGATCCCACAATACTGGTTTACAATTTTTGGCCAAACTAGACAAGTAACTAATTTTTTCTAACTAAATCTTCACTTTCGGGCACCTATAGAGGCTAAACCATGAGGAATTTGAAGATGATTCAAACTACTAATTTGTGAAATTTTGTCTGTAGATTCTAAATATACTTTTTAAAAAAAATTTGGAATCAGATTGCACTTCTTTTTCCATCTCCTTTGAAAACTAGTTTTTTTCATAAACACCATTTTTAAGGAGTGATGCTCACTGTATACAACATAGCTTTTTTTCCATGAAGGATAAAATTCTATTTTTTTCAAATTTAGATTTGTAACTATGATATCTAGTGCTTTCATTTGGCTTCATATTTTTTTATTGAATTTTTTTTCCTTAATCAAGTTTTGAAGTGAAACCAATTACAATTCAAACATAGGCAAACTATATACAACATCTTTTTTTGTATGTATCAAAATTCTTTTTCTTTTTTGGATCAAGCACTTCAATATCTAGTGCATTGATATTTTTTAAATTTTTTTTTATAATCTACTATTTTTCCACATGTGCAAAACAAAGAGCTTCATTTTCAGTGAATAACCTACATTCACAAGAAATAAAAAATAAATATAATAATACAACTAAATTTATTTAAAATTATAATTTTTGGGAAGCTTATAATAAGGACTACATACTTACAAAAAAGAAAAAATTAATGAATTCATTTGATCCCCCAAAAGGTAAATCAAAAGTGGTTTTTTGTCAACATTTTGATAGGTGTAAAGGAGACTCCATTATAGGTATGGTTTAAAACTAGCGGGGTTATATCCAAGGGCGTTTGATCTGAGGTGGTTTAATCAAACCCTCTTCAATTGGAATCCTTTAAATGGAAATTTTTAAGGCTTAAATCATTATATTTTCTAAAAATATGTGATTTCAACAAAAATTAGGATCTCTCAAAAATTGTAAACTAGTATTGTGGTATCACCAATTGGAAAAAGTGATTTTTGTGAGAATTGTGTGTTTGGAAAGCAATCTAGATCTCCATTTCCTAATCGAACAAATAAAGCTAAAAGATTATTATAAATTATTCATTCAGATGTTATGGGTCCTATGGATATTGATTCTATTGGAAATCTAGATATTATGTCACATTTATTGATGATGTCTCAAGATACACTTGAATCTATTTTATGCATAAAAAATCTGATGTGTTCAATAAGTTTACAAAATTTAAGGCTTTAGTTGAGAAACAATCAGATCATAAGATAAAATTGTTGAGATCAGATAATGGTGATGAATAGTGTTCTAAGGAATTTGATGATTATTGTATGCATGCAGGAATTGTGAGATAGAAAACTACTCCATATACACCTCAACAAAATGAAGTAACAAAAAGGATAAACCGAACCTTAATGGAAAGAGCTAGGAGTATGTTAGGATAAACATATTTATGTATCTCCTAAGTTCTTGGAAAGTGCTCCCCAACACTTGGATTAGAAAGAGATTAAATTCAAATGAAATGAACATGTAAATTGACATTTGTGATTATTCCTAAATAATAGGAACATGTGGGATGTCCAAGAAGAGTTCCTACAAGATAGGAGCACATGGGGTGCCCACATGGAAGGTGGAACCCACCTTGCTTCAGTTAACTATTTGGAGGATTGATATTACTTTAGTAATGCATGTCTAGTTCCTAAAAATAGGGATTGATATTTACATGAGTGGAGTGGCACTATCAGTTCAGTATCAATTCAGTATCAGTTCAATATCAATTCAATATCAATTCAGTATTAGTTCAGTATCAATTTAGTATCAGTTCAGTTTAGTTTAGTTTATTTCAATTTAGTTTAGTTCAGTTCAATTCAGGTTAGTTCAGTTATCCTCTATTGCATGTAGTTACTTTGAGTTGTATACTAGTTGAATTGACTACTGACTTCAATTGCATGATAGATAACAAGTGGATACTTTCAGTCAAGTGGGGATGATCAATCATGCATAGTGTTTGCATGATTTGATGGAGAGATATGTCTCAATTAACTAAGATTGACTTGGGTCCACCTTGGGCACCCAAGTTGGAATCTTTCAGGTAACACCTTTTGCATGATAAGATATTTACAAGGCTCAATCAAGTGGGCCCATTCTTTGGTGCAAACTTTGAGGTGGAGTTTGCAAGATATTTTCTTAACCAAAGTTTAGTTAAGTGTTCAATTTGGGGTGCCTAAATTGAGGAAGACTTTCGTTTGACTTCAGATTACATTCTGGAACTCTACTCGCCCAATCTAAGCATAGATTTTTGTGAGCAGATTTATTCTCTTGTATTTTTACAACTCTTGTGACTTTACATGCTCATAATTGTCTATTTATTGCAGCAAGTGCATAAGATTTCTATGATAGTTTATTTGCAAGTTGTGAAGAAGGATTGTTGAAGGCAAGAAAGCATATCAATCAAGGATTGATACAATATTATTGTAATCTTGTTGTAAGGTTAAATAATACAAGCACTATTGATTCTAGTGGAATTTTTTCTTGAAAGGGTTTCTCCACATATATGTTGTGTCACTTCTATCTTCTTGTGTTATTCTTCTACAATCTTTTGTCTCTTTCTACAATTGATAAAATTGATCATCTAAAACATTAATCATACACAAAGAATTGTGAAAAAGAACACTTAATTAGATCTACAGTCTCATAGTTTTACAAGTTTTAAGCTACAATATTACCTTCATTTTCAATAGTGTTAAGTCAAGAAGGGAGACTAATATCCTATTTAATTGATAATTTGAATGATTCTAGAAGAAGATATTCAATTTATGATTAGGAGTTTTGTGTCATAGTTCAAGCCTTCAAGAAGTGGAGAAATTATTTGTTATCCAAAGTGTTTTCATTATATATTGACCATCAAGATTTCTAGTATTTGAATAGTCAAGGGAAGTTGAAGTAGAGACATATGAGATGGGTTGATTTTTTGAATTGTTATACATTTGTGTTGAAGCACAGGAGTGGCAAGTCAAACAAAGTTGTAGATGCAATGAGCTAAAGGATAAATTTGTTGACAGAGATAAAAGTGGAAGTATTGGGATTTGAGGAACTAAAGCATATGTACAAAGATGATACATATTTTGTTGAATCTTGGAGAGTATGTAAATAAATAGTAGTGATAGACTGGAGCCAATGAATGGAATATTTCATTCAAGAAGATATTTTGTTCAAAGGAAATCAGTTGTGTATTCCAAGGAGTTCAATGATAGGGAATCCGGTGAAGGAGAAGCATAGTGGAGGACTACTAGGACATTTTTGGATTGATAAATAGTATCTTTAGTGAGTGAACACTATTTTTGGTTGCAAATATATAGGGATGTCAGGAAGTACGTTCGAAATTGCATAATTTGTCAAGTTGCAAAAGGGAGTAGACAAAATACTAGATTGTACAAACCTTTGATAGTACTAGAGAGAGCTTGGGAAGATATAAGCATGGATTTCATATTGGTATTCCCTAGAACATAAAGAGGATATGATTCTATCATGGTAGTAGTGGAAATATTTTCTAAAATTGAAAATTCAATTCCTTGTAAGAAGACTTGTGATGCTATCAATGTTGTTGACCTATTTTTCAAGGAGATTTTGAGATTGCATGGATTACCTAAGAGTATAGTTTCCAATAGAGACACCAAGTTTATTGGATACTTTTGGAGGACATTGTGGAAGAATATGAAAATAAATTTGAAGTTCAGTTTAGAATATCACCCACAAATAGATGGATAGAAAAAATTATGAATAAAAGTTTGGGTAACCTATTAAGATGTTTGGTTGGAGATAAGATAGGAAATTGGGATATAGTTTTATCAAAAGAAGAGTTTGCCTACAATAATTGATTAAATCAGACTACTCGAAAGACACCATTTGAGGTTGTGATAGAAGTACATCCTAGAGGAGTTATAGACCTCAGAGACATCACTATGGAGAATAAGAGGAGTGAAAAACTAGAAAAGTTTGTAGAATTCAAGTAAACATTGCATAGTCAAGTTCAGAAATACTTGGAGGACATGAACATTAAGTACAAGGATAAGGAAAATGAGAAAAGGGGACATAAGGAATTTTTTGTTGGAGATGAAGTTATGGTATATCTAAAAAATGAGATATTTCTAATTAGAACATACAATAAGCTTAAGATGAGGAATTTTGGACCTTTTATGATTCTTAGGAAGTTTGATTCCAGAAATACGTATGACATAGAGTTATCAGAGACACTAGGTATATCACCTATTTTCAATATTGTACATATATGAATAACATGAAGGATATACAAGTGGTAGTGACACAAAAGCTGATTTGAAGAAATAGTTACCAGATCAACCATCGGATGAGATTGAGAAGATTTTTCATACTAGAACCAAAAGAAGCACTAGGAACAAGCAATACAAGGAATATTTGGTAAAATGGAAAGTCGTACCAATGGAGGATTCATCTTGGATTTCTTAGGCTGAGGTGGACCATTTTGGTTTTCCTTTAGTACCTAGATAGTGAGAGACTCACTTTTCTTCCAACCCTAGGTGTCTGATGTAGGAGCATCCCTGGTTGTAAAGGAATCTTGTTTCATCACAAAAACATTTATGTTCTTGCATTTTATTCAATAGAATTTTTAGAAATTCATTCTATATTTTACCATATTATCATTTCTTAGATCCTAGAGTATGATATAGCATCTACACGAGGTCATCTATGTCAAATCCAAATTTTAGATTATTTGTATTTGTCTACAGAAAGATATCACTCTCAGAATTTGGCAATCATTCATAGTTAGAGAATTTGGGGTTAGCCTGGTCCAGAACTATTATGAGGACCTATTTCGGAGCATACCAAGCTTAATGAAACATCATTCAAGTTATTTTGGGTCCAAAGAGGTTTATCTTCAAGATCTACAATACATTTCCTTTCACAAAGAATTATCTTTCATGTTTTGGAGGTTGACCTTCATGTTTGATCATTCATTTGGTTTTGTAACCTTTGAGGCCAACACAAACCACTCTTGGAGCTAGAGAACCGTATTGAAGATCATATTTAATTCACAAGAAGGCAATAGTGGATACTAGTGATTGTAACAAGGATTAGAACTCAGATATTTTGGATATCTAAATCTGACTATTAGAAAAAGGCCTTTGGCCAATTGTAATATTGAATGCCATTATTGCAGGCCAATGATGTTGAAAGAATGAAGAAGGAACCCTTTAATTTTTTGTCATTGATGTCAACATTGATTGTTGATATTTACTCTAATATAGTGAACAGAATGGAGTTATATTAATCCCATATTTTGGTTTGCATTCATTCACATGATTAGATCTACTTATGCAGTAATAATATGTTATTTTTTACTATGATATGTATTTATGTTCAATATTTCAACTATTTTGGATGTACACTTTGAAAGTTATAAGTGACAATAGTTTGGAATTCAATTTTGGCTTTATATAGGGTAAATGGGTATGAGTAATCTGGTCTTTGTTCCTCCGGTGTTAAGAATCAGACTTTGCAATTTTGGGAGATTATTTACCAATATCAGTACACTATATTCCAAATGGTGCATGATTCTATGATCATATGGATTGTTGGTGTTGATTAGTTGGCTTATTTTTTATTAGGTCTAATTCTTGGCCAACCTAATGCTTGATATATGTGTTAGAGATTAAATATGTATTGCAAATGTTAATGAGATCTATTTTAGGTCCATGCCAAGCCAACTTAAGTGTTGCATGTTTGGTTTGAGCACAAAGATGTTTTTGATTCAGGTATGGAGCTGAAAAGGGAATTTTGATTCAATTTTTGGCTATATCTAATTAGGCCAACCTAATTGATGTATGTGGATGTATTGGATATATATGTAAGACATTTTTGAGATCGTAGAAGAGAGATGAGATATGATGAGATGCAAATATGTGAATTTTATATTCACATGAGCATATCTATAGTAGAATTGTTGTGAATGTCGAGCAAATGTAAAGCAAAGAAAGAGTTTTGTGTTATGTATCTAAGAAAGTACATAGATTCATTATATTGAGCTTCAAAGGATTTGAATCTAGTACAAGGATGGTAAATTTTGTATCAATTCACATCCTAGTTTTGTAGCCATTTTTATTTTGTATCTTTTTGTGGTTGTGAGCCCTATAATTGGATAGTTTATCCTAGCAATGAGCCTCTGTAATATCTTATAACCAATTATAATATATTGTGAGATAATCCTCAACATGATTTTTCCCTTTTTGGGTTTTCCACGTAAAAATCCTAGTGTTCATCTGTCATGTGATCTTTTGGTTATTTCATGCTTTATTTCTTTGTTATAGTTAGATATTTTTTGATAATTGGATGGATTATGATTAAATGATTTAATAAAATACTAATTCACCCCCCCCCCCTCTCAATATACCCTTCTGAATCAAGAGCAATGGAAAACTAATGCAAGAATCAAAGGAGAAATGCTAGAAGACCCCCTATCAGAAAACCAAATGCTCAAGAGAAAGTACCTAAATGCATATTTTAATGGTATTTTTTTTCATACAAGTAAATTTAGATATAAGGCAATATCTTAATGTAGACAGTAGAATGAATAAGAATACTGGATATCAGAAAACTTCTCTAGGTACAATGTTTTGCATGACAATGTTTTGCATGCAAAAAATTTGGACATAGATCTATTGAGTGTAGAAATCAGATGATGAATAGATATATTGTTAGTAGAATGGTTTAATCTTTCAATGGTTAATATTCTAAATGAAATATATTTGGACATAAAGCTAACCAGTGCAGATCAAGAAAAACTAATCCAATAAAGAGGAATGAACCTTTGAAGAAAATTCATCCTACTAAAGAAAAGAAGGAAATAGAGAAGATTTGGAGAAAAAAAGAGGAACCTAAGAACAAAGATGAATCAATTGTATCTATGCCTTCCTCTAGTGCAAATAATTCTCTTGAAAATTAAACCTAGGCATGGGCTTAGTGGGAGCAATAACAGAAAAATCTAACAAACCCCTTGGAAATATGAGGTCTCAAGGAGTGACATGAATCTATATATGGTGCAAAATGACAATCTTAAGCTTTTAGAAAAGAAACTAGTAGAAAATATGCTAATTTGAAGAAATGTAGAGGAATTTATGGTTTACAATGTATCAGTGAAGGGTTTATCAGCCTTATGGAAACTAAAGCAATTAATGTGAAATTAGGGGAAATCGAAAAAGTTTTAAAGTGAGTTCCTAAGTCTATTTTTATCACATTTATGCATTTGAAGAAAGAAGATTGAATTGAAGGATATTTGGAGGTGAATTTGGTGCAAAATATCCAAACCCTAAATCCTGTTGTGCACATAAAATGTATGTATGTTTTTCTATATTTTGTGGGTTTGAAATAGAATTGATCTCATAATCATTTAAGTTTGAATTGAAGTTAAAATGGTTACCCCAACTGTTTTCATCATTACTAAGAGGCCTACATCAAAATTCAAAAAGTATCCAATGAAAATATTTGATAATGACCCTAATGGTGCCTTATCGAAGATTACTTTACCTGTAGAGGATACTAGGGCATACATACATGGGAAATTGGAAGAGTATAATCAAAAGAAAATCAAAGATCTATGGTCTGATGTGTTGAATGGATATGACTTCCTTGTAAAACTTGAATACATTAACCTAGTGAAGAAGAAGCATGATATCTAGTACTGGTTTCCTAAATACAATAGTTTTGTTGATGATAAGTATGTAAGGTTGACACTGAGAATTTTTCTTGATAAATTAATATGGACCAACATGCCTGGGCTAATAACTAAGGAGGTGATTAGGGCTATTATAGGGTTGTGTGATATTGAACCTGTATAGGTACTTAAATATATAAAAATGAGGTTGTTATAGATCTAACCAATGCCACCTATGATAGGAGGGATTTGACAACAAAACCTATCTAGAATCATGTTGTAAAATATGCCTTTATTATGATAGGTCATAGGATTTACTTCACAAACAAGGAGAATTTTGTGTTGGCTACTACTAGTTATGTTTCACATGAAATGGTAGTGAATGGGAAAGACTATGATCTATGTGAGTTGCTCTGGTAGCAACTTCTTGATAATATGAAGAAAACCAGAGAAAAGAGTATGCCTTTAAGTTTGGAACTTTGGTAATGTGTTTATTATTTTACTTTTTGAGAGAACTTCTTGGAAGAAAAGGTGTTGTATGAGACATGAGTAGACCTATGGGACACCAAATTCTTGATTATATGCACATATAAGGTAACTTGAAAGCTCAAGATGAAGCTTTAAATGCATTCTTTGTAGTATTTTGGAAGAATATGCATGAAAGGGAAATAATTCCCCGCAATCTTGTAGAGAAATATGCTAACAAAATTACTTTCCTTGTGACAACTGATGAATGTATAATTGAGGCAGTTGAACCTAGAACAATGTGAATTGAGCCTCTTGGATATGAAGTTTTTGATAATGATGTTGAAGGATATGATGAATTGTTTCTCAAGATTCCTAAGGACCCCTCTCAATCAAGACATGGAACATATGAAGAAAAATCATCAAAGGTAAACATGGAATTCAAGAAACCAAAAATCAAGAGGAATACAAGGAAAACTATGGAAGAATTTGAAAGAAGAGAAGGTTATACAAAGGAATAAATCAAGGAGGATAAATCAAGAGAAGCCATCATGGATGGTGAATCCTACGAACAAAGGAGATCAGGAAGAACAACTTCCACCCCTACCTCTACATTACTTGTCTTTCGGGGCTGCTGCAAAATGGAAGAAGGTGGAGCCTAGTGCTTTGGTAATTGAAGAAGTTACTACACCCTATGGACCTAGCACAAGGAAAAGAAAGAGAAATAATGTGCCTCTAATAGCAACCCATGCTACCTTTGGAAGAAGAAAGAAGCAAAAATCCTTTAGGGAAAAGAATCTAAGTGTTTTTGAAGAAGAAATTGAGCTTGGGCTTGAGCATGAAGAATAACTAACAAGGGAGAGAAGAAGCAATTCAATTAAAAGTAGTGAAGGTTCTTCACAAGAGGCAAGCACCAGAGCTAAAAATCCAAAACTTGGCATTGTTAACACTTTAGAAGAAGAAGAAATAGAAAGAGAAAAAGAATCTTTCATTGTATGTATCCATAAGAAGCCTAAATAGAAGGAAAACAAGTTAGAGGAAGGCTCTTCAAAGAAAAATAAAAAGAAGACAAAAAATCCTCTAGTAAGAGCTCATACTCTGATTAAGTTAGATGTTTTGGTTAGTAATATGTTACAATATGATGGTTTGTTAGAAGCTTCACTACAAAGCTATATGAAGAAGTAGATGAAGAATATAGGAAAACAATCATTGAAGCTATCATTAAGTATATTATTTTTATAGAAGCAGACATGAGTAATATCAAGAAGAAGGTCCCTAGAGTTATGTGGGATTCCTTGGTGGAAAGAAGGCATGAAATAATTGAAGATGAAGACAAAATAAAATTTGATGCCTTGGAGGAAATTGGATCTTCCTTATTTGAGGATGACAAGGATACTCTAATAGAAGTGTATACCAAATAATTCATAGTAAAAAAAGGAGTCACTATTCTTATGGGGAGAGGAAAGGAACAAGTAGACAAGTTGAAACAAGAATCGGTGAAGACTGTTAGGGATATAGCAAAGAATTTTGGGAGGATAATTACTTCATCATCTAGTGCTTATCAATAAAATGAGTATTTTGAAGTAAAGGTCACTGATGTAGAGGAAAATCTTCCTTTAGATACAAATTTACTAGTTTTCAAAGAAATCTTCAAAGAAAAAGAAGAAGATGATCATACTGGTGAACAAACTCCAGTATTTGATATTAGAGAAAATGTGGTATCCTCAAAACCACCGATAGAAGAAACATATGCTTCCTCAAAGACTTCTTCTCCTCTTGAAGACACTAACATGTCCACCGATGCTAATGATGTAAACTAGAGTGCAGAAAAAGAACAAGAAAAGAAGCTTCACTACTAAGCAAATGAAGAATATAGGAAAGCAATAATTGAAAAGAAGTCAATATTAAGTTAGATTTTTGGTTAGTAATATGTTACAATATGATGGTTTGTTGGAATCTTCACTACAAAGCTATATGAAGAAGTAGATGAACATAGGAAAACAATCATTGAAGCTATCATTCAGTATGTTATTTTTATAGAAGTAGACATGAGTAATATCAAGAAGAAGGTCCCTAGAGTTGTGTGGGATTCCCTAGTGGAAAGAAGGCATGAAATAATTGAAGATGAAGACAATAAAATCTGATTCCTTCGAGGAAATTGGATCTTCCTTATTTGAGGATGACAAGGATAATCTAATAGATGTGTATACTAAAGAATTCATATTAAAAAAAGGAGTCACTATTCTTATGGGGAGAGAAAAGGAACAAGTAGAAGTCAATATTAAGTTAGATGTTTTGGTTAGTAATATAAGAAAATAAGTCGAAAAGAAGCACTAGATGATGAAGTAGTTATCATCCCAAAGTTCTCTGCTATATCCCTCACAGTCTTCACTGATTCTTGTTTCAACTTGTCTACTCATTCCTTTTCTCTCCCCATAAGAATAGTGACTCCTTGTTTTACTATGAATTCTTTAGTATACACTTCTATTAGAGTATCCTTTTCAAACTCAAATAAGGAAGATCCAATTTCCTCCAAGGCATCAGATTCTATTTAGTCTTCATCTTCAATTATTTCATGCCTTCTTTCCACCAAGGAATCCCACACAACTCTAGGGAGTCCCTTCTTCATTTTCTTGAGAAGCACTACATGATGAAGTAGTTATCATCCCAAACTTCTCTACTATATCCCTAACAGCCTTCACTAGTTCTTGTTTCAACCTGTCTACTTGTTCCTTTTCTCTCCCCATAAGAATAGTGACTCCTTGTTTTACTATAAATTATTTAGCATACACTTCTATTAGAGTATCCTTGTCATCCTCAAATAAGGAAAATTCAATTTCCTCCAAGGCATCAGATTTTATTTTTTCTTCATCTTCAATTATTTCATGGCTTCTTTCCACCAAGGAATCCCACACAACTCTAGGGACCTTCTTCTTGATATTACTCATGTCTGCTTCTATAACAATAATATACTGAATGATAGCTTGAATGATTGTTTTCCTATATTATTCATTTATTTCTTCATATAGCTTTGTAGTGAAGCTTATAACAAACCATATTATTGTAACATATTACTAACCAAAACATCTAACTTAATCAGAGTATGAGCTCTTACTGGAGGAGTTTTTGTCTTATTTTTCTTTTACTTTGAAGAGCCTTCCTCTGACTTCTTTTCCTTCTATTTAGGTTTCTTATGGATATGTACAAATGAAAGCTTCGTTTTCTATTTCTTCTTCTTTGAACTTAATATAAGAAAAGAAGTCAATATTGAGTTAGATGTTTTGGTTAGTAATATGTTACAATATGATTGTTTGTTAGAAGCTTCACTACAAAGCTATATGAAGAAGTATATTAAATTGTTATAGAAGAAAAAATGAGTAATATCAAGAGAAGGTCCCTAGAGTTGTGTGGGATTCCTTGGTGGAAAGAAGGCATGAAATAATTGAAGATGAAGACAAAATAACATAATATAAGAAATAGAAAGAGAAAGAATATAAGAAAAGAAGTCAATATTAAGTTAGATGTTTTGGTTAGTAATATGTTACAATATGATGGTTTATTAGAATCTTCACTACAAATCTATATGAAGAAGTGGATAAAGAATATAGGAAAACAATCATTGAAGCTATCATTCAATATAAATTATTGTTATAGAAGCAGACATGAGTAATATCAAGAAGAAGGTCCCTAGAGTTGTGTGGGATTCCTTGGTGGAAAGAAGACATGAAATAACTAAAGATGAAGACAAAATAAAATTTGATGCCTTGGAGGAAATTGGATCTTCCTTATTTTAGGATGACAAGGATACTCTAATAGAAGTGTATACTAAAGAATTCATAGTAAAACAAGGAGTCAATATTCTTATGGGGAGAGAAAAGGAACAAGTAGATAAGTTGAAACAAGAATAATTGAATAATGTTAGGGATATAGCAGAGAAGTTTGGGATGATAACTACTTCATCATCTAGTGCTCCTCAAAAAAATGAGTATTTTGAAGTAAAGGTCACTGATGTAGAGGAAAATCTTCCTTTGGATACAAATTTACCGGTTTTCAAAGAAGTCTTCAAAGAAAAAGAAGAAGATGCTCATACTGGTGAACAAACTCCATTATTTGATGTTAGAGAGAATGTGGTGTCCTCACAACCACCGATAGAAGAAATATATGCTTCCTCAGAGACTTCTGCTCCTCTGAAAGACACTAACATGTCCACCAATGCTAATGATGAAAAATAGAGTGCAAAAAAAGAACAAGAAAAGAATGATGCATATGGTATAGAGGACCACTCTAAAAAATGAAATGAAGATGGAAGAAATTGGAATAAGGATAATCAAAAATAAGAATGGAGAAGAAAAAGAAGAAGAAAAGGAAAGGGATGACAATAACAAAGATGATGAGGTTAAGAAGGAGGATGAAGATAAAGACAATAAAAAGTAAAATCCCTCCAATGAAGAAGAGAAAGCAGAGAATGAAGAAGAGTTTGAGGTTTAAAAGAATGAAGAATATGTACAAAAGAACATGGAACTACCTAAGCCATTTGAAGAATCTTTTGATAATACACTCAAGGGTTTTGTGTCCAAACAAATAAGATTTGAACCTGCAATTCCTCCCCAATTGTTATATCTCCCAATGTAATAAGGTAGTGTAGATCTGGATAAGATCTCACCAATTCAAAATTTAGAGCTCAGAGACATCTTTCATGCCTTCGGTAGAAAAGAGATTATTGAGACACATCAAAAGGGGATATAATTGATAAATGAAGCCATAAAGACTCTCTAGGATGCTACTCCTTGTACCACTATTGAAAGATCTCTTACCTAAATTGAAAATCTGAAGTTTCTAGTTGATTCTCTTAAGGAGTATGCCTTCGGTGTGAAGGAACAAATTAAAAAAGATGTTGAATCAAGGTTTGCAGAGAAGAGACTTATAGAGCTACAAGACAAATGTGCATCAACACATAACAATTTAGAGACATGCTTGAAGGATGCAAACGAATGTGAAGATGAAGAAAAAACATTATTTTTGTATTACATGTGGTGGTCAGATTCCACTCAAGGAATTAAGGACTTATTGGACTCTATTGATTTAAAAATAACTAATGCCTCTAAAGCCAATAACCTAGTGCGGGATAGAGATCATACCACATGGACTGCCATTACTAATCTACATAACATATTTTTCACACTAAAAAGGCAGAAATAATATATTATAAGGTGGTTTGGACAACTTGTGGACCTGGTGAAGGCCAAACATATATTGATGTCAAGTTCCCTAGTTGATGCAGAGAAACTTACAAAGATAAATCCAAACCCAAGCACTCTAAAAGAGGGAGAAGAAAGTATAATAGAGCTAGAATCAATGTACAAGTCACTTATAGTAGTCAAAAAGACTTGGAATGAAGATAAGTGTGCATGGAAAACAATTATTAAGCAACATGAAGGTGCCTCCTCCTATGGTTAAACACTTTTTACATGTATATTCTTTCATTGTTTCAGTTGCTTCATAGTTTTTCATTATACATACGAATGGATCAAATTTTTTGGATAACTCCCTTAGGGTGAGTCAGTACATTTAAATTCAGTTGTTCACCTACACATATACATCAATTTTGGATCTTACATGTGTGTCATTGGCACAACCTTTTTCCTTGATGTCAAAGGGGGATAAGTTTGATGACTAAGATGTTTGGAGTAGTTAGGTGATGGGAGATGTTGAAGAGTCAGTTTTGGATCCATTTTTGGCACATGTTGCCATCAAGGACAAAGGGGGAGATTTTTGAAAGAATGAAGAAGGAACCCTTTAATGTGTTATCATTGATGTCAACATTGATAGAATAGTGATTATAGTAGTGATTATAATTAGGATTAGAAACCAAATATTTTGGATATCTAAATCTGATTGTTAGAATAAGGCCTTTGGCCAATTTTAATGTTGAATACCATTGCTACATTCTAGTGATGTTGAAATAATGATGAAGGAACCCTTTAATGTGTTTTCATTGATGTCAACATTGATTGTTAATATTTACTCTAATCCGGTGAACAAAATGGAGATATCTTAATCTAATATTTTGGTCTGCATTCACTCACATGATAAGATCTACTTATGTAGTAGTAATATGTTATTCTTGACTCTTATGTGTATTTATGTTCAAGATTTCAGTCGTTTTGGATGCACAGTTTGAAAGTTATAAGTGAAACTAGTTCGACATTTAGTTTTGGCTTTATCTAGGGTAAATAGGCATGAGTAATCTGGTCCGCATTCCTTTGGTGTTAAGAATCAAACTTTGCAATTTTGAGAGATTGTTTACAAGTGTGAGTAAACTATATATTCCAGATGGTGTGTGATTATATGATCATATGGATCATTGGTGTTGAGAAGTTGGCTTATTTTGTGATTAGGTTTGATTCTCGGCCAACCTAATGCTTGATATATGTTGTGGAGATCAAATATGTATTGAAGATGTTAATGAGATCTATTTTAGGTCCATTCTAACATAATTTAAGTGTTGCACATTTGGTTTGAGTGTGAAGATGTTTTTTATTCAAGTGTAGAACCAAAAAAGAAATTTTGATTTAATTTTGGGCTACATCTAATTAGACCGACCTAATTGATGTATGTGGATGTACTGGGTATATATGTAAGACATTTTTGAGATTGTAGAAGAGAGATGTGATGTGATGAGATGCGAATTTGTGAATTTTCTATGTACATGATCAGATTTGTATTAGAGTTGTGAATTTTTTGAGTGAATGTAAAGTAGAGCAAGAGTTTTGTATCATGTATCTGAGAAAGTGCATAGATTCATTATATTGAGATTCAAAGGAACTGAATCCAACAGAAGGAAGGTGTATTTTGTATCAGTTCACATCATGGTTGTGTAGCCATTTTTGTTTTGTATCATTTTGTGGTTGTGAGCCCTATTGGACAGTGTGTCCTGGTAGTGAGCCTCTATAATATCTTATAACCACTTATAATATATTGTGAGCTAATCCTCACCATGTTTTTCCCCTTTTTCAATTTTCAACATAAAAATCTTGGTGTTCATGTCTCATGTGATCTTGTGGTTATTTCATGCTTTCATTATTTGTTGCAGTTAGATATGTTTTGATAATTGGATGGATTATGATTAAATGGTTTAATGGAATACTGATTCAACCCCCTCCTCAGTATTTTGGGTGTTCAATAAGTGAGACCTAGTTATTTGCTTGTAAGGCATATGATGCATTTAAGTTTTCCAATTAAATAAAGATCTATATTTATGGAACTTTTATCTATGTTTTTTATGTCATGTTGAACTCTAAGCCACATGGTTGGATAGTTTTTTGTTGAACCCTCCATCTATGACTACACTAATGATGCAACTAAATCAAAGATGGCATCATAGATAAGACAAATATCCTCAATTGTGTCATCCAAATCTACAACTACAGATTCTAAAAATAAAGATGTGATGTCTTGTAGATATGCATCCCAATGTGGTAGATCTAGAATGATGATAGCAATAATTTTATGCAAATAATCACTAGAACTCATGAATGAGTCAATATAGATTCAAATATAGCAACTAGTTATGTAGGAGATGAGAACTCAATGCACACCATTTGATTACATTGTTACTCCCCAAATGAGGGTTTCCCACAAGATGTTTGAGTGAGAATGATGGTGTTTTTGCATGCAATGAAATAAGACAATCAAGTAAGACAATACCATTATCAAGAAGAATTTTCTTTATTTCCACACATTGACATTAAGCACAATCTTCTATTTTATGCCTTTTCATCTCACAATATCCATTTTTTATTTTTTTATTTATTAGGATGATTATAAAGAATAATCGAATGGATGGGATTGTGTAAGATACATGATCACAAGAACCAACAAACTCAAAAATGAAAATGGCTAGATTCCCCCCTTCATTTATTAAGGACCCCAAAAATTATTAATGTTGATTGTATCCCCCTAGAAAAATGTGCAAGATAATCATAACTTTTGTGAACATTGCATTCGAAATCAATAATTTAAAATGCACGGTGATTTTTATAAATTTTGATAATTAGGGTGAAAGTTATACCTCATCAATTTTTTCTTACAATTATGAATTCAAAGAGAAAAAATTATATTAAATAAAATATTATTTAACATTTATCAAACTCAAAATTTCAATGATGGAATTGGGTTGATGCAAGAAGTTGGGTCCACAAAAAACTCAAAAACTGGAAGTGTTTTATTTGTTTTTTAGGATTTTTCACACTTGGACTGAAAATTTGAAGCACATACACAATGAATCTTAAAAAAAATAGCAATATGAAATTTAGTATTTTGAATCTAGTTTCCAAATATGTAATTTATTCAAATACCTAAATGATAGAAATTAAATTTTGATAGCCATGCAAAAAAACCACTTTTTAAAGGTCACCTTTTTTCACCATACCATGCACATGTACGAACACCACTTTTTGACCTAAATGAAATAATTTTTCTAATTTCTTTTTGGGAAAGATATGTAACAACATGAAGATTGATGAGGATTTTTTTTGTAATTTTATTCTAAAGTTTTTTTTATTGGTCCTAATTGTTATTTTTAAAATTCAACATATATGGACAACATAATTGGGCCTAAAATAAAGATTTTTTGAAGTGTTTTTTTCATTGTGTAGAAAATTGTCTAAAGATTGATGTCATATAATTTTTTTACAAAAAATTGAACAAAGAAAAAGTTATTAGATTTTTTTTTTAAACTTGATATTTCAAGTTTATGAACCAGTTTTCTTAGAAATTAATTAAAAAATAGAAAACATAATCTAATCATAACAAAAATTATATATTTTGAGACAAGACATCATGATCTATAATGGGTTTTAATTTCATAGATTAGTTTAGAAAAAAAATCCATCAACTATATTGCCAAAATTGGACATTTGTCTTGAATCTACCTTAGTTTTATAGTTGCAGGTCAAAGGCTAAGGGTTGGGTTGCCAAACCTTTCCCAAGCCTAAAATTGAAGCAATATGTGGTTTTGGAATTTAAACTTTAGAAAATGTGTACCCGTTATAAAACACATATGTGTTCTTAAATAGAAATGGGTACCTGGCATATAATAGGTACCGTTCTTAATTTACCCATTTGAAAATAGGAACAGGCACACATTTCATAATGAGTAACCAGCCAATTTCATCATGACTATTTTCACTTGAAAAATTACCTTGTTGTTCGCAAGTTATGAAAAAGTGAAAAGAACCTCCATTAAAAGGATGACAATTATTATAGACCAGACTGCTATTGGTTTAACTAATAATGTAAATAGTTTACTAACAATGTTTAGGTACTTAGATTACCTCTAGCAGTTAGAAAATGATAAAATCAACTTGTTGGACACTTACTAAGACTATGAAAGGGGAGGTGAATTAGTCTTATTAAGCTTAAACCCTTTAATACCTTCTGAAACTTATCTCTTTTAGTACAAGACAAAAACCTTTAAAAAAACAATAACTAAGAAGAATATAGCAATTTAAATCTTCAACAACTTCAACACACTTTAAGTAATTATAGGTATAGAAATTCTACTACTAAAAAAATCAACAACAATTAGAAAGAAAAAACAATACACATCCACAAGGAGAATGCTAGATTTATGTGGTAAACCCAATGAAGGAAAAACCACGGTAGGAGTTAACTCACAATATAGGCTCACAACAAAAAAGACTTCCAGGAATGCTTGCTACCTTAGAGCAAGATACAAATTAATTATTGAGCTAAAGACAACACGAATTCAAGAGAAATATATAGGGACCTGATGTGATTCAATATCTTAGAGCAAGATACAATTTTATTTAGAGAGAATTATAATGATTGCAAACAAAATACTCTATTGACTGAGGTGTAAAAACACAATTGATCTTTCCTTTCACAATATTTAGCACTATATCTATTAGATCTTTAATATAATTCACATGCACACACTTCTTCTCATTTGTACACCATTCCATCTTGTTGCATTTGAAATGACATTACATTTATATCCACCTCAGCACTTCAAAACCAATTAGGTCGGCTTGGAAGAGGATAAACAATGAATTCAACTATTCGGCCATCAAAGCATAATGTGGTCCTATCCAAAAGATAGAGAGGACCAAAAAAAATCTTAGCACTTCTTCCAATGTAATCCAAAATAGTTTACATATAGATGCACATAAACCAAAGTCAACATCAAGGAAACATGTCAATGAAACTTTGAAGCACATAACCAATCGACCCAAAAAAATACTTCCAATTGAATAAACTTGAAGTGGTCACAAACAAGATAGATCAAGTCCCAAATCTATCATAGCACATCTTCCACTGCTGGAATACCCCCCCAAGAACATATCACAAACAAAGGACACAAGTTGTGTTGGCTAGATACTCACAAATAACCTAGAATTCCAACTCAAGACACAATGTGGCATCCAAGCTACCAATTAGCAATTTGTGGATCACATGGGGATGTTCCTTGAACACCCACAAATCCTTCTATACACTTATTTCATACTATCATGTCATCAATAGCCACTGTAGATCAAACATGTATAGGATACTTCATTCAGGAAGCATAAAATGCTTAATCATGAGATATAACATTAATATATCAGCTTGCAGACCACTTCAACACGTGAGATTGGAATGGAGAAATTTCATAAATGTTGAGAGAATATTCACAAAGTCATAGAAGAAGAGACATCAATGCAAAAAAATGTGGAGCATTTCTTGGACCAATTTGAACAAACAACAACACTACCAACCTTCTGCAATTCATAGAATTCTCTTTGACTACAGAGGAAACTTGAAAAGATAGGAGTGAAACATACACAAAGCAATAATAATTAATACCAAATGGAAAGACCAAAGTATCAACAATGAAGGAATGCAGAACATTCTTCCAAACTGACTTCAATGTAGCTTCTAGGAATAAAACCACTTAAACAATTTACAAAGGCTAGAACTTCATTTCAGCAACACATACTTCATCAAGAACATTAGGAGAGATCATAAGACATACTATAGACCTTCAAAAACAACTCTCCACTATTATTTATTCTTCTAATCCTCATCTAAATATATCATTATGAAATCAACTCCGCTAACAGTAATAATGCATTATATGAGGGTAAAAGTACAAAGTTGTGTTACACTTTTATAAAGGAAACAACCAAAATTGATCCAAATTTTAAACTTGAATTACTAGAAAGTGGCATGTATGTTTTGAATTTTGAAATGATGCAAACTAATACAATATTTATTATTTAGAACATTTTATATTTTTATTTTTTGAAAAAATTGAAAATTCTATTTGAATATAGTTTTTTATTGTTGAACACCTAGAATACCGAGAGGGGGTGAATTAGTGTTCCATAAAACCATTCACATAAAATCCATCCAAACAATATTACAGATCTAACTAAAATAGCAAGAGAAAGCATGGAATCAAGACAATGCATCAACACACATGAACACCAGTATTTTTACATGGAAAACCCAAAATGGGAAAAAAACACGGTGACAGTTAGCTCACGATATAATATATTCGGATATAGAATATTACAATGCCTCACTACTAGGACACACTGTCCTTAAAGGCTCACAGCCTGAAATAAATTATAAAATAGAGTATGGCTCACTACTAGGTGGTGAACTAAGATAAAATGCACCTTACTTGTGTTGGAGTTAAGTTCCAGTGAAGCAAAAAATATAAGACACTTCGTTATTCAATATAGTCAACAATCTTTTCTACTCATTCATATAATTTCACACATATGCAGCACACACACACTCTTCTATATCCTCTTGTGTCTCTATCATTTCTCCAACTCACTTTAAAAGTGCCTTACATACATACATATATACTCATATTCATTCATGTTCATAGATTAGGTCGGCCTTATTAGAGAAACCCTATTTCAAATCAAAAACCCTTTTTCAGTGTTATCCTCAAAACACATTCATCTTCGCATATAAATAGTTGACATGGACCTAAGATAGACCCCTTTATCATTCGTAGCACATATTAAAACTTCTCAACATTAATACATAATTAGCTTGGCCAAAGTTAGATCAAAACTCCAAACATATATGCAATCCATCAAATGTGTAACACAATTTTTTTTTAACACATTGAATTATCGTTTAGATGACATTGGACTATTTATCTTCAACACTTCACAGTATGATAATCAAATATGAGAAATGCAGAATCTCCTATATCAGTGTACTGTATAGAAATTCACAATAGTCTTTAGAGAAGAATACTCGCATTCATATCTTCCAAATGCCTTCATATATCATTATGAAACTTCAATTTAGAATGCATCTTGTAGTCTCAAATCTATGTACATATTCTTGTAGTGATATCTTTTTTCTGATATAGAATCCAGACCAAAAAAATGGCATACAAAGCCATTGTATAAGAACATTATTTACCAAGCTACTAGTAATTGTACCTTTTCAATCATATAACCAAAACAACAAAAACCTTGTCAGTGGATGCAAATAATTTCAAGATAGAACATATTGTCAACTTCTGGGAAAGTCTTACAAAATAAGATAATCCAAATCAATAGACTTCTTGTACCATAGTGAATATAACTACTGAACGATGTGCATCAATGACAATATTTCAAAATCAATTTTTGACATCAATGTCAACCTCTCAATTTACAACAATCTTCCCCTTTGTCATTGACGGAAACGCGTGATGTGAAAACCATCAAAATACTTTTAATACTTCTTCCCAACTTTTCAATTTTCTCCCCAAAAAATAAAAAATAAAAAATAAATTCATGTCACCTTTTTTTTTTGTTTTCACATGATACCTTTCTCTCTCCCCCTTTGACATCAATGGCAAAGGAAAGAGGGAAAAAAATTAATGTTTTAACAGATCCCTTTGCATACCTAAATACTCCCCTTGAGGAGTACATTCAAAAATAATTGTGCCTAAGTCAACTAGAGGTTGTTGTCCCTTAAATTTTTTTGAGAATACATGTACATGAGGATCTGCCTTCATCCCAAAGCCTTTTTGCCTCTGAAAATGCTCTACTTAGATAGTTGAGATCAATTAAGATGTCTTTACCTTCAACCAGAGTTCTAGGGTAACATTAGATTTCAAATTTCTACCAGCCAAAGAAGAACATAGTAGACAAGTGAACACTTAATCTTGATTAGGTCTCTGATCATCCCATACTATTCAATCATCTCTACATTCTCTTTATGTGATGTAAGGTATCCTTCATGCAGCTTTGTCAAGTTGTACCAAGTCTAATCATCCAAATCAAGAGTAGGATTAAAGGTGCTAGATGCAAACTTGATTTGGGTTTCAATTATGTTCTCAACATTCTTGAATCTTTGAATTGCATCAAGCCAAGTCCAACAAAATGTGAATAATCCATTGACCTCTTCCTCATACCCTTGAATACCCTTGAGTCTTTCAAGTACCATGTTATGAGAAGACTTTCACTTCTCTACAATTTCCAACAATCCTTTATCTTCAACCCAAGAGACCATGTCACTTACTGCTTTACTCTTTAATTCATTAAATCTATCAGATAATAAACTTTTTCTTTCCATAGTGGATTGTGAGGAACTAGAGACTGCACTAGGAGCTACCTAAAAATGTGTCCTTTTGGCTAGTTGCTTAAGTCTTCTTGGAATAGGTTCATCCTAAGAAACTAATGCATGAACCTCAATGACTTTTCTCTTTTCTCTGGTGGAAGACATTGATTTACCAAAGGACAAATCAGACTTTTCAAGAGCTTTATATACCTTAGTGTAAGTTTTGAACCTAGGTCTACTAGAGTCTTGGGAGTTGTTAATCAAAATTTCAAAGCAACCAACAACATAGTCCCTCTCAATCTCATATCCTAACTCAGGAATCCATGAGTTTCTTGGTTCAACTGCCTTGATAATACAACTATAAGTGGTTACCAAAAATGTTATATCATTCTTATATTTTGTGACCAATTCTCTTGGAACTCTCCTCCTTATGTTCATCTTCCTTTGGAATTTTCCAAAGAATGCAGCAAAGGCATCTCCTTATGTATCCAAATATCCAATGTTTCTCACTAGTTCCTTAATCTGATGAGTGACCAGTCTGGTATTTTCCCAACTAACTTCACCTATTCCAGGAATCTCCTTCATAAAATAGAAGGTTAGACATAATATCAATGTACCATACATAAATGTACACTTCTTATTTTTTATCTCTCAAATTCTCCAACTGATGTTGCGGGAGTAGCTCACAAAGGTCATATTATGTTCCATTCTCAACCATATCCAATGAAAAGTTAGTTGTAGTGGTGGAGACATTGTTGCCACCAAAAATCAGTTTTGAAAGAACTAGACTTGCATACTGGATTGTCGGGTTAGTGATTCTAGCACATGTGTTCTTTATTGAACCCTTTTCTCTATTAAAATTACATTCAGGAGTCCATCTAGAGAATGATAAGCTGGCAATATCTCTTATCACTTCTTTAGATATCATATCTGAGTTTTCAAGCCACACACATTCACCATGAAATCTTCTAAGAGCTAGTTTGATACACCTTTCTTCATTACTAAAGTCTAGAAAATGATTCCATACATCCAATTTCATCTCTGTGAGTATGGTGTATTCCTATTTTAGGAAAAGATCATTTTTAGTTAATTATTCAAGCCACAACATGTGATCTTTTTTGTAGGTCAATTCTTCTAATTTCCTATGAATGTATATCCCAACATATTCAATCAGCATAACACCAAGAGGGATAACCGAAAAAACACCCAAAGGATCAAGTTTTAAAGTTTCAACAGGGTACATTTCAAGTTGTGGATTCGGTCACATAATTTTTTATGATTTGAGGTAAATCCATCATATTCAACATAATTCGAAAAGTAATTCAAATGAAATGGTGTATAAAAATAGTGACTTACCTCTTTCCTGTACACCAAAACCAAATTCTAAATTTTTGTTGTGTGGAATTGCTCTGGTTTCTTAAGCTTCTTTTGCACGCTTCTCTTCTTTCACAAATTATTTTCATTGAATCTATTTTCCTTGACCTATTTAAATTTATTTCTTTAATCCCAAATGCTTCTGCAATAAATGTTTCAGACCACAAGTAGATGACTTCAAAATTAGTGTATACTTCCATCTTTTCAAACTCTGTAGAATTCATTCTTCACACATGTGTGTTTGAAAAATTCCTTTCACATGAAATCTTGAATTCGTAACCTTAATGAATGTATTTATGTCATGACGTAACATCATATAACGAACAAGGGGTTATTAAATTTTATTATTATTGCTCCCCCTTAGCCTCTACCTGGATTATTTTTTTATGGGATTATCTTCACCAGAGGACAACATAGATGAAATCAATACTTCTAATTCTGCTTGGTTTTCAGATTCTCCTTCCTTTCTCTAGATCCTTTTCATTTCCTTATTAACTTATGTCAAATCAATCTTAATGATTAGTTCATATGTCTTTACCGAATTGCTACTTCTCATATTTTTACTTCTACAGTCTCTAGCAAAATATCTTGGATTGCTGCAATTATAACAAACAACATTCTTCCATCTCGATTGTCCTTTATCCAGTATATATTTTCACTAGTTAGCCTTATGTCCAAAAAAATTACATTTATAAAAATACCCATTGAATCGATAAATCATCTTGTTTAACTTATGACTTCTACATTCTATAGAGTTATGTTCAATCTTCTTGCATTTAAAACATTGATTGAAGAATGATAAATTATTTTCATTCATTCCATCATTCTATTTTATTTTGTTTTCACAATCTTTTTCCCTATGTCCAAATCTATTGCAAGAATAATAGACACCATTAAAAGATAGATACCTTTAAGCATTACGTTTTCTGATAGGAATCCTTCCTGTATCTCTTCTTAGATTCTTGAATTGTCTATCATTGCTTTGAATCTTCATGTCAGGGAATTGATTTTCTTTCAAACTTTGTCCTTCTTCAAATCCCAAACCACTGTTATCCTTAGAGGGTCTCTTTCATGCAATCACTTACTCTAACATTATAGAACTTGTCACAAATTTATCCTTGTGTCTTTTTTCTTTCTTGAGATCTAATTTCAGAAATGTTATCTCTTGATCAAGCATTGCACATTCATTCATCTTCCTTTGAATTTCAGCTTTCTGATAGTCTTCATTTTTTCTCTTCTCTTCCACTTGTTCTTTTAGACTGGTGATGTCCTCATTTGATTTCTTTAATTCATCACTGATTTATCCATAGCTTTCCTTCAAATTCTTAGTGCACTCATTTTCTTCCTTTAGTATTTTCTTCAAATCTTCACTTTCTTATGTATGTTCAACAGGGCACTTTTGGAGGAATAAGAATTTTTTTATCTTCCATATATTCAAATTTTAGGACCTTCCCCAAGTTGCTATACTTCTTCAGAGGAACCAAACTCTGATACCAATTGTTGAACACCCATAATACTAAGAGGGGGGCTGAATCAGTATTCTATAAAACCATTCACATAAAATCCATCGAAGAAATATTATAGATCTAATTAAAATAGCAAGAGAAAGCATGGAATCAAGACAATGCATCAACACACATGAACACCAGTATTTTTACATGGAAAACCCAAAATGGGAAAAACCACGGTGAGGGTTAGCTCACAATATAATATATCTAGATATAGAATATTACAATGGCTCATTGCCATGACATAGTGTCCTTAAAGGCTCACAACCTGAAATAAATTACAAAACAGAGTATGGCTCACTACTAGGTGGTGAGCTCAAATAGAATGCACCTTCCTTGTGCTAGAGTTTAGTTCCGATGAAGCACATAATATAAGACACTTCTTTGTTCAATATACTTAACAATCATGTCTTCTCATTCATAGAATTTCACACATATACAACACACACACACACACACACACTCTTCTCTATCCTCTTGCGTCTCTATCATTTCTCCAACTCACTTCAAAAGTTCTTTACATATATACATATTTACTCATATTCATTCATGTTCACATATTAGGTTGGACTTATTAGAGAAACCTTATTAAAAATCAAAAAAAAAATTTGTCGGCATTATCCTCAAAACACATTCTTCTTTGTATATAAATAGTTGGCATGGACCTAAGATAGATCCCTTTATCATTCATAGCACATATTAAAAATTCTCAACAATAATAAATAATTAGGTCAGCCAAAGTTAGATCAAAACTCCAAACATATATGCAATCCATCAAACATGTAACACAAAACCTTGTTAACACATTGAATTCTCCTTTAGACGATATAGACTACTTATCTTCAACACCACATGGTATGATAATCAAATTTGAGAAAATGTGGAATCTCCCATATCAATGTATTGTATAAAAACTCACTATAGTATTCATAGCAGAATATTGTCATTCATATTTTTTAAATTCCTTCATATATCATTATGAAACATTAATGTAGAATGCATCTTTTAGTCTCAAATATATGTACAAATTCTTATAGTGATATCTTTTTCTGAGATAGAATTCAGACCAAAAAACCAACGTATAGAGCCAATACATAAGCAAAACACTATTTTCCAAGTTGTTGGTAACTGTGCCTTTCCAACCATATAACCCAGACAACTAAAACCTTGTTAGTGGATGCAATTGATGTCAAGATAGAACATATTATCAACTTCTAAGTGATTCTTACAAAATAATATAATGCAGATCAGAATACCAGATCAATGGACTTCTTGTACCAGAGAGAACATAACTATTGAATGATGTGCATTAGTGACAATCTTCCAAAATCCACTGTTGACATCAACGAAAACCTCTCAATTTCCAACATTTAGAAATTGACACTATAATTTAGATGTTGATAAAATGTTAAAAAATGAACTTACCTGAGACGTCAATCTTTATATGGTAAATTTTATTTATTTTCCTACAAAGTTTTTGTGTATTTATAACTTCAAACTTTAGTGCATGGATTTATTTTTTTAACTTTGATAAATATATATATATAAATAAATATTAAAATGTGCATAAATTAAAACACAACTATTTCCATTTGATGCCAGCTTTCATATTAACAATTTATCTAAAATAGAAAAGAATTATACCATCTTGATATAGATTCTTTTATCTAGTGCATCATATTGTTTTCAAATTTTTTAAATAATTTATAATATTTTACCTTGACATAATAATCAAGATAATATTTTTCATTGATAAGCTACTTTTAGTAAAAATAAGAAATAAAATATAAAAAATAATTCAACTATTAAAATATATATTTTTGAAAACTACACTTATGGATCTAAGAAAGGGTATTTATATTTTTTTTAAATATTATTTACATGAGTAGGAGTTGTTGAAACATCAAGTTTTTCAAATAATTCTTTTTTTTTTATAAATTAGCCTCAAAGTGGTGATATATATGCATTTAGCCAATAATTTTAGTTTGAAAAGTTGTGGACATATCTAACTTAGCTACAATGAATCTTACTAGATCATATGTTTGGAAAAAAATTATTTTTAACTAGAAATACTTAAACTGACTTGTGTTGATAAGTTGGCCCAATATGCATGACACAAATTTAAAATTTTACCTATGAGCTTTAGCAATTATTCTTTAGGTAAAGCATGACATCCAACCATGAACTTCAAAATTTCTTCTTTAGATAAGGAATGACATCCAACCATGAACTTTAGAAGTTCTTCTTTAGATAAGGAATGCCATAGAATGATAAACATCATCACCAATATTAGCCCAAGCTAAATATAACAATGATAATCAGTGCTAAGGACAAACCGCCTTCCAATAATCAATGTTGACACAAATGGAAACCACATATAGCAATATTTGATATGAGAGACAACCAAAAAATAATTGTTGATCAAAATGATAATAAATTCCAACGATCTCCTTAGTGATGACATTAATGACAATAACTGCCAACAATCTCCCCATTTGGAATTGATGGAAACACACATTGCTCACTCTCACCCTTTGATATCTATGAGAGAAAGGGCCATACACACCTACACAAAGTAGTATGACATTTCTTGAATTTAGGAATAAAGGGAAAAAAGGATCTTCTATTGAAAAAATAGCACATGCTCACCCTTTGACCATGGGAACATATTCTTCAAACAACTATACATGCACAAAAACTACACAACTTTTTCAAGGCTCTCCCTTACTACTAGCTCCCACTGAGGGGTAACACTCATCAATCAAGGAGAAAAATGTATGAAATGAATTTATCCCCTATAAATATGCACCATATATGTATCTAATGAGAAAAAGGAGGGGCAATAATCCATAGCTTCTTCCACAAATACTCAAAAGTATCCTTTGAAAGTGCCTTGTAGAAAAATATCTAAAATCTGATCTTTGGTAAGCACATACTTCATTCTAACTTCATGTTTTGTAACCTTCTCTCTTAGAAAAATGGCACCTAATTGAGATGTGTTTAGTCCTTGAGTGTATTACTATATTATTGTAAATATTAATAGCACTTGTATTGTCACACAGTATAGAAATAGGTGCATCATAATTCACCTTCACATCCTTCAAATTTTTCTTCATCCAAAGCACTTGAGTGCAAAAAGATGCTACATCAATATATTTTGCTTCTTCTATGGATAGAGAGTGAATCCTACTTTTTACTAAACCATGAAACCAATATTTCTCCCAAAAATAATTCACTAACTCTTGTACTTCTTCCATCATCAACACTACCTACCCAATCCACATCAATATAGGCACTCAGAGAAGTGGTTTTATCCCTTTTACACCATAGGCCATAATCTAGAGTTCCCTTCAAGTATATGGAGATTCTTTTCATAGTTTTCTAATGAGATTTCTTATGATCAGCTTAAAATTTGATAACCAAACATACCAGATGCAAAGAAAACCTGAAAAACTACACCAACTCATGTAATTGATTTATTTAAGAACCAGTTGGTGTTAGTACCCAATCATATGTTCTATAGAATAGATAAGCATTATATTATACTATTAACTGAAAATAGAACTTTGCTTACCAAAAAATCTCATACAACAAGATACCATGCATTGGTCTTGTCCAAATATTTGTATGGATAAAAAATTTCTTCCAAATGGATGCAAAACATTCCAACAAAACTTCAGCTTCATTAAGCTAGTCTAGAACACTATCACTAATATATTCCAATTCATAATGTGTAAAGACATGTTATGATACCTTCACATCTTGATCAACTTGAATTCTGGACTATAAGACAAAAAAAAATTATGTGGAGTGATGTGGACCAAAATACCTTCACTTTGCCAAAGAGGATACATTATGAATGTCTTGGAAAACTTTTGAAACTTACTTTTCTCAGACTTTATCATTATGTTCAATACAAAAAATTGGAATGACATCAATCAGAACAAGTGTACCAAGCCTTGCACATCATATTCCTACAACAGGATCTTCAATAAAGTTCCATTTATCCATAATAGATCTATACACCAACTGATCATGTTCAAATCTTCTTTTATGTTGAATTCTTCAATAATTTTTCTTTTTAGGGTGCCAAAAGGTTCTAGAAGTGGCATATCCCCTTGAGATAATACTCTATATTAGTTTGTCTTAGAATTTTTTGTAGAGTGTACAAGATTAGAATCATCCTTCTTCTCATGGTCTTCTTTCCATACTTTTTTATTTCCCTTCTTTTTCTAATTATGGGATTCAAACTTTTTATAGACTGGTGGATTAGAAAAACTAGTTTTGCAATATTATCCTTATGTCCCATATTATTGCTTTTAAAGCACATAATATTGTGCTCTAGAACAGATTTGTTCATCTTCACCTTAGATCTACACTCATCAGCCTTGTTACCATAGTTGTTTCCAGAATAGCAATATCCATGAAATCAAATAGTATTGTTTCTTTGAGGCATGAATGATCTTCTACCTATGTTATTATTGTTCCTTCTTTTTCTAACTCTACAATCAATAGCCTTATGGCCAAAAATATTGCAAGAAAAATGGTAATGTTGGAAGGATTGAAAGAACATGTTAGGAGTATGCTTTTTTGTTGATGAAGGACTTTTGGATCCTTTTTGCTTATGGTTAAAATTGGATTTACTTTATTTCTTTCCATTTTGTATTTTTTGCATCCCTAGAGGCACTCTTCTTACAATCTTTAGTCCGGAGTTTTTCTTCTTTTGTTTTATACTTTTCATTTGATTTGGAAGTATCCTCAGGACCATACTTCTCTCCTCTATCAACTTGTTCCTTTTCTCTTTTCAGGGTATTTTTGAGAGTGACAATATCCTCCTCAAGCTTTAAACATTCAATAATTTTTAATTGAGATTGACATTCACATATTCTTAAATCATACTTCCTTCTTCAACCCTTACTTTCAAATCAAAGATCATACCTTCTACCTCTTTTAGTTTTATTTCACATTCTTTTCCTTTTTCAACTTGAATTTTCAATTTGTTATTTTCTTCCTTTTATTTTACAAGAAAGCTTTCATATTTCTGATTTAGTCTCCTTTCTTTATTCAGATCTTCCAAAGCATACTAGAGTTTTCCTTCAACTTGTCTATTCTCCAATCATTTGATTTGAAGTCCCAACCTTCAGGTTCCATAGCTTCGAGATCTGGATCAGAGGATAACATATATTCATGATGTAGAGGAAGGAGAAATGCCTCAAAAATCTTTACTATCACCTTCAAATAGGACTTCAAAACTTAAGGCTGCAATTATGCATTTTGTCCATCATAGACAATGAGTTCTCAAACCTAAAAGGTGGGGCAGCAATTCTGACCTTTTTGGTCATAATTTCCTTCAAGTACTTGTTAAATAGAATGTGAAAAATGTTTTGGATACCCTTTTGGCCCTTACTAAACATATGTTAAAATGAAGTAGGGCTGTTTTGTATGGAACAAGGAAAAACAAGGCGTTCATTGATCAAACCCATAGGTTGTCTCATTGTGAAATGAAAGGAACAGTCATTAATAACTTTCACCAAACAAATAATGAATCCAATAACTTAAGTGAGATTTCAGATAACCTAATTAAAGAATTTTCTTCCAATTTTCATAAAGTTCCAACTGTGGAAAAGAAATTTATGGTGTTTTTTCTCAAACTACAAACCCTAGGCAGCCACAAACTTGTTCTCATCAAAAATGGCATAACTCATTCAAAAATTAATAAAAATTACTCAAACCAAAAGAATATGAAACTATACTTATGCCTTAAACTTCTGTAATTTTTTTCAATCCCATATTGTACCATACATGTCCGTACTATCATGTTTTTAGACTGCAAATTTTGGAAAACACTATTAGAATAGGGTAACCTTCACCAAAATGGTCATATCTCCCACAAAACTCAATGAAATTCAATGCCACAAAAACCAAACATGCCCACACATTAAAACAACTTTTAGATCATTATATTTTATATACATGTCGTACACAATGAAAGAACAAGACTATAACATAGGAAAACACCAAAAAACGTCCTTCCATTCACTCCAAGTTTGAAAAATCTATACACTAATCCTTGCATTATACCATTCCATATTATTCAAACCTTTTCCATCATTTTTTCAATTTATTCCCATGTTCCTACCCTAGCATGTAACTTAAATCCACTTTTTTGACAACTTGCTAAAGTTGGCATGCAACATTTCAGCAACTTTTACAATTTTAGCAATTTTACAACTTTTCCCACCAATGACTAAACCCACTAAAAAAATGAATTAATATGATAGCAAATGGTCATAAATGATCTCATTGGAAATTAAAACCCATTATCAACCCAAAAAGCAAAAATGACATAAAACTTGCATAATAGGTCTTGGTGACCCTGCACCAATTCATCACTCAAGGAGTTGAACTCCTTATATTTCTCAACATTAAAATTTCTATTAGTAGTGTTGAAGGCCATAAATAAAGTTTCATTATTTGAATCATTCTCCTCATCTTCAGAGGATCCATTTCTTTCTTTGGAATAGAGACACTTTTTAACCTTATCTCTTTTATTGCTATCATCTGATTCTTTGTAAGGACATTTAGATGCAAAATGACCTATTCTTCCATAATTGAATCATTTGAAAGGTAACCTACATTTATATTTTCCAATGTATTTCTTTAATCTTCTCACAAAATTTTCTTCAACTTTATCAAGTCTTCATTCTAATCAGGAGCCTCAACTTCAATATTTTTGAAAGCAACTTCTCTTTTTGGAACATCTTTATCAAAATCTCTAATCTTAAAGGTAGTAAGAGTATAACACATTTCATCAATAGAATATCGATCCAATTTTTTAGATTCTTCAATGGTAGATAATTTATGGCTATAATATTTTGGGAGAGATCTCAAAACCTACTTCATAATTTCACTTTCCTTTACTTCTCCACCAAGACTAAAAATGCCAAAAACAACTTCTTGTACCTAAAGCATATAACTTGCAATGTCTTCATCTTCTGTCATCCACAAAGTCTCAAATTTTCTCTTGAAGATCTGCATCTTGGCTTGTTTAACTTTAGAATATCCTTCATAGATGCTACTAGGCTTCTCCCCATCATATTTGGCAGAACTACAGTTTGTCATCTTCAACAATTCTAAATCAACTAATCCACATAAAATAGTATTCTTAGCTTTAGCATTATAATCATATAATCTGATTTCAACTAGATCTATAAGAGGAGTGGTAGGAGAAACATAACCACTTTTGATTGATTTCCAAACACCAAACCCAAGAGAGTTTAGGTATCTCTCAATTCTCAATTTTCAATATAAGTAATTAGTTCCATCAAACCTAGGACCCTTGTATGAATCATCATGTGCTATTTTGGATTTTTACCTCAATTTTTTAAGCTTCTTCAAAGTAACTTGGATATGATGCCAATTTTTGGACACTTGTAGAGACTGAGATGAGGGTTGAATCAATATTGTCAAAACTTAACTCTTTCAACACAAGACAATTTTTTTTTTAAAATAGTAACTAAGAAGACTATAGCAGTTTGAATCTTCAACAATGCTAATACACTTTAAGCAATGATAGATAAAGAAATTATACTTCTAACTAGATCAAAAAAAATGAGAAAGAAAAAATAACAAACATGCACAAGGATAACACCATATTTACATGAAAAAACCAATGAGGGAAAAACTATGGTGAGAGTTAATTCACAAAATAGGCTCACTACCAAAAAGACATGCCACAAAAGATCACCACCCTAGTGCAAGATACAAAGGACTTGCTGAGATAAAGGAAACATGACTTCAAGATCAAGATACAAGGACCTGATGAGATTCACTATCTCAGAGTAGGATAAAATATTATTTAGAGAGAAGTACAATGATTTCCAACACAACACTCTATTGATTAAGGAATTAAAGAATAATTGATCTTTCCTTTCACAATATTTAGCACTATCATTATTGAATCTTCAGTACAATTTGCACCCACACTTCTTCACAATTTTACATTGTTCTAGCTTGTTGCATCTGAAATGATCTTACATTTATATCCACCACAACACTTCAAAATTTTAATTAGGTTAACCAGGAAGAGGATAAATAGTGAATTCAACTAGTCACCCATCAAAGTATAATGTGGTCCTATCGAGAAGATAGAGAGGACAAAAAAAATCTTAGCACTTATTCCAATGTGATCCAATAAAATTTACATCTAGGCACACATCAACTAAGTCAGCGTCAATGAAATGTGTGAATTAAACATTGAAGTACATAACTAGTCGGTCCAAAACATACTTCCAATTGAATTAACTTGATGTAGTCCCACACAGGATATATCAGGACCCAAATATATCATTTCACATCTTCCATCATTGGTGTGAACCCCCAAGCACATAGTGCAAGTGAAGGAACAAGCCTTGTAAGCTAGATATTCAAAAATAACCCAAAAATCCAACTCAAGACACAATGCGACACCAAAGTTAAAAAATAGCAACATGTAAATCACATGGGGATGTTCCCTGAATATCCAACAACCCTTCTATATATGTCTTTCATATTTTCATGCCATCAACAGCTACCATAGTTCAAATAGGTATAAAATACTTCATTCAAGAAGCACATAATGGTTGATCATGAGATATAACATTAACATATTAGCTTGTGGATCACTTCAGCACATGGGATTGAAATGAAGACATTGCATAGATGTTGAAAGCATATTCACTAAGCCACAAGAGAAAAGACATCAATGCAGATAAATGTGGAGCATTTCTCAAACCAGTTTGGACAACCAAAAACACTGCCAACCTTTTGCAATTCATAGAATTCTCCTTCAAAATAAAGGTGACCTGAAAATATAGGATTGCAATATACATAGAGCACTAACAATGAATCCCAAACCACAAGACCAAATCATAAACAATAGAGGAATTTGGATCATTTTCCCAAACTGACTTCAATACAACTTCTACGAATATAACCACTTAAACAATTTGTGGAAGGCCAAAACTTCCTTTCAGCAACACATACTTCATCAAGAACATCAAGATAGAGCATAAGACATACTATAGACCTTGAACAACACCTCTCCACTATTAGTCAAGCTTCTAATTCTCATTTGAATATATCATCATGAAATCAACTTTTTTGATAGTAATAATGCATTATATGAGCTTCAACAATTCTTCTTTAGGTAAGGCATGAAATCCAACCATGAATTTTAACATTTCTTCTTTAGATCTAAGGCAAGACATTCAACCATGAAGCTCAACAATTCTTCTTTAGATAAGGCATGACATCCAACCATAAACTTCATCACCAATGTCAGCCCAAGATAAATATAATAATAAGAACTAGTGCCAAGGACAAACCACCTTCCAATAATCAATGTTGAAAAAAATGGCAACCACGTATAAAAATCTTTGACATGACAGACAACCAACAAAAAGTTGTTGAAAAAAATGATTATAACTTCCAACAATATCCTTAGTGTTGACATCAATGATAACAAATGACAACAATCTCCCGCTTTGGCATTGATGGCAGCAACTGCCAACACAAATATCTACAAAGAATGTTACATATACAATCTATGACATGATGCATGGGGGCGATCCCACAGAGCTGGTTTACAATTTTTGAGAGGAACTGATTTTTTCTAAAATCACATATTTTTAGAAAATATAATGATTTAAGCCTTTAAAAGTTCCATTTTAAGGATTCCAATTGAAGAGGGTTTGATCAAACCACCTTAGATCAAACCCCCTTGGATAGAACCTCACTAGTTTTAAACCATACCTATAAATGAATCTCCTTTACACCTATCAAAATGCTGATAAAAATAACTTTTTATTTACCTTTTGGGGGATCAAATGAATTCATTTAAAATTTATTTCAAATGATTATGGTAGTCATCAAAACGAGCTATCCAACGAATACAATTTCAATATGTTTTGGTTTTATTATGTATTTGTTTTTTTAGTTTTATTAAACATAGGGTTTTCATCGAAAATGAAGGTCTCTATTCTACACATGTGGAAAAATAGCAGATTATCAAAACAAAACTCAAAAAATATGAGTTCACCAGATATTGAAATCCTTGATCCAACAAAAAAAAATAAAAATTGATATATACAAAAAAAGTTACGTGTTATACGATCGTGCTATGTCTGAATTGTAATTGGTTTGACTTTGAAACTTGATTAAAAAAATAAATTCAATAAAAAACTATCTAACCAAGTGGAAGCACTAGATATCGAAGTTACAAATCTAAATTTGAAAGAATTAGAATTTTATCCTTCATGTAAAAAAGTTATGTGTTATACGGTGTGCGTCACTTTTTAAAAATGTTATTTTCTAAAAAAAACTAGTTTTCATGGGAGATGGAAAAAGAAGTGAAACCTGATTCCAAAACTTTGAAAAAAATATTTTTAGAATCTACAAACAAAATGTGATGAGACTCTAGTCTACATCATCTTCAAATTCCTCATGGTTTAGCCGCTATAAGTGTCTGAATGTGAAGATTTAGTTAAAAATAATAATTTCAGTGTCCAATTTGGCCAAAAATTGTAAACCACTATTGTGGGATCACCCATGGAAGGTTAACCTCATATTTTGGTGCCAAGAATTAGATGATCAATGTACCAACTATGATGGTTTTTGGGTAAAGTTCCCTTGATATCTTACAAAAAATATTAAGATGGGAATGATATAATATGAGGCACTCATTGACCAAGAAAGAACGTGTGATTGGGTTGCATGTGGAGAAGGTGGTTGCCTAGTCAAAGGGACAATTTGAAGTCGTGGAAGGCATGGAAGGTGGAAGAGGTGGCCATGTGTGGAAGAGTACCCTAGCAAAGTTTTTCCATCATGATGAAGATGTGATTTTATAACTCACACCACTTGTTGGGAATGTGAAAAACAAATAGAAAAAACACCTTTCCACAATAGCAAATGTGAGGTTGATAGCTTACAATGAATTGATGGCCTATAAAAATATTAATCGGCTTTTATAACTTATTCATAGAGGCATCCAAATTGTTGCTTCATTTCTTACCAAGAATCATTATGCACCTTAAAGGAAGATCACAACCTAAAAAATAATCCTTGTGACTTCTACAAGATTCAGAGACTACCTTGTTACTAGCTTGGCAAGAGAGGTTGATGTATGAGCATTCATGGTTGTAGGAAATATTGCATTAACTAAAAGATTAACATTTTGATGTGACATGGTTTTGATAATGTTTTATGAAATAAATTGATTATCATAATCCAAAAAGAAAAATTTAATTAATAGGACATGTTGGAGTAATAGGATAATCATCTAATTAATTATATCATATTGACTAATTAATTAGGTCACTTATTACTTTATTCACTTAAGCTAAACTTAGGAATTGTATATTTAATTATTAGATTGGCTAATAAAATCACATGTCTCATTACATAGGATGGTGACATTTGTCATAGGCTAATTTAATCTTCACCCAGGGTTTAGATTGAGGGTATCCATGTCCTTTTCATAAGGATTGATTCTATATTGTAATTCTTAATCAGGTTATTTGCATCAATACAATTATTAGACTTATTGAGCACAATCAAGCTTTTTGATCTTTTCTATTGTGATAGGTTATTGCTTGCAGGTGATTTTTGGGATTTCTGAGTTGAATCAAAAACTTCTACATGGTATCAAAGAACCGGATCTACAACCCCTTATTCAATTTTTTTAGAGATCTAGCCTTGAGTAATTTTTTGGTGCATCCTAGATCAAAAACAACCAACATCATTTTCTTCATGTCTTTTTAAGAAAAAATAGTTTTTGAGTTTTGTTCAAAATCACAAAATACCATTTGGATATCTACTAGATTTTGCAGATAGTGAGTAGTCTTGCAAAAATGACTATCAAAATATCTTAGCATAGCTATTTCTCTACGCATGAATTTGTTTTATACCAAATCGCATGTTCTACCTTTTGGATTCAAAAACGCTTTTTGTGTTTTGTTGAAAACATTAGAATAATTTTTGGGATTCTATTTTTTTTGCATGAAATGATAAAAATCTTCAAAAATAAAATCAAATTTTTTGTGTCTATTAATTATCGACTGGAAAAATTTAACCCATTTTTTAAAAATGCATAACATTTGCATACAATGTCCATTTTTCAAAATATTTATATCATTGTAAAATTAGTTTGAAGCTTGATCCAGTGCTACAAGTAAATTTTCTAGATTCTACTCCCGATTAATTCTATAGGCTTCTAAAGTCAAATCAATTTATTTTTACTTAGGCTGCCATAACTTTTGACTAGGTATCAAATTTTCATGATTCAAGTGGCATTGGAAAGTTGATTCTATCCTCTACACATATCTTAGCTCAAACAAGCTTCATGGAGGTAGATGTGAACATTGATTTGTGCATGCACTCTTTCCTTTTTCATGTTTTATGTTTATATTTTCTCATTGATTTTTACATGTATTGCATGTTCTCCTTTTACAATCTTGGGGTACTATAATTTAAATGAAATTTAATAAAGTTCTATCATGGGGGTTGCATACATAATAATTGGACTAGAGTGTAGTCACATGGCATGCACTTTGATCCCATCTTCATATTGATGACAATTTACATGAGTCATATCTTGATTATGTAGTTTCTTTTGGCCACAATCTTTCTCATAACATGACACATTTTGGTTCACACTGGTTCACATCTCAAATTGAGAGACTATGTTTAATGATCCTAAATCAAATAAGATTCACATCGGGTCACATCTCAATTTGAGGGTCATTCATATTATAGCTAATGTTCTTGAATCTTCATGGTACTTGCTCTTATGGATCAGTTTTAGTCACAGTTTGGCATTGGTATCGAAATACACATATCTTCTAAATTTATTCATCATATATTTCCCTCTTATGGGGTCATTTATGTTGTATCTATGTGATGGATGGTGTACTTGGAGGTATCATATCATAGAGTCCTCCATCTTCCATCACTTGATCACATTGCATATGTACATGGGTACCTAACATGGCTTAGTAGTTAAAACCCATTCATGTTTTCATGCATCCTTCATCATTTTTTAGCTAATCCATAAATTCATCTTAAGGGGGGTTGTTGGAGTAATAGGCTAATCATCTAATTAATTATATCATACTAATTAATTAATTATATCACCTATTACTTTATTCACTTAACTTAAACTTAGAAATTGCATATTTAATTATTAGATTGCATGATAAAAGCACATGTTGTCTAATTGCAGGGTGCTACCACAATAGTGGGTTACACTTTTTGGGACATCCTATTGTTTCCTGAAATAACATATTTTTAAAAAATATAATGATTTAAGGCTTGAAAGGTTCTATTTAAAGGATTTTAATTAAAGAGGGTTTGATCAAACCCCTTAGATCAAATCCCCTTGGATAGAACCCCACTAGTTTTAAACCATACCTATAATGGAGTCTCCTCTACACCTATCAAAATGTTGATAAAAAACTATTTTTGAGTTACCTTTTAGGGGATCAAATGAGTTCATTTAAAATTTATGTTTTGTAAGTATGTAGCCCTTATTATAAGCTTCCCAAAAAGTATAATTTTAAATATATTTAATTTTATTATTATATTTATTTTTATTTCTTGTGAATGTATGTTTTTCAATGAACATCAAGGTCTTTGTTTCACACATGAAAAAATAGGAAAATAGAGAAACAAAAAATTAAAAAATTCATGTCCGCTAGGTATTGATGTCCTTATTCCAATAGAAAAGAATAAGTTAATTCAAATGCATACAAAAAAGTTGTGTTACACAATACACCTTTGTCCAAATTATAATTACTCTAAATTAAAAAATTATGAATCAAAAAATATGAAAAAATATCCATGCCCTAGATATTAGTGTGAAAAATATGTATTTAAAAAAATAAAATTGTATCATTTCTATAAAAAAAATTATGCAATACACAATAAACCCCACTTTTTAAAAATGTTGTTTAGTAGAAAAAATAAGTTATTAAAAATTAGATAAAAGGATTTACAATTTATTTTTTTAATTCTTTTAAAAATATAATTAGAATCTATACACAAAATTTCACAATTCAATAGTTTGCTTCATCTTCAAATTCTTAATGGTAAAGCTGCTATAGGTGTAAGAAAGTGAAGATCTCGTGAAAAATGTTGATTTCAATGTTAAGTTTGGACAAAAAGTGTAACCCATTATTGTGGGATCACCCGACATAGTATGATGAAATATTTCATAGGCTAATTTAATCCTTGCCTAGGGTTTAGATCTAGGGTTTCCATCTCCTTTTCATAATGTTGGATTCTAAATTGTAATTCTCATCAAGGTTATTTGCATGAATAAAATTCTCAGGCTTATTAAGCATAATCAAGATTTTTGATCTTCTCTATTGTGATAGATTATTACTTACAGGTGATTTCTAGGTTTTTTGAGTTGAATCAATGACTTCTACAAGACACATTTTTTTGCAAAATCTATAATGGGAGATAGCGTTGGAATGCATTTTTATTGTTTGAAATATGAAAAGGAAACTTGGGGTGTGGGATTTTTGGAGTTACAATTTTTTTTAGTCTCTTTTAAAACTCCTCAGTAGTTGCAAGAAAAGCGGGGTGCCCATGATGTGTCGGTAATGCATTTTCAAAATGAGATTTAATTCATGATGAGTGGAGAATCATAGCTAGTAACCATTCTTCACAATTTTTCCTTGGAGTGGTTTGAACATGCAAGTAACCATTAATATTTTATTTTTATGCATTTTTATGGATTTTTCTAGTTTGGGGTGTGGAATTTTTTGGGGTTACAATATTGAAGCTAGAAATGCATGTTGAAGGGAATACTATGCAATTTTAGAGCTATTATTGATGACTTGAATTGAGAGTTGGAGAAGGAAAGCATATTATTTATTCTTTAGAAGATGGAAGCCATTATTGTTGCAAGTTTGAAGGTATTGTGAAAGAAATCTAATACAAAAATCTATGGTTGAAAGCTGGAAGATTTTATAATTTAAAAGTTGTAAGTTATAGGTTACGGGTTGAAGTTTTCATTTGAAGGAGTTTTATTTTCTATTGCTTATCATTTTCATATCATAGATCAAATTGTAAAACCTTTGTATTGATGTTCATTAGTCCTTGTGTCTATATAATTTTATCTAATCAAATGTATTGGAGTTGTAAGCACTTGTGCAAGTTTGAAATAAAAGAAAATGCATCATTGTTACTGATTTTTGACATTGTTTAAATCAATTTCTAGATTTATCTCTTGTGTGTTGGAAGTTTGTTGATAGTTACAAGAACTCTCTTGCATCAGTGGTATTAGAGCAAGTTTAAAGTAGAGCACCAAAGAAAGTTAGCTTGTAGGACCTATTAGTTTTGGGTGTTGATAAAATGCTTCCTAGAGTTGCCCATCATGGTAGAGGTGAAGGTAGAAACCCTCCTAGTATGGATTATTTTAGAGACTTTAGAAGTAAAGTAGTTGCATCATAGGAAGAGATACATAAAAGATTTGAACATAGAGGAAGAGATCAAAGTCAATATGAACCTAAGAATCATGAGTCGTTTGAAGAAGAAGAACCAAATGAAATAGATCCTAGAGAAATCAAATTGCTTAAAGTCGTTTCCAAGATTGGAAAAAGACCAAAGATAGAGGTCTCAAAATTTAATGTAAGCTTGAATCTAGAGGATCTCATAGATTGGATAAATTACATCGAAGAATTATTTGAATTTGAAGAGATTGAAGACCTTGATAGAGTGAAGTTTGCAAAAATAAAATTAAAGAGGCATGCACGTATTTAGTAGAAAGAAATAAAAAGTGAAAGAGGTAGGAGAGGAAAGGATAAGATCACCAAGTGGGATAAGAATGGTGGAAAAGTTGAAGATGCAATTTATTCCAATGTATTATGAGCTGGAATTATTAAAGAAGATGCATAGATTGAAACAACATGAAAAATAATTCAAGGAATACATCGAGGAGTTTCACACTCTTTTTATTAGTGTAGACATGAAAAATTGACCGACACACTTGATCCTAATTACTAACATCATTTCATCCTGAATCATACTCTCAACTTATCATCACCTTTCATCCCTTAATTAAATAAACCACCTTTCAGCTTATTTATTTAATTAGGTCTTTCTCCTCAACTGATTAAATTAATCAATTTAATTTAATCCTCTATCTCAGCTCATTTAAATAATTCATTTTATTTAAATTAAGCCTCTAAAGTCTTCTTATTAAATTGGATAAATTAAACCTTATTTGATTTAATCTAACATTATCCCTTAAGTTAAATAAATCAAAACATTTGTTTAATTAAACCCTTCCTCTCAATTTGATTTAAATCAATACATAAATTTAAGTCTAAATTGTCACATCTCCTAATTCCTCATTACATTAATTAATCTTTGATTAAATTAATCTTAAATTATGTCTCATCCTCTAGCTTTTACCACTTGCACATGAAAATAGATTTAATTCATTTATTAAATCTCTATTTTCCCTCACATGGCACAAAAGGAGAATATTCCCTCAAATTTGAATTTAAATCCAAGTGGACTTGGTCCTTCCAACAAGACATTTATTTCACCTTACAAGTCCTTTTGCCTTGAGCTAAGTGGCCATAACTCCATTTTATTCCCTCTCCAACAAGTCATTTCACTAATTTCAAATTCCACCCAATATCATTTATTGGCACTTTCATCAAAATGTGCACAACCTTCACCCATTCACATCTTGACAAGTGGCACTTGGCCATTGGATTTTGAATGATCCCACATTGCTCAATCTTGCTCATTCTTCCAATTTATAAATCTATAAATGAGAGACTCTTCCTCTCATTCATGATCCACAATTTGAATGCAAAGTTATTATCTTCACATTAGAGCAATTTCATATCATTTCTTGAGCATTTGCCATCACCATAGCTAGGTTATTGTAGGTTTTCTCAAGGAGTTCATAATTTTTCTTCACCATCAAGTGGATCAAACCATCAAAGCTTACAAAGGAGCTGGGAAATGGCCAATTTCTACACATAATTGGCACCAATTCCCCCATGGGATTGATAGTTTGTTCATTAAAATAGGATTCATTTACTTTCATTTGTATAGTTCTTCATTTTCTTCCTATGTTAATGTTTCAATCTAATTTCATGGGGAATCCTTGTCTTATCTTGCATTTCAATCTAATAATGTGCTTGTTTGCCATGTTTGTGCAGGTCTAGGATTGGGGTTCACATTTTGGCACTAGAAGGAGGGCGAATCTAAAACATTTCATCACATTTTTTGAAAAATTATGTGTTTTTTTGCAGCTCACAGGAAACTGTGCCGCTCATAGTCCAGTGGCACCAAACTGCACCGCTACTAGTCCAATGGCGCTATATGGCACCACTCCTAAATTCTAAAGTTCATTGTTGGAGCCTTCCTGCCCGAAAAATTCAAATTTCAAACTCAACCGCGGGTTTTTCAAATTTCAAATTGCGTCGCTTGCCAAACAACGCCACTCTCAGTCATTAGCGACACTATATTGTGCCACTGGCCTTCTCAAACTGTGTTGCATCTGTGGATTGCGCTGCTGGAGTTGGGTAAAAGGCAGATTTTCTATTATTTTTAACATTTTTTGTGATGTAGGAACTTCCCGAGGTCATAACTTTTGACTCGGATGTGGGTTTTGGCTGAAATTTTACAGGCTATTTTGTTATGACGTGGCATGTAGATTGCCATCCAACCTTGGGTGGGTTGGTGGCCATTTGGCACATTTCTGGGGTTTGAAACTTTCATCTTGGCCCTCAAAATGGCAATTTAGTGTTTTTTTTTCAAGTTTTTTAAAAGTCATTTTTTTTAATAACTTGAAACTCATGTTTTGAATTTAGGATGTTATTTGGCAATTCATCATATATTAGTTTTAGAAAGTTTCTGGGAAAAAATAGGACTCTCAAAGTTATGCATGAAAAATTACCAAAAATGGAAAAATCTAACAATTATTGAAATCTACCAGAAAAGGAAATTTCTTGATCAAACGTGAAGGAAAGCGAAGGCCAAGGTTCTTTATGAATTTATCATCTCATTGTATCAAGTGTTTTTAAACACTTTGGGAGAACTTTTAATCCCTTTCTAAGGATTTGGTTACCTTCATGCTTTTAGGACGTGCACTAAATTTCATTTGGGCCCTATTGGTTGTTTTTACTGTAACTAGGTTTATCTTCTATTCTACCTATAGAATTGCCAATTCTAATTGAGTGCAGCTCAAAGGACCTAGACCAACTGACGAGGATTTTAACAATAAACCTCCTACACTTCGGGCTCTGCAAAACTCAGGAGGGTGGTCCCTATAATCTGTTTATAATCTTTGCATCGAACTTATAAACAATCATGAACAACTAACAGATAATCTCATTTAATAGCTCAATAGAATAGGATAATACTGAATTGAATTGGATTTTCATCAATAATACCAACTACTTGGAGCATGAGATGATTACAACAATATTTCACAACTTAAGATAGTCATTCAATTTGCAAATTTGGTAGCAAGCTCTAAGCAAAGACAAATAGACACAGAACCTCACAAACACATACGATTTAGACCAGTGCCATATACCATTGGGGAGTCAAATTCACAAACATTTAAAATTCCATGATAGGTTCAAACACATAGCATATAAGATCTCTAACAACAGTTGCCTTACAACATGATGAATTTATATCCTAACCCAATACTTCTTACCAAATCCCTTTATAAACATATCCATCTATAACTCCAATCAAGCATTTTAATTAATTCTTTGAATTAAAGCCAAAATGGAAGTCATACACACCACAATAGTGAGATGAACACAATAACCCTTGATTATATCATTCAAAATTATGATATGCTTATACAAAGGAGAGACATGAACTTGAAATGAATTATTATAACTCAAATGCTAATACTGTTATGAAACATCAAACCTTCATAAACCCAAAACTCGACTAGAGAATGGCACAAAACCTAAATTGCATTTACACTTAAACAATTAGGCTTTACAACTTGCTCTGCAACTATGCCTAGACTCGACCTCAAAATATCTAACTTGCCAACCCCTATTTTTGGCCTTGAAATCCTTCTTATAGAGAATGAAGGAGCAAACAAGCATCGGGCCAGAAAATACACATGTCATCGGTCAATTGGACCATCTTGTGACATTTCAAAAATATGATTACAAACACTATGTCCCGAAGCATCTTCTCGTTAATTCCACTCATTAGGGAGTAGCCGCTGCACTGACCAAACCTCAAAACCTACACCCAAAAGCCGCCATGTAGACAAAACCATAATCAGTTATAACTATAACCATTGAGTTGTTAGTTGTCGGTAGTAGACATTGTTTTAATCCTCTTTGGTTAAGTACTTGTCCACCCATTTCTGATATTCTTCATCCATTAGCCAATCAAAATTCACCACCTCATTCACCTTAGTATTGTAAGGTGTATATTTCACTACAAATTGATTGGCTTCCCTTTCAAAAGACTCTAAGAATGTGCTGGTATTAATTATTTTATCCATGCTACTTACCAACAGGTCATAATCAGAATAATCACAAATCAATTTGATTTGTGCATTAATAACTTCTTCTACCCTTTCCTGCCACTACTGCAATGTTTTAGCATTTCCTTGTGCATTAATGATGTCTAGCAAAAATGTATCACTCCAATTTATCAAAGCTCCTTACTAGCTCCCTAATTCTTCTACTCAAATCATCAGGTAGGGCCTAGACTCCCTTCAATTATTTCACAAAGATTTGAGTAGGCTTCAATGACTAGGGCCTATTGTCTGTATCAAACCTAGAGGCCTTATACATAATATCCAAATCACTAGCCCTAGGGATCCACTTCTCAGCCAAAGGAAAAACTATTTCCTGATCTCTATTTATGTTTTTTATTCCATCCAAAAATAAAGAATACAAAGAATGTACAGATGGTAATCTACCATCCACCTTCTCATTTAAATGCCTCAAAATTGTATCCACCACCTCATTTTTTTTGGCAACTGCACCATCCTCACTTGCCTTTAAGGGAGCCTGTAATTTTGTGATCTTATTTAACATTTGCTTCTTGGTGGGATCCACAGAATACTCAACTTCTTCTTCAACTAGCCCTGGTGTAGGACTAAGAACAGGTGTCTGGACGAGGGATCCTGGAGTAGAAACAATTGGAGTAGTAGGGGGGAATGATCCAGAAGTAGGAGGTAATGCTCTGATACTAGGAGCACTGGAGAATTCTCCCACCTGCCCATACTTCAACCTATCTACTTCAGATTGCAACTCAACATTCCTTTGTTGCATCCTACTATATTCTCCAATTATTATGTTGTACTTCTCCATTAGACTTTTCTTTTCGACCTCTTCTCTCTCAGTTGTCTTTTGGGCCAATTTGGCCACATTAACTGTTAGGCTTGTAGCTTTTGTCGTTGAAGTTTTAGAAGCTCTCTTTATAATTATCCCTCCCCTTAGGTTTGTACTAATATCATTTTCATTTTCTTTTCTTCCTTGGGGTGCCAATGCCCATATGGCTAGAGTTTCATACTCTTCACTAAAGGTAGAGTCTTCCAAAGCTACCTTAACCTCTTATTCATTATTTTGCATAGGATGCTTGGACTAAAGCATAGCATTGAATGCTACAACATTGGCTATGTCCCACTCAGGAAAAATTAGGACACCAGCCTGAGTCACAATTCTTCTTCCCTCCTCAGGAGTGATGTTTTTGAATTCCTCCATCAATTCGGCCTTGACCTCATCATCATTCTCTTGATCAGACCTATCAGGTCTTTATTCTCTCCTTCTAATGCACTTATCTTGGTATTCCTCCAGTTTCATCCTCCAAATTAGTTGCAAGAATACAAGAGTCTTCACAAAGGCATCATCATCTAAGAATGCCTTGCAGGCCTCCATCCTGGCATCTTGTAAATACTACTCCTTTATATCCATATCAGATAACACCAATTGTGTTGATCTAGGAGGGGAAGGGATACCAACCTGCATGTCTTGATCAGTCACAATTATTTCATTCATCAAAGCCTCTTGTGTTTCCTCAATCTTTTGCCTCTTAGGGCTTGGCTCTGATGGTAGCACTGTAGGATCACTCCTTGGTGGTGAATCTAAATCCACAATCCTTATTCCTCTAGGTGCTCTAATCCTTGGGGCTGGCTGTGATGATTCTTTCACTATTTGTTTTCCCTTCTTATCCCCCTCATCCTCTTCACTGCTATCATTCCTCTTTCTCTTGTATAGAGGTTTGTCAACTGGGGGCTGATAAGTTGGCCTTGTTTCCTCAAGCCTCATCTCTGGTCTTTGAATTCCAAAGTCCATTTCCAAATTGACCTTCTTGGTCATCAAGGTGCCCATGATCTCTTTAAAATTATCCAAGAAGAAAGCAATTCTCTTGTGGAATGGAGTAAACTCCATTAATGGATCATATTTTGGACCCATTTTATGCACCATGGTCAGCAGCTTCTCATAGGCAATCCATTTTTCTTTATTCAATTTCTGCCTATTCAAATCAAACACATTTCTGATTAGGTCCTCAGGAAATTTGAATTCATGTACAAATCTGCCACCTTTAATTCGTTGCTTGAACAAGGCAAAGAATCCCTTAGGGTCATGCTACCTCCTAGATCCACTCTTCAAATGATAATCATCCAAAAACCTTCCAAAGTGGACCCATCCTCCCTTGGAAAAGACAAAATCTGAAACAACTGTATAATTAGCGAACAAAGTCCCTTTTCCTCTCCCTGTCAGGTTGTATTCATGAATACAACCTAGCTGCCACATGACCTTGGAAAACCCCATCCTTGATGGTACATTATATGAGAGAATGTGAGGGGCTCCTTGGAAACCATACACCCTTAGGATAGTGCTTACGGGGTACAAGATGATATCACCCCAATTGTGGCATACTTTTAAATCAGGCTTCCTCACCTTCGATCGAAGAAAGTCATGCAAATATTCAGGAACTCTTTGCACATTTACCACCAACCTAGCTCTGAGTTTGGAGGCAAAGTAGTTATCAGACTGCACAAAGTTGGCACCTCCCCTATTGTAAGACAAATCTGTGCTCCACACCTGTACTGGTAATCTCTCTCCATTCACCTCTTGCCTTAGCTCCATCTTCTTTGAGAAGAAGTCGGCATTCCTGTACAAGAACATATGCATTAGCAGGGAGTACCAAAAGAAAGGAGTGCTAACATCCCCCACAAGCAACTTCAGCAAACCCTCATGTATCTTTTCTGCTAGAAAAGATGCATAGTCATACACCATGGAGAAGTTGGGATGTTGAATTTGAGCCCCCATAAACATACATGCAATGGGCATCACTGTATTTGGGCTGAATACCAAAATCTGGCACAATGAATAGAATGTTGCCAAAAAGTGATTAGCAAAATAGCTTAGCCTGAAAGGTTCCTGGTCATTTGGGCTGATGTGAATCGTTGAACTGCCTGCCCTGGCCAGGTGAGGAGGAAGTAGCTTTGATCTGAAAAGAGGCTTTGAGCTCGCATATTCTTGATTCATCTCCTCAAAATCAATTTGGACCAAGAATGAGCTAGACTCACTTAAATCAAAAACCTAATGAATTTCAACTACACTTATGCTTAGCAGAATCCCACCATCATCATCCCTAATTACCCTTGTAACTAGGTCATAACATGTTGCCACTGCTCTGAGTAGGTCCACGTCAGGAAACACATTCGGCACTGCTAGTTTCCCCATGTCATATCTCCATCCATTTGAAAAGGGATGGGGTAGGTTTCTTTGTCTGTACCACAGTCTAAACATTTCCAAACCTATCATTAGAACCCTAGCATCTGCAATATTATAATTTTTGCACACTAGTCCCTCGCCCAGGGTTCTTCCATTCATTAACACCAAACCCCTTCTTCTGTCATTTTTTTATAATGGGAGTTGATCCAGAAAATTATCATATAAATTCCTTTATAAATAATCAACATGGCCAAAGTTCTATTTCGGTGGTGCCATCTCAAACAACTAGGGCTTCTTTAAAATTCAAATTCTTGAACAAACTAGGGCTGCCCAGAAAATGAAATTACAACACAACTGTACAATTTCCAACAATTCAAACGAACTAGTAACCCTACAATAATAATCAACAACCCCCAGACTAGCACACTACAAACCTTCACAAAACATAGTCAAATTAAACCAGTGATACAGAAGGTAACTCACGAAATTTTGCGCCTCGCAGAGAACCAAAATTTCACTGTGATTGCTTGAAAAACTTTATCTTTGGCTCTGAAATGCTTCAAAAACATTTGAATGCTTTTGTGGAAAAGATAGAATCAAAATAAATACTTTATGTCGATTGAATTTAGCCAGTAGACATCTCATCCGCCATTAAAGCTCACTTGCCTGCCGCGCCAACGGCTCCAACCGCATTTGATGTGAATTTAAACTTCATTCGTCGATCCTTTGTTTTTGTCAGATCATCGAACGACCACCTTCAAAAAGGCCGATGTAATCTCCATGTCAGCGTCGAGGGCCCACCACAATACTCAGCTCCAAAGGGATACACGTGGTGCCCGCCCGTGATATTGCAATCACTAAACATCCTACATCTTTAGATCACGCGATGGTGGGCAACCGTTGATTCCCACCATCGGCGATTGTGTTCACTCACAGCAGTCAACAGCACCAAACATAAACGTCAAGCAAATTTTCATCAAGATTAAAACACCACCGTCGATCTCGAGCACGTGCATCTCACAGTTGTTTTAGTAACCCACCTTTTAACTTATTAAAACCCGATACAAATATTAAACACTTTATGAATCCCTTTTCGGAATCGAGAACTGAGACACGTGGCGGTCACCCATGATATCGCAATCAGTTGAAACCTAGCGGTGACATCATTGTGAGATCGCGAGGAATGGTCAAGATCAACTATAGGATGATCGACAGTCATTAAAATATTTCCCTGCAAAATAAGATAATTATTAAAAGGGGAAAAGGGGACATCGCCTAGGCCAATGACAAATGATGGCTTAAGGTTGTTCTTAAAGCATGGGGCACAGGCCGACCTAGACTTAGGAAATAGTAAAGTCAGGTGAAGTATTTAACACAATTTATTAAAGGGGCCCGGCCTAGATGAGTCAATGGGACATAAGTCGTTTTAAAAACCTCCCTCAAAAAGGTAAGGACAATATGTATCCAACCTCGGGTTTAAGATGGAACATTAGGATTTCATGAAGGCAAAAATAAAACCCCAACCTTAGGCTTCTCCAGAATAGCACAACAAACCAGTAATGTGGCAAAAAATTAATGGAACTCAAAGAATGAAATTTGAGGCATCATCGGGCCCTAAAAAGAACACTACAAAAGCTTTTTATTTTTGCAACAAAGGGTTTAAAATGAACTTTAGGACAAACTCGCTAGATTTGGTTTAAGGAGTAACAATTGAACAAGGAAAATCTCACACTTCCTTTGGTGCTTAAAAAGAATCCATTATTTCTTTGAGGGATTTAAAATGAACATGTGCTTTTGTGTTTTGTATTATTTTTTGCAAAGTAATTTCATTTAAAAAGATGGATGCGCTTCTCTCGCACCTCACGGTGATCTTGAGAATCAAAATTATTTTTGGTGACATTAAGTTTCATAAAAAATTACCTCCACATTTCAATTTGGGTACCTAAAAATTGAACCAATCTTGCAAGTGTTCTCCCTTTATTTTTCAATGAAGGTCGATTAAACTATAGGATACGCTTGCTCGATTTTGTTTATCTTAGCAGGCCTGCCTTGTGGGAAAAAGTAATCACCCAAGGGAACGACCCAATTGGGAACACGCTAAAGCCAAGCGACTTCCACCCAGGATATAAGTGTGGAATATCACAAGGATTATTTCGACGAGAAGGGTAGCAATGGTCTCTCATCGTACTGGATAGTCCCCCACAAACAGAATGCCCACATTAAAACCCTTGTCTAGCAAAGGCCAAAATCCTTAACTATTTGTTGGTGCAAAAGGTCATGTCCTTTGAAGCCGCCCCATGTATACATGTGGTTTTGTTGTAGAGATGAAAAGTATGCCATGGGAGATTCATGGGTACTGATGCTTGGCTGACCTGAGAAGTGAGTGCACTGTAAGGGGGAGCCTGTGTGGTCAAGAATCTAATCATCTACACTGAATATGTGTAGCTAGATTTATCCAGGTGAGAACCCAACAAATATTGTCTCTTCATCCTAGGATTGTGCATGATCTTTGAAACAAAAAAAAAAACACTTTCCTTGGGTGTCAAAACAATTGAAAACAAACGTTTACGAAATTTTCAAAACTTCAAACCCTTTGGGGGAAACAAATACCCTTGATGAATCCAATTTCTCTTGCTTGCCCTAGGGATTCCATCCTTAGAGGTTTCTAAGTGCTTGGGTTTAATCATCATTTATTTTCACTCAAATCAACAAATAGGAAACTATTGCCTTGATTTTCTCAATTTACACATAATGGACCTTGTAGGATGAAAAGGAATTGAGACATAGACATTCAGTTTGAAAAGCATAATCAAGAAAGTGTTTGTGGTAAAAAGAACCAAATCTAAGCAAGATAACAGACAATTGAACCACACATGTGCTTGGTCCCTTTTGAGTCATTTGTTTTTCATGCAAACATTGGTCTTTTGGTTTGAACCACTTTTAGGGAAAATCATGTTCTTTAATATCTTGGTCTAGTAAACAAGTCCTCTTAGGTTCATCTAGGATCAAGTCAAACACTTCACCCCATCCAAACATTTATCAAAATCTCATTTCACCAACAAGTTTTGGAACCTTGGAAAACATCACTTATGCTAGACTTTTATGAAGAATCAACATCACCTTGTTTGGCTTAACACACCTAGCCAAATTATCCTCTTGTGTACGAGTTTACTCTAGGATAACACAACTTCTGAGAATTTACAAGTTCATTATCAAAAATAATCTTGTTTTACTTAACACACTTAGTCAAACTATCCTCTTGTGTGCGAGTTTACCCTAGGATAACACAATTTCCTAAAGTCTACAAGTTCATTATCAATCAATCAAAATCAAAATAAAAACAAGTCCTAAAGTCTAGCATTGATCCAAAGTTCCTAAAATTTTAAACACCCCTTTCATCCTTCATCTCATCATTGGTCCTAAACCACTCAGAGATCAACAAGGTTAAAACACAAGAGGAACATGGAATATAAACTTGATTCATCCATCATGAGTAATCCAATTCAACCAAACTATCCAAGCCTTACGATGCCAATTGATTTGCAAAACTTGCATTTGTACAAACCATACATGGGATCATTATCTCCTCCAAACCTCAATGTTACAACAAAAGTGAGCATGCCCAATCTAAATTTTGGAACACCTTTCCCTTTGGTAGATTTAAATCAAAGTCAAAAATTACAAATCTATCAACCAAACAATCAAGGAATGAGCCTTCCCCCTTTACCAACCACCAATCAACCGAATCTAAGCAACACCCCCTTCATAAGTTAAAGCATCATATCAAATCCTCCCATTTTTTCATTGATATCACAACAATAGATGGCAACCATCCAAGCAACCCCAACAGTCAACACAACCACTATACCTCAAGTGTCTCAAGGACCAAGCATCTCAATCACACCATTCACCACTCAAACCCTGGCAATCAATGCGACCATTCTGCTCATCACAATGGTCAACACCATTCCCAATCCACCACCACCAGTGCCAAAACACAACATGGAAAATTCATTCTCCATCATGTTGCAAGCCGCTCAACAACCTACCTACCAAAAGGCGCTCCAAAACCAACAAGCTATACAGCTAGCTTCTCAGCAAGCGCAAGTGCAATTAACCTCCCAACAAGCTACACAAGTCGCACAAGTTGTGCAAGTGACACAAGCAACCCAACAAGCATAGGCTCAAGCTCAAGCCCAACACCAAGCTTGACAGGTGCAAGCACAATACCAAGCACAATTGCAAGAAATCCATCAACAAGTGTATCAACAAGTCCTGCAATATTTTCAACCACAACAACAAGTAGCTCAATAGCAAGCCCAACAACAAGCATTGTTGGCACAACAACAACACGACCAACAACAAGCATTGTTGGCTCAGTAGCGAATGTAGGCATTAATCCCTCAGCAAAGCTTGCAACAGATTCCCATCACAATCATTGAAAATGATGATCAAGATCCTTCAACCAATGATCATGTTGAAAATGTCTCTACATCACCTAATGAGTTAGATGACATATCTCAAGAATTTATTCAAAAGCATGGTCAACATCTTTCACCAAGGTCTAGCAATAATCCTTTCCAAAACATATGGACATCCTTTGACCTCATGACATTTGAGAAACTTCCTATGCCTAATGAAGATATCCAAGAACCCTTTATAAGCAATCCATTCTTTGAAATTGACCCATGTCAAGAACTTGATCCAAAGCATGTTGAAAGCAATTCTAAAATAATTTTAGATCAAGAATTTGTATCTCCAAGCTACTACAATGAAATAATGGACACCCTCCTCTCTATAAAAGATGATTACATCCACATAGCACATACTCCTCCATCTACCCATGAGATGCTTTCCTTCGATAAACACGTAGATGATCTTCATTCAGAACAAGATTCTTTTACTCCTAACATTATTACACAAAAAGATCAGGATATTGATTCCTATAGTCAAACTCAGTTGTCAACATCAGGATCAGATATATCCCAAATTCAGACTGAGGACATCATGTATGAAGATATCCATTATTATCCACTCAAGGGAACATGTCAGATATAATAAGATATTCCAAAGTTAGCAAAGCATCAAATTGAAATGACATCATCTGCAGTGGTCATTTGTCAGAGAATGCATTTTGAACAAGACATCTCAAAATAGGGAGAATCAAATAACAAAGATGCTACTACCACCATACTGGGGGAAACTTCGTCTCAAGAAAATGTCAACATAGGGGGCACGAAGGATCCTTATGATGAAACCAATGCCAATACGACAACCATCCACGTCACGAATCTTCATACACCCATCACCCCATCCATGAATTGGGACCAACATCAAAAGAAGGTTTTGAATCAAAGCACAAAGAACATTATCAAAGAAAAAGAAGCTAAGAAGCATATTGGACAAATCAAATACATATGGATACCAAAAAATACAAAGAAAGATGATCCCTATCAAACTCTATTAGTCAACGAAACTATGGGGAAAAATAAAAAAGGGAAAAGTATCCATCAAAGATGTTTGCAAAAGAAAAATCAAGCTTCTCAAGCAACATACAAAGTATATTGAGCTATTGGTCCTAATTCCACGCACACTTCCATATCCACCCATCATTTCTCATCTTCCCAAGTTTGGAGAGTCAAAGGTTCCAAGCTATCAACCAATCCATCTTTTATTCCTAAACACACTCCACCATCAACGCCTCCACGCATGATATCCAATTCTCACATTGACCATGTGCTGGCAATGACCCTTCATCATAAGGATTCAAAAGGAACTTTATCATGATGTGCACACAAAGATGAAGTTAACTCCAATATCAGCAAAGTAGATCAGGGATCTCAAAATTTGCATTCAAGTGCATGTATCTTGGCAAGGAAAATTCTTCAAGAAGGATATCAATGGAACATTATGAAAAAAGCATCTACATCAATGACATTAGGTAGTTCAGCATGAGCTTGGAATCTTTCAGCCAAAAAAAATTAACAAAAATCCAAAAAATATAAAAATCCAAAAAAACCAGAAAAAGGATTAAAAATAGTAAAGAAAAAAATCGTCCTCTGGTGAAAACCACTTCAGTGTCGCTTTGGATAGGTACCATGATGAAAACCTAGAAAATAGGTGTCATGTGTAGAATCGAGCATCTACATGTGCCAATTCAGGTGAAAGCGTCTCATCCCATTCGTAATAAATCGAACATTCCCTCTATCTTACCCATAATAAATCCATTCATACATGAACCATTTATCCAATCCATTTTCATCCACCTACATCTTTAGTCCAAATTATCTTGATCTTGACCAGGTTTTGTGCACACTTTACATTTTCTTATGGTAAATATATTGACATGGGTCATTTTCATTGATCCAATCCTATCTAACGTTGTCTGAACCATGAAGCATTATCCAAGTGAGCATCCTCTATTCGAACACCTTATCACAAGATAATCCTTTGTATCCTTTGCATGCTTACCATATCCATCCATCCACACACCTATCCAAGCATCCACCCTTGGCATTCCATACATTTCTAGACACTGGGGGAAGATATTTATATTTTGCTTTGGGAATAAATCTTGATATATATCCTCCAACTTATGTGGTGACCCGAACATTGGAAAATTTGAAATCAAATTGGTCAAGCATTTGTGAGCCAAAATCCAAATCACTAGCCCATGGAATATTTTGACGAAAATATGTTCCTTATCAAGCTTTATCTTTCATCGAACATCAATCCAAACAATCAATATCAGTCGCATCTAATGTGTACTTCAACGTCACATCAAATCATCAAAACAATTTTGTTCCAAATCAAGCTTCAAATTTATGATCAATCAAAATCCAATCAATCCATCATCATCTTAGGATATCCTTCCCAATCCTTGTGTTTCTTAACACTATCCTTGCATTGTTCTGTATCCTCAACAATGTTATCATCATGAATTCATCATCATCTCGGGATATCCTTCCCAATCCTCGTGTTGCTTAACACTATCCTTGCATTGTTCTGTATCATCAACAATGTTATCATCATCAATCCATTGATCCAATCAATCAACCTTAGCTTGGTTTCCAACAAAATCCCAAAACAGAGTAATGATATCATCACATATCCATATCCAAATTGTCAAAAATCCATCAAAAAATCCAAAAACATCCAAATCATATCAAAATCCAAAACATGTCGAAAATTTGGAAAACTTAAAAATAGAGTCATCTTACCAAACTACATCATCTTTGAGCTTCAACGTAGGCAAGGTTGATCTTTGATCATCCCCCAAGACACCCTAGGTCAGTCCTTTAGGCGTCCATCACAATCCGGCAATTTGTTTGCCCATCTATCTGTTCATCAATCAAGTTTTTCGTCAGTCGAACTACGTGGTCTCTGCATGTATAACATAGGTAAGGCTAATCTATGGATCAGCTCCTAAGACCCCTAGGATAGGTCTTTAAGTTAGTCTCTTGGTCACAAATCTTGAAAATACAAAAAACATTGGAAAACCCAAAAATCAAAATAGCGTCAAAACATTCAAAAAACACCAAAAACATACAAATATTTGAAAAAACCCAAAATGGTGCACCCATCTCATCTCACTTTCACTCGAAATAATTGTCGCTCATAATAAATCAATCATCACCTTCATCCTCTGGTGAAGCAATCAAAAGCAAGTCTAGCAGGTTCAAAAGTGAACGCCTAATCGTCAAAGTCTCAAGTCTAGGTCAGTAAGCAAGCAAGTTGATCAACTCAGAGTATCAATAGCTTATCATCTAATCAATCTCATCAAAACCCTAATCACAACATGTCCTAGGATGCATCCTTCATGCGATGGACATCAGCATTAGGTATCACCTTAGTTTAGGCTTGGCTAGCGGTACGAAGAACATTAGCTTGTTTGTTTACTTTATCTTGGTCTTTTTTATCTTATTTTGTGCTCATTCGAAGGACCTCTCAATGATGCCTAAAAAAAAAAAGGTTTAGAGAGAAAGGAATGGGGCAACGATTATTATCTTTTTTATCTACTGTGCTTGTTGGATACTCTTGTGAAATAACTTATTCATGCATACTTTGTTTGGTTTGTAGGGAGGGTGTTTTAGGTGTCTTGTTGACCACATAGGAAGACTTGCTTTTCTATGTTTTGGTCTGAGATGTTTAGAATGTCTGAACTACATCCCGAATGAGGTTTTGTATGCTAAATGTGAACAAGAATACTCCTATCTGATTGTCGAGTCAAATTCCATCACACTAGGTATAACGCCATGCTGTTTCTTTATACCTTGATGCATCATACTTATGTGTGTTATCAAACAAAGTAATTGGCCCTTTGAAAATCCTAACTCCTGGTAAGAAAATCATCAGCATTTAATGACTTGTTGGATCTATTTTCTTCTATCTTCTTTCCATTCGAACATGGTACCATGACACTTAATTAGAACACCGCTAATGCATTCGCCCTGCATCCACAAAATTATCAGCATAAATGCATATCATATCATATAGATCATACCACATCATATCATCTTGCATTATCATTCTAAGTATCTTAAGAAATCATTGCATTACAGATATTGCATGAATCATTAAGAGCATAATAGAAATCATTAGCATCCATTCTCATTACATAATCACTCATATATCATTTGTATCCATAATCATTTGTATCCTTAATCATTTTTATATCATTACATAATAATTTGCATACACTGCATCCATACGATTGTCATCAAAATGAATAGAAAAATACAAAAAGAAATGCATCCATAATCATCATCACATCATATAGAAACATGCATCATATTGCATAAACATAACATAAAAGCATCTCATAAATGCATCATACATTACATGACATCTCATAAATAGGACCATATCATATATATATATCATCAAATAATATACAACTATCATGGTACAAAGAATCGAATCAAGTGTATACATCAAAGTACATGATAGAATAGGGGCAATAATCATAGCCCATGGATCAAAAATGGATAACTACCTATGATCAAGGGCTAGCCCTGCTGGCTGCTAGCCTCTCCAACCTGCCTCTCACCATGGTCCTCGGGAGGCCTCATCCCTGTCTACTATGAGAAGTCTGACACCTGACCAGCTGGTGGAACTGCCTGCCTATAATGTTGTCGATAATACTCGACCTCTCTAACCACCTCTCGATATTCTCTCAAAGATATTGTTCGGCCCTAGGAGGATGAGGTTGTACTCTCTAGCTATCTCCTCCAGCCGATCTCCTGATCCCACTCAGACCAGGCCTGGTCCCTCTCAGCAGTAACTATCGAAACCTGCTAACGCGCCTAATCTCGCTCAGCCGTAAAAATCTGTATATGCCACTGAAGCTACTGAATCAGGGCATCCTTATGGTCTAGCTGTGTAGGTAGTTGCTGCTATGGTACCTGATCTTGGTGAGGGCTTGGTTGTGCATAGTCTCATGGTGGTGTCAGTGCCCATGGGGGAGCTTGGTCCTGTGGTGGTGTCTGATGTGGAGGAGGGCCACCTCCTCTCCTGTCCCCATCACCATCTTTGTCACCATCGCTTCTACCTCCCTATCCCCTGCCCCTGCCTCTCGACCTCCATCATGGAAGAACTGTACCTGGAACTATCAATCTAAGAGGAGGCCTAAACCAATCTCTTTATGCTTGGGTAACCCTTGCATCTGTCGGTCCCCGATCATAGGCCATGGCCTAGTCACTAGCTACCTAAATGAGGCTACTGCCTCTGGTGTTGGAATCGGCTAACCCCATGTTGTCTCTCATGTTGAACAGGTGAAGATTGCCACATACTGATCATCCAACCTATCTTGAACCTCGCCGAACTATTGGGCTACCCTATCAAGGAGGTAGCGCTCTATCATGGTGTGCTCTCTGCCCTGCATCCATCTGTTCTACTGACCAAAGAATAGCTGCTTGTGATCATCATACCATGGGCCTATACCAATCTAGGGCCTCCAAACTAACTTTTTCATCTCATCAAGAACCCATCGCCAATGGGCAATGCCTCCAATACCTGTATGATTAAAATGAATATGTGCCCCGCCATACCACTAGACAACAAGATCATCAATATCTAAAGAAATCGGTGTGACATCTGGACGGAGCACTAGAATTCGCTACCATGCCTAGATGTGCAAAAAAGTAACTCTGGCCCTGAGGGCCCTGTTGTCAAGATATGCAAACTCGTGTAAATCCCTATATAGGGAAGCCAACATCACTGGCCCCCAAGCAAAGCACTCCCTACAGACGACCATCCACTCCCATGCCAACCCCCAGCCTAGACTGAAGTATCATCCCCATTGATCTCATGCCACTAAACCTAAAATGATGGCCGCAACAATCAATCTGTAGGTGGGCACGATGCCTCGGTAGCTCTCCAAGTCTATTTATCCCTCAAAAAATTAAATCTCATTGAGACCCATCACATCATAACAGGAATCCCTACTGGCATCTAGATCATAAATGACTCTCGCTCCATGGATAGGCAGTCTTAAAATGTGATAGACATCCTCAAGTGTAATAGTAGCCTCACTAGTGGGAAGATGGGAGGAGGAGGTCTCACTGTGCCACCGCTCAGCCAAAGCTATCATCATCCCCAAGTGGGCCCGAACAGGATGAACGTATGCAATGAACCAAAGGTCAAGCATACCAAGCTACTCCTAAAGGAATACGTGCATACCCTATAGTCTCTACAACACTAGACATTTGTGCTCCCTTGAATGAAGTATGTCGAGGTCCTCCTGCACAAGGGAAACCATCATGTCAAGGTCTCGTAAAATAATCTGCCTCCAGCGTTAGCTTTGCGCATCTGAAATAGAAAATGTGGTGTTGTTTGCAAATGAGGTGTAGTTTGTAAAGTTCTAAAATGCACCACCATGGTGAAGTTTAAAAAATCCTAAATTCTAAAATGCATCGTGCGGTGCTCTTTGCACAAGTGGTTAACTTTGTACTCAAACCTCAGTTCTAAATTGCACTGTGCAGTCCAATTTGCAAATGTGGTTGAGTTTGGTCGAAACCCTAATTTTCCCAATTGGACCACAGCGGTGCTACTGTCATATGCGGCATAGTTTGAGATCGTGCGACGTCGATTGAGCATTTGCAGCAACACTATATAGCACTGCTTGACCTAAAGTTGAGTTGGACCCTATTAAATGCACATAAAATGAGAAAATTAAAAGTCGAGATAGGGTACATACCATGGGTCCTACGTTGGTTAGCCGCTGGTGCACTCGTACCCTCTCTAACACGTGCCTAAGAAGCTATCATTGCACCATCTCAACCGAAACTCAGAGCTCAAGGTGCAAAAATTTCTAAAGGCTAAAGGTGCAAATGAATTCAAAGTGATCCCTCAAGGTCTATTTAAGCCTCCAAATTAGGGTTTTTTGACCTAATTTGATCATCTAGCTAGGTTTTTTGTCCCTCGATCTTGTTTACCCAACCGAGGGCCATGTTGCATCTTTTATAGCATTTTAACACATTTTTTTGGCATCTTGGGGTACTTTTTGATCTATCGGGCACCTTGTCCTCTTTTTTCGCGAGATCATCCAAAAATCTGAAAATTTTTGAGCTTTGATCACAATAGTTTATTCTTTGAACCAATACAACAAGTGCATTGCTTCAAAGAGGGGAAAAATGTAGACATGGAAAATTGACTGACACACTTGATCCTGATTACTAACATCATTTCATCCTGAATCATACTCGAAACTTATCATCACCTTTCATCCCTTAATTAAATAAATCACCTTTCAACTTATTTATTTAATTAGGTATTTCTCCTCTGCTGATTAAATTAATCAATTTAATTTAATCCTCTATCTCGACTCATTTAAATAATTCATTTTATTTAAATTAAGCCTCTAAAGTCTTCTTATTAAATTGGATAAATTAAACCTTATTTGATTTAATCTAACATTATCCCCTTTAGTTAAATAAATCAAAACATTTATTTAAATTAAACCCTTCCTCTCAATTTGATTTAAATCAATACATAAATTTAAGTCTAAATTGTCACATCTCCTAATTTCTCATTACATTAATTAATCTTTGATTAAATTAATCTTAAATCATGCCCCATCCTCTAGCTTTTACCACTTGCACATGAAAATAGATTTAATTCATTTATTAAATCTCTATTTTTTCTCACATGGCATAAAAGGAGAATATTCCCTCAAATTTGAATTCAAATCCAAGTGGACTTGGTCCTTCCAACAAGGCATTTATTTCACCTTACAAGTATTTTTGCCTTGAGCTAAGTGGCCATAACTCCATTTTCTTCCCTCTCCAACAAGTCATTTCACTAATTTCAAATTCCACCTAATATCATTTATTGGTATTTTCATCAAAATGTGCACAACCTTCACCCATTCACATCTTGACAAATGCCACTTGGCCATTGGATGTTGAATTATCCCACATTGCTCAATCTTGCTCATTCTTCCAATTTAGAAATCTATAAATGAGAGACTCTTCCTCTCATTCATGATCCACAGTTTGAATGCAAAGTTATTATCTTCACATTAGAGCAATTCCATATCATTTCTTGAGCATTTTCCATCACCATAGCTAGGTTATTGCAGGTTTTCTCAAGGATTTCATCATTTTTCTTCACCATCAAGTGGATCAAATCATCAAAGCTTACAACGGAGTTGGGAAAGGGCCAATTTCTACACATAATTGGCACCAATTCCCCCATGGGATTGATAGTTTGTTAATTAAAATAGGATTCACTTACTTTCATTTGTATTGTTCTTCATTTTCTTCCTATGTTAATGTTTCAATCTAATTTCATGGGGAATCCTTGTCTTATCTTGCATTTCAATCTAATAATGTGCTTGTTTTCCATGTTTGTGCAGGTCTAGAATTGGGGTTCACAATTAGAATAGGACATTCAAAAGCCAAAAAGGAGAAGGTAGCAAGATACATCAATGGACTAAAGCCAATCATTTAAGAAGAACTAATTTTGGTAAGAATTTTTAGTTTGGAAGAAGCTTATCAATTTGCTTTGAATGTTGAGGAAAATCGGAATAGATAACTACAGAATAAACAAAAAGGAAATTGTAGAGCTTATGTGCAGAAAAATGAGGATAAATAGAAGCTAAAAGATAGTAAGTGTAGTAAAGATGAAAGAGGTGGGAGTTCAAAAAGTCCTGTGAGTAAAATTTCATAGGTAGAGGAAGATCAGGAAGAGGATTCGGAAGAGGAAGCTTTAAAGGAACTTGTTTCTGATGTGGAGAAGAGGGACACCAAGATTATGATTTCTCTCATAATCAAGAAAAAACCAATAGAAGGATTAAAAAAAATGTAAGGGTAGGAAATGCGAATGAGGAAGATGCAAATTCATCACATTCCAAAGAATAAAAAATAGAAAAAGGATTAGTCACTAGAAGAGCCTTGATGGATGGTGAAAAGGAACCAAATCAAAGAAAAAGATTATTCTAAAAAATATGTATTTGTGAAGTTAAATTATGTAATGTAATTATTGATGGTGGGAGTATTGGCAATATTGTTTGTGAAGAAATGGTGAATAAGTTTTGAAAAACCGTACGGTTTTGGTGAATGAACAATGTTTGGTAAAATTTAAGATTGGTGATTGTCATGATGATTTTTTTTGTGAGATAATTTCTATGGATTTTTCTCATTATTTATTGGAAGACCTTAGCAATTTGACAAGAAAGGAGTGCACGATAGGTATGCCAATACATACTCCTTGATGAAGGTTGGAATCAAGCACAAGTTGAAACCTTTGAATAAAGAAGGAAATGTATGTAATAATAGTAGAAAAAAATTTCTTAATAAATTCAAAAAATAGTGAAAGAATATGAGGATGAATATTCATATTTCTATTGCAAGCTACAAAACTAGTGATTACATTCAAGACTGGTAGAGTGAAAGTTTCAATGGAGGAAGAAGAGGTAAAATTTGATTTTCGTGAAAATTTTGTTGAAGCTGGTTTATTTGAGCGTGATTAGATAAGTGTAGAAGAGTATATTTTAGAAATTAATGCATTGGTAGATGAAGGTGTTATAGTTCAGAGTGTGGAAGCAAATGAGCAATTAGAAGCTGAGTTATTTGATGAAGACATTGGTGCAAATGGATATCTTATGATTGATAGTTTAATTTAGGATGGAAAGGTGAATCTTTTGGTTATGTGGGTGACATTGATGTGAGTGCAAAGGATGAATATATTGCATCTTAAAGTTATCTTTTGGAAGACAAGGAGAAAGAGGAGCACAATGTTGAAACTAAATGTGATGATGAACAAATTATTTCAGCAATAACACGAAAATATCTAATGCATGATATTCATTATTTTACTGAAGAAGAGGAAACTAATGTTTACGATTTTCTCAAATTTCATAGTGCATATTGGTGAGAGTTAGATTATGTGAAAATAGGGAGAAAGAGACATAAAATTGTAGGGAAAGGTGAGAAAGAATGTTCAAGCAGATAAGGTAGAGAGATGGATTTAGGGTGAGCATGAAATTTACAAATTTTTATGAGTTTCACTCATGAAACATTTTAATCTACCTTGGGTTTCTAATGTAGGAGCATCCATGTTTCCATGCAATCTTTCATCAACCAAAAGATTAAAATTTTGATATGACATGGTTTTAATATTTTTTTATGAAATAAATTGGTTATCTTTGTCCAAAAATTAAAATTTCATTAATTAGACAAATTTTGTTGCAAAAGGTATAGTGGGAGATAGTGTTGGAGTTCATTTTTAATGTTTGAAATGGAAAAAAGGAAACTTGGGGAATGGGATTTTGGGAGTTAAATTTTTTTGTAGCCTCTTTTAAAACTCCTCAATAGTTGCAAGAAAAGTTGGGTACCCATGATGTGCTAGCTAGCAATTCATTTTCAAAATTAGATTTAATTCATGAGGAGTGGAGAATCGTAGCTAGCAACCATTCTTGGAAGTTTTTACTAGGAGTGGTTTAAACATGTAGGTGAGTATTAATATTTTATTTTTATGCATTATGGTGGATTCGCCTAGTTTGGTGCATAGCATTCTTAGGAGTTACAATTAATGAGCTAGAAATGCATGTTGAATGGAAGACTCCAATTTGAGAGTTATTATTGATGACTTGAATGGAGAATTGGAGAAGGAAGGTGTACCATTTATTCTTTGGAAGATGGAAGCGACTATTTTTGTAGGTCTAAAGGTGTTGTGATAGAAATTAAAGACAAAAATCCAAGGTTCAAGGCAGGAAGAGTTTGCAATTTGAAAGTTGCAAGCTACAAGCTATAGGTTGAAGTTTTTATTTGAAGGAGTTGTATTCGATGTTTCTTATCATTTTTATGTCATTAATCATATTTTATATTCATATTCATAAATAATTGAGTTTGTATAATCTGATATAATCAGATTTATTGGAGTTTTAATCTTTTTTGTATGTTTAAAATAAAAGAAAACACATAATTTTTGTCGATTTTTTATATTGTTTGTATCAATTTATAGATTTATCTCTTGTGTGTTTGAAGTTTGTTGAAAGTTGCAAGAACACTTTTGCATCAAAGTTTGTTGTAGTGTGTTGGTACATTAAAAGACCATACATGTAGGAGGAGGCCACACCAGTATGAGGGAAAACCAAATACATAAAGGTAACACTAGTAATGCCTCTATATAGAGCATCTAGAGTGGTTGCCAATGGATGATATAATTCTTGGTGACTATGCAAGTATTATGAGGTTGTGCCTTTGAGAATAAACTAGTATAAGCTTATTATCAATGAACTAGGTTGTGTGTGGCTATGAAAACCCTTGAGACAAATTTTTTGATTTGTAACACAATAATGGTGACCTTAACAAGGTTGATAAAGGCTAAAATAAGCCAGAAACCAAGGTGGATTAACATCAAAACCTTGCATAATTATGAGCCAAATAGACCAAAAATATTTTTAAAGCATAAATTTTTTACCAAATGGTAGATGGGAAGAGGTTTAGATTAGCTATTTTATTTTATTTTAATTTTTAACCACTTTTCATACAATGGAAAAAAATGAAAAATCAAAGATTAAAAAACTTGACAAAACTAAAGGTATTTTTTTTGCTTTTTGATCTTTCCAAATGCAATGGTGGTGTCTATTTGGATCCATGATTCTCTATTGATAGTGATATCTATGTGAATCACCTTGATGTGACAAGGAAAATACTCCCATGGCTATGATACCATGTTCGAGAATGCCAAAATCAAAGAGTATGAATTGATAACCTTATACGAGTGAAAATATTAGCACAATAGTATGTCTATCAATATATGATGGAGAGTGTGTAAATAAAATGAGGAACATGCGTATATCAGAAAGGTGGATGAAGTGAGAAGATAGGAGATAATAATTGACTACCCCTCCCAATGTGCAACACTTGTGAGCTCACTTGAAAATTTTGTGAGAAAGTGGCAAGTATGCATGCAATAGGTGTCTCAAGTGATGAGGACACATGTCTCAATTATATGAAGTGAGATAAAAGCCTAAAATTCATAATTAAGCTTAAGCTATGAGTGTGAATAGATCAATTCTACAAAGGTTGTTAGCTAACTATGTGTGATAATGACACTATTTACACTAACAAAGGGGATTTACTTGGTTTGATGATAATTTTATATGATAAATATTTTTTTCTTTTTCTTCACTTTGTATAAATAATTAATGATACAATAGGGAATTAGGAAGAGATATAATATGAACAATATCAATATTGTGATTGATTTCTATTTATAGGGGACACAACTTTGGCTCTTGAAACTCATGTGAGTATTTGTATAGCAATATATCTAGAGTAGCAAGTGGTTTACAAATAATGATTTTTTTATAATATTATTTCCTTATAACAACTAATGCAAGATATTATTCTTGATTGATATCTTTTTGATCCAATTTATAACTAAGAACTAGAGTAGTAGTGGTCTTCATACATTTAATTAATAAATGTATATATTTTTCAAAGACATCATGTTTTTAGTGTATATGTTTTTCAAAGGTAGCATATTGAGCTTTCATATCAAACTAATAGGATTTACCTAGTAAAATTCCATAAAAACCCATAATGGTCACACGTAGGTGACCTTATTAATCAATTTGAGACCAAATACAAAAGATATGGCACATTTTTCTATGATCTTTGACAATGAGACCCTATCCTTATATCCAATTACTTTACATCCAGGGATGTGGATCCATAAAAAATATAGTTTTTGGATAATTAATGTTTTTATAAATTTATTTTGCAAGTCATTATCAATGATGCAATACAAAAGAATTCATATTCTTAATTAATATGAGGGACAAAATAATTATAATTTCTCCTTGAGATAGAATAATTTGGTTCATAAAAGTGGAATTATTGAGTCTAGATTTCAAATTTCCATATGTCCTATCATCACCAAAAGTCTCAATGGGAATATTCTTCTTTTCCAAATTTGGAGACTATATAATCAAGCTCTTCTTCTTCCATTTGAAACATTCAAAATTTTCATGACCCATATTTTAAAATATATATTAAATTTACTAGAATTATTAACATCAAAAGAAGGAGAATGATAAGAAGAGGAAGGATACAAGAAGGTGTTTTTCTCTTTATATTTTTTTGTGGTCGAGAACTCAAGGATTTTGTATAGCTTATAGAAAAGGAGGGTAGAGATACCAGAATGATTGAGAATATTTTTTTTCTTCTACTAATTTTTCTAGTTGAATGCATCATCCAATCTTGCTTCAAGGAATTGCCCAAAAGGGAGTGACTCCTTCATACACAACGTAATTCAGAAATTACCATCATTGAATTGGTTAAAAAATTTACCCATGGTGACTATACAAGGGGTTTCAAACAATAACTCAGCCCCTCATACATTTAATGCATCCAATAAAAACTATTAAGGTTATGGGGTTAATCAAAAAACTTCCCCTAGTCAACAACAACCATCAAATATATCTTTGGTTCGAAGTCATGATCAACCACCATCACAAGATCATCAATTACACAATCAAAATCAAGGTTATATGGGTCAAGGTCAAGGTCACATAGTTCAAAATCAAGGTCATATAGTTCCAAATCAAGGACATATAATTCAAACTCAAGTTCAAAACATGGGTTCAATAATCAAAGCATGGGTACCAATCAACAAATCATTCAAAATCAAGGTCAAAATAATCGAAACTATCAACCACAAAACAAGGTTTCAAATCTAAACATAGTTCCAAATACAAAGACGAGTCCAAATCAATATATTGTTCAAAATCAAGTTAACATCTAGTTCCAAATCAAAACGATATGAAAAATCAAGGTCACATGGGTCCAAATCAAAGCAATATTCCAAGTCAAAACATTGTTCAAAATCCTAACATAGGCGCAAATCAAAACATTCCAAAAAGACAAAATAATGTTCTAAACCAAAACATGGGTTTAAATAAAGGTCACATGATCTCAAATCAAGGAAACAATATGGGTCCAAATAAAAATGGGGTTCAAATTCAAAATGATGTTCACAATCAAAACAATGTTCTAAACCAACACACAATACAAAATCAAAGTGTCATCCCAAATCAAAACATCATCTCAAATCAGAATTTAGTCTCAAATCAACATGTTACTCCTAACCAGCACACGAGTCAACAACAAGGGCTTTCTCATGATCAAATGCATGCTTAACTAATGTATACACAAAAAAATACTTTCTAAACAACAAGGTCAACAATATCTTGGTTCTCAAAATCAACAATATCTTAGTCCCCAAGGTCAACAATATATTCAACCACAAGGAAACTCCACACCACAATATCAATATTCTAGAACATATAACACACCTCCAAAACCACCATAAAATTCACAATCACTCATAAAACACACCCTCATATCCAAATTGTACATATGTTCCACCATTTATCACTACAAACATGGACATTTCCTTAAAAATACAAACATTGACCCAAAGGATACAAGATATTCAAATAAGAAAGTTAATAAAATCATATGTAGTTCAAGACTTATGTCCCTATCCATTTGATAGGAGCATCATGATGATACCTTTCCCACCAAACTTTGAGATCCCAAAATTTGATAAGTATAAAAGAAGAGGAAACCCAAAAGAACATATAAGGGACTTTTATATTGCTTGTATGAAAGTCTCTTATAATAATTTATATCTTATGAGACTATTCCCAAGAAGTTTGGGTGGATTGGCAATGGAATGGTTCTCATAGATCCCTAAAGGAATTAGGAAATTCCAAGAAATAATTGACCACTTCATCTTGCATTTCTCATATAACATTGATGCCAACATAACATTGGAAGATATTTACACATTAAAATAGAATAAAGAACCTTTTTCTACCTTTTTTCAACATTGGAGACACAAAGATAGCATGTGCAAATGGCCTATTCCTAAAAGACAACAAGTTGAAATATTTGTGGGGAATATAGGTACTAATTTAGCTTTTCAACAACATATGCAATGTGTCTCCACATTTAAAGAATTAATCTCCAAAGGAATGAAAATTGAAAAATCTCTAATTGCAAAAGGAGTTGTCCAAATATCAACTGATAAACCATCATAAAATAATAGCGATAAACCCCACATTTGGGCTAAAAATCAAAACATTACTATAGTGTAGGAAAAAGTATCCCTTTTTCACACTTAATTAGGAATTAATATTAAAATGAACTTAATTGTATCTTAATTTAGTGTTGTATTTTAATCTGCTTAAGGTTGTATATGTCGAGGAGATTGAGAAAATTGTAAAAAAATATAGTACAGGCAACCAGTGGAGCTAAGAAGGTCAGAATGTTGGAAAGATCTAAAGGTTCATTTTAAAGGGTTTTTTTTTTAACCTTTCTAGTATGTTGTCTAAAAGTTTCAATGGTGAACATGAAGTTTTTTGGAATTTCTGATGATTTGTATACCTACAGTTATTCAATCTCTGTAGATGGTGTTCTTGGTCAAAGTGGATGAAAGTATGGAAATCTCATGTTTTTCTCATGTTCCTTTGACGTTCATGGATGAGTCTAGATCATGCTCTATCCTTGGTGTACGTCCACAGTGATTGGAGTGCTCGTGATCGGAGATTTTTCCGATATGTGCCTGAGTGTTCATGTTATTGGTCGACATTGTGGTGTTAGCATGTTGTGGATCCATGAGGATTAATATTTTATTGTTTGGAATGTTTGGAGATGTTTTTTTGGGTCCTCACTATGTTATGGACAACTTGTGTTGGTACGCATTGAAATTTATTCATGTATCAAGGCCGACAGTTGTAATTTATTCCTTATTTGTGGTTGACTGATTAGTCGATGAAAATTCATGTAGCAGATATATATACAAGATTATTTTCATCATTTAGAGTGTGCTCAAGAGTACAAGTGATGTAAAAGTGTGAATAAAGGTCAGATCATTTAGAGCAAAGTGTGGAAGAGTTTGAAGAGGTTGTAGTGTGCCTCATTGGAACTATAATCAGGCTTTTGCAGAAGCTATTTTCTTAGTTCAAATTCATCAGATGGATTTAATATGATTACTATACGTAAGGCAGTGAGCCTTCCCTTTGAGTAGTGTGCTTGAATGCAAGTGCATTCTCTTTTTATTCTTCATTATACTTCTAACAGGGTATAATCTTGTAGACTAACATCTACCATGGTTTTTCCGCTCACAAGGTTTCCACGTATAGAATCTTTGTGTTCATGTGTCTCTGATGTGTTGTTCTTATGCTTGCATTATTAATTATCAGATCTATGATATAAGGATTGGTTAAAGTTGTAGAAGTTTTATTTTGGTAACAACTAATTCACCCCCCCCCCCCTCTTAGTTGTCTATCCTTGTTTTTCCAACAGTAATATGTAATTTACATATTCACATTAAGTTTAGGGCCCTATTAATTAAAATGGACGTAATGATGCCTTAATCTGGTGTTGTAAAGTGTGCCCCTTTACACTTTCACACTTATTTAGGGCTTCCTTAATTAATTGACATTAATTTTCCTTAATTGACCCCTTTAATTCAAATCCAAACCTAATTGATTGTAATTTCCAAAGAGGAAACCCCGAAATTCATTAATGCCTTAACATAACACTTGTCACTGAGCAATGTGTGTCCTAGGTGAGTGACCTAGGACCCATTCACCCATGGGTGAATGGGTCCTCACTTAGACCTAGGACCTAAATTTTATTTATGTTTTTGATAATATTTTAATGATTTCAAATCTATATTCACGTGTCGGCTTGTGTTATTTGAATTTCGGGAAATTAATGTTACATACCTATAAATATAAGGTCATTTCACTAAGAAATCCTAGAAATTTTTTTGAGATAAAGCTAGTGAATTCAAGAGAATTTCAAGAGCTTTTCAAGATAGTTTCAAGGAGTTCAAGAACAAATTTATTGAAGAAATATTGCAGCAATCAAGATCCAATTGTCATATCGAGGTCTTCTTGCATCATGCATGTTATTGGAGCTAATATGTTGATGTAGAGTTCATGATCGATTCAAACATTCAAGGCATTGTTTCAAATCATGTTTGAAGATCAAGATCCACATCCATTGATGATATTTCATACTAGTTGTAGATCTACATTCCAAGGCTCATTCAAGGGTTTGGTGAGTTGTGACATTGCTTTGTTCATTCATCATTCCATTCATGTTTTTATTCATTTCAAGGTTTAATTACCAAAACTGTGTTTGACAAAGGAAAACCCCCATTCACCAAAAACAAAACATTTTTCCCTCTTGATTTGTGTTTACAGATCTAGGTGGAAGAAATCTTGAAGATCTCTTGAAGAGAAAAAATGAAGACCTTGTCAAAGATATAATTTAGTGTCAAGAAAGTTGTCATCTCATAGAAGTTGAAATTCAGAATTTATTTCTAGCACACTGAACCTGAAACCTGGTCAAATTGAGAGATTCAAATATGTAGTAGAGGCTCCTAAAATTTGGAATAAAACCCTAAACTAGGAAGCATTCACCCTTGGGTGAATGAGTCTCAGGTTAGCTTCAGTAGACCCATTTTAGTGATTGGTAAACATCATCCTCCATTTCTTTGATTTGTATTCTAATTTTTGGCTCCATCAGTATTGAGCTTAATCTTCTAAAGCCAAGTTATAGATTGCATTTTGGAGTTAGTTTGTTATTTTTAATCTTTCTCCCCAAAGTGTTGTTTGATCAGGACCCCCATCATTGCAAAAAAAGGAAATCAGTAGATTCACACTTTGACTTGATTCACCTCAATCTTGTTAGTTATTTCATTGTGTGGATCTCATTTCCTAATGAAGTAAGCAAAAATAGGTGCATTTACTATCATTTTAGTGAACCCCACATTTCACCTCAACCTATTTTTCACCATTTCAATTACTAATAATGGTGTTGTGTGCACAAAGGTGGTCATTATTGCTCCTCCTAGACCAAATTTCCAATAAACAAATCAACCAAACATGAAAACTATCAATAACCAACAACAAGGACAACTAAGAGAAAACAATTATCTACCAAGACAAAAATACACTCCTTTGGGAGAACCTATTGAAAGTATCTTGCATAAGATAATTCAAATTAATCTTATCAAAATCCCAAATTTTCATCAATACCCCGAACTTGAAGTTAAACTCCCATGGTACAAAGGCATGGATTTTTGTGAATATCATCGTAACCAAAGGTTATAAAACATCCAACTACATGAAACTAAAAAATTTCATTCAAGACCTTATAGACCACGGAGAAATAAATGCTCATCAACAAGCAAGAACTTTAGGAAACAAAGACCTCAAAATATACAAAAATCCAATGTCAAACCATGGATAAGGAAATGCTAAGTCAATAGGGAAAGTGTATAACTAGGTTACCCATGTCTATGACAATGTTGTAGGTAATACACATTCATTTGATAACCATGTATCTATCATTACAATCCAAGGAATAAATCTTGAGTGTAGAGTCACCACATGATGAGGGAAGGTTACTATACAAGGGGATCCTTTACCACCATGAGTACCATCTAAAGCTAACATTACAAATTATATTATTCTTTATTAATTCAAGAAGACACTATCCTAGATATCTATTATTGAGATTTTTAAAATTTCACCCGCTCATAAGGAAATTTTAGAAAAATATTTTTCTTCCTCAAAGGTGCCTAATGATATTGACATTGACCAATTCCAATCCATGATAGGGCACATCTCATCCAATCACCATCTCTTATTGACAAATCATGATCTTCTATCACAATTTAATTTCTCAATCGCGCACTACATCTTGAAGTATTTGTGCACAAGAACAAAGTGAAGAGGGTCTTAATAGATGGGGGTACTGGGTTAAACATTTGTTCCATCCAATCAATCAAGAACTTGGGCTACTTAGAAGAGGTCATATAAAGAATTAAATGGGAAACAATTAGAGGATATGATGATGAAGAAAGAGATTCTAAAGGTACCATCACATTACTTATCTAGGTCACACCAACAATAGCAAAATTAACATGTCACATTTTGAACCTTGATTTTCCATATAACATTCTCCTAGGTAGACCCTAGATTCATGTGATGCAAGTAGTATATTCTACTTATCATCAGTGTCTCGTATTCCTTTACAATAGAAATGAAATTACCATTCATGTTGATCTAAAACCTTTCTATTACTATAGAGGATTAGAGGAGAAATATAAAAAGGTGTTGCAAGTTCCTAAGAATGATGAGGTTCCTATACCTTCTTCCTTTGTTGATCCATCCTCACTAGTATCTAATTCAAGTTCTACACCAGCATCTAAGATGGTCATACCCGATATCCCAATCAAAACCAAGGATAGTGGTTATGGAGAATACAACCTTTCAAATACTTTCTTGGGACAATTAAATTCAAATCCAAAATCCTATGGTGAAACCCAATACATTGATAAAGTCACCAAGAAAGTAAAGAAAACTATATTTTAGAAATGGGGGATATCAATATAGAAGTCATAGATGATGGGAACATCTCACAATGAAGTTATTAAGATAAGAAATAAGAAATCTCATTACCCATTGATACAAGTAGTAAAGGCTTTCAGATGGTGAAGAATATGGGTTATACAAGCATCAGTGGCCTTTGTCTAAACCAACAAGGAATGAGATAGCCAATCATTCCTATACAATGCACCAAAAAAAATTGGTCTTGGTTACACCTCAAGCAAAGATGTGGTCCCTCATGTCAACAATATTTTAATCAAAGAAGATAAAGCTTCCCCTTGGTTATACACATCACAATACAAAAATATCGATGACAAATCAATGTGTATCATAGACTTATTTGAACATGCATCGATATACATGATCACTACCACCTCTTTTTCCTCACCAACCCAAGCCAACAATAGAACCCTCATTTATCCTCAACTAATTGACTGGGACCAACAACACACACTAATTCTAGATTCATTCAAAAATGAGGAGAAATTTGTTGAGTTCATGGGAGCTAGAAATCACATCTTTGGAGATCATAAATTAGGCTTTGATATTGAGCTAGACATAAACACCTATTTTGGGGAGGTGATAGTGTCCTCTAGTCACAAAAGATAAAATTTGAAAATCACTACATGATCCTTGAGTGAAAACCACACCGTGGCACTTTCCAATCATAAAATAGTTAAAAGAAAGGATGCATCCATAGGTGAAAACCTCTTTGAGACACTTGAGAATGGAGGATTCAATCTCCCCCATATAGAGAAAGAAAAGACAATAGTTCTAGTAGAAACATCCAAGACGGTCAACGTGGGATCAGAAGAAGCTCCACATATAACATTTTATGCTTCCTCCTTGGATGATGAACAGACACAAAACTTGGAAAAGTTCCTTAGGGAATGGAAAGTTTGTTTTGCATGGTCCTATGTTGATATTCATTGTCTTGACACATCCTTGGTATTATATCATATCACGTTGAATCGAGATGCTAAGCTAGTTAAACTAAATTTACGAAAGATGCATCCCCAAATAACATTGATCGTCAAGGTGGAACTCCAAAAATTACTTGATGGGTTCATTTAGCCAATTAATTATCCTAAGTGGGTTTACAACCTAGTTCTAGTTTCAAAACCAATTGGGGGAATAAGGATCTATACTGACTTTAGGGACTTGAAAAAAGCATGTCCTAAAGATGATTTCCCACTCCCTAACATTGATATCATTGTGGATCTCATAGTTGGCCATGAAAATCTAGATCTCTCATGGATGGATTTTTCAAGATAACACAAAATAATGATTGCTAAGGAAGATCAACAAAAAACAATATTCACATGTGTGTGGGGAACATATAGTTGGAACATGATGCCATTCGGTCTAAAAATGTAGGGGCTATATATCATAGTGAAATGTAACTAATATTTCATTACATGTGTGATCCTAATAAAATGCTACTTCCTAATGTGAGATGTTAGATTAAACTAATAGTGCAATATGAAGAGAAGTAACAAGATAATAGGGCACCTCAATGATTAGCCTAAGAAAATGAACAATATGAAAGCAAGATAAACAAATAGATTGTTGTTATACATTCATGTTGTTGCTTCCTTAGTTTGCCCTTGATTTTGAAGTCTTTTGTGCTCCTTGGATGACAATGGATTTTAATGAATGCAAAATGAATTGGTGATGCTAAATGCTATGGTAGATGAGAGCTTGAATGGCAATTTTGCAAGAGTTTTGTTGCAAAAGACTTGATCCTCTAAAATGAAAGAATTAAAAGGGTATTTATAGGCTAAATTGAATTCTCTAGAGAATTCAACGGTTGGGATTGATCCAACAAAGATCAAGATGAAGGGCTATGGTGAGTTGAGGACTCCCAAGCCCTCACATCTTGACATGTGGAAGGTGAGATGTCTTAGGGTGGAGTGATGTGGAAATGAGGTGGAAGAGAAGGACAAGAGGTGGATCTTGGGGGATGAGAAGATTCCTTGGAGGAATAAAAGTGAATTAAAAATTCACAATGATTGGAAGAATCTAGTGGATAAAAGAGGGTCTCCAAAAAGCTAGAGATTTGTCACATGTGGGTGATGTGACAAGTCCAAGGTTCTAGAAGCCCTTGGCACATGTGAAGTGACAAGTCAAGGCTTCTAGAATCTTGCATGGGGGATGGGGAAGACCTTGGAAAGATAAAAGTGAATTAAAAATTCACATGGGGAAGAGAGGAACCTTGGGCAAATAAATGTGAATTAAAAATTCACAAGGGGAAGAGAGTCCAGGCTAAAAATGGTAAATGGGAAGGTTGACCAGAAAAGGTAAGCCAAATGTGACTAATGATTCTGATTAAGGTTGTGCAAACAAAAGATTAGGATAATTAATGAGAGATTAGGGACAAGTGGGAGATTATGGAGGATGTGACACTTAATCAAGATTAAGTGGTGCACATCCTAATCATAGATTAATTAATTTAATCTGGATTAGAAGAGGGTTATGGAGAATGTGACAAGGAGAGAGAAAAAGAGGAATTAAACCTTGGTTTTTAATCCAAATAGGTTAAATGACTAAATTAAATAAGTTTTCATGTTTATTTAATTTAGAGAAGGAAAGGGGGTAAGGTAAAGTATTTAATTTATTTAATTGCATACTTTAGGAACCTCAGACAAAAAATGAAATAATGATTAAATAAATTATTCAATCACTATTTAATGAACTAGATAAATAAAGTAGACGAGTTTGATCATATGGAAGTGATCAAATTTGGATGTCTACATTTTGCCCCTCTTCGAAGTATCGTTAGAATAATAGTGCTTCGAAGAAAAGAAAGTGCAGATGACTAGAAGAAGTGACCGAAAGAAGATGCCCCAGCGTGGGGAAGAGGATCTGAGATGTTCAATTAATGAGGAGTAGATGAAGATTATGGCTGAGAAAATAGATTAATATGAAGGGTATGCCCCCTCGAGAGGGCGACGGGGGAAAAGAGAGGGGTCCCACGCGACCTCTCGATAGGAAGAAATAGATGGTATGGTTGGAAAGAGGGAAAAAAAATAGGCAAGTGATGAAGGAGGAAGAGATGGGGGAAAGGATGAGAGATGAGAGGGGATATGAAAATGACAATATAAAGTGATGATAAGCGATGGGAGGTAAAGGTGAGCACAAATGGATGCAAGGAAAAATGTGATGTTGCCCCAGTCCAGGTACAAGCTAGGTTGAGCGGATGGTTGATGGAGTGTTATTTGATAAGGACATGAGACATCCCAAAACAACACAAGGATGGGGAAGGATACATCCCAATGAGAGTGTTATTGATGAGGGAAAGATTCATCCCAGAACAACGTTGATGATGAGGATGAGTGTTGTTGAAAAGGGAATGATACATCCCAAAACAACACAAGGATAGGGAAGGATACATCTGGATGAGGATGAGGATGAGTGTTGGTGACGAGGGAGTGATACATCCCAAAACAACACAAGGATAGGGAAGGATACATCCGGATGAGGATGAGGATGAGTGTTGGTGACGAGGGAGTGATACATCCCAAAACAACACAAGGATAGGGAAGGATACATCCCGATGAGAGTGTTGTTGATGAGGGAAGGATACATCCCAAAAAAACACAAGGATAGGGAAGGATACATCCCATAGATGATAAGGATGATGATGATGATGATGATGATGATGAGGATGATTGGATCAAGGCTTACGTAGAAAATGAAATAATGATTAAATAAATTATTTAATCACTGTTAATGGAATAGATGAGTGTTATAGACGATTTTGATCATATGGGAGTGATCCAATTTGGATGTCTCCATTTTTCCCCTCTTCGAAGTGTTGTTACAATAATCGTGCTTCGAAGAAAAGAAAGTGCAGATGACTCTATAGAGGAATTAATCAAAAAATGATGGCCCAGCTTGGGGAGGAGGACTTGAGTTGTCCAAATTAGGGAGGGAATGGATGAGGATGCCCCAATCCTGGAAGGGATTGACTATGGCAGGGAAAATTGGTAAATGTGAAGGGTATGCCCCCTCGAGAGGGTGACAGGGGAAAAAGAAGGGTCCTGGGAAACATCTTGATAAGAAGAAATAGATGGTATGGTTGGAAAGAGGGCAAAAAATTAGGCAAGTTTGTCTTTGGAATGAAGTTAATCGGACAAACGGGGTGCAAATGGCAGCCCCGGCAAGTGAAGGGATTAATTAGAGGAATAAAAAGGTAAATAAAAGGTAAAAATACCTCTTAAAAGAGAGGGAAAGGAGAGGGGTCCCAAAAAAAAATCTCTTGATAGGAAAAAATAAAGGGTATGGTTGGAAAGAGCTCAAAAAATAAGCAAGTTTTCCTTTTGATTGAAGTCGATCCGACGCATGGTTTGCAAATGGCGGCCTCAGGAAGAAAAAAGAGAAAAAGTGCTACAGAGGGGTGAATTTGCTCTACTGCAGAAGGGTGAATACACCCCGAGAAGGGGCGAGTTTGCCCCGGGAGGGCGAGTTGGCCCCGAGAAGGGGCGAGTTCACCCCGGGAGGGTGGGTACGCCCCAGGAAAGGGCAAGTCCGCCTCAGGAGGGCAGATCCACCCAGCTGGCCGAGGGCGGGTCCACCCCGCTACAGGGGGCGGATCTGCCCTACTGCAGGCCGAGGGTGGGTTCGCCCTGGCAGGCCGAGGGCGGGTCCACCCCACTGCAGGGGGCAGATCTACCCAGCTGCAGGCCGAGGGTGAGTTTGCCCCGATAGTCTGAGGGCTTGTCCGCCCCGCTGCAGGGGCGAGTTTGCCCCGCAGGCGGGAGGAAAGAGGGAGGGGGAAGAGGAAAGAAAGAAAGAGAAGAAGGAAAGAAAGAAAGTGCGGGGGGGAGGAAAAAGAATTGGATGAAAAAGAAAGAGAAAGTCTCAGATCTAGGAGAGGTTTGACAAGATGAAAATGATGATGAGGGATGAGATGATGAAAGGGGATATGGGAAAAGATGATGTAAGTTGATGGATAAGAAATGATGATAAGCGATGGGAGATAAAGGCGAGCACAAAATAAAGATGATGTTGCCTTAGGCAAGCTGCAGAAGTGCGGATACGCCCTCTGGAGTGCTGCGGAAGTGCGAATACGCCCTCTAGATTGCTGCAGAAGTGTGAATACACCCTCTGGATTGCTGCAGAAATGTGAATACGCCCTTATGATTGCTGTAGAAGTGCGAATATGCCCTCTGGATTGCTGCAGAAGTGCGAATACGTCCTTCTGATTGCTGCAAAAGTGTGAATACGCCCTTCTGATTGATGCAGAAGTGCGAATATGCCCTCTAGATTGCTACAGAAGTGCGAATACGCCCTCTAATTGCTGCAGAAGTGTGGATACGCCCTTCTGAGTGTTGTAGAGGGGCGGATGAGTGATGAAAGATGAAGGGATGTGGGAAAAGATGAGAGCTGAGATGATGAAAGGGGATATGAAGATGATGATGTAAGTTGATGGATAAGAAATGATGATAAGCAATGAGAGATAAATGTGAGCACAAATGGATTCAAGGACACATATGATGTTGTCCCAGTCAAGCTACAAGCCAGGTTGAGCAAATGGTTGATGGAGTGTTGTTTGATAAGCACATGAGACATCCCAAAACAACACAAGGATGGGGAATGACACATCCTAATGAGGATGAGGATGAAGATGAGGATGAGTGTTGTTGATGAGGGAATGATACATCCCAAAACAACACAAGGATAGGGAAGGATATATCCCGATGAGAGTGTTTGTTGATGAGGGAAGGATACATCCCAAAACAACACAAGGATAGGGAAGGGTACATCCCAGAGATGATAATGATGATGGTGATGAGGATGATGAGGATGATTGGATCAAGGCTTGTAGCAAGGCTAAAACCAAGAGTGTGATTAGATTATTTGAATGGATGAGGATGGGGGAGATATGCAATGAGATGAAATGCAAAATGAAATGCAATCCTAAAGCAATTTTCCATCCTTAGAGCACTGATATTTGCTATAGCATAAGACATCGGGCGGCAGGGTATGTAAACTAGGACGGATTAGTGTCTAATGTAGAAAACAAACACAACAAACAAGAAGGCTATCCCAACACCCCAAAGTCACGATGACTTTGGTCGGGCCAGGTATTGGAATAACCACAAACACAAAAGGATGCCCCAGTGTAACACAAAATCGCAGGGATCTTGGTGGGTACTATGTGGGACAACCAAGAAGACATAAACAAAGAAAGGAGCAAGATGTGCCCCTATGCTTACTAGTCAAAGCACACCATGATATGATGGATCAAGGCAACCATGACAAGTGATGATAGGCAGCTCAAATGATAAACAAAAGCAAAAAGCATCAAAAGATCACAATCAATTTCAAATGTCCTTTGCCATAGGATCAAGATGGTGGATGGGGTTGATGAGGTCTGTTAGGAAGGATACATCCTGTTGAGACCAAAGATGGAGGATAGATTGGTTGATCGACATGATGCAGGATAGCAGAAACCAATTGGATCTTGGGATACAGATGACCGTTGTTTGATAAGAACTAGCTCGGATAGGGACATACTTGATGATACAACAAGATGACATGACACAAGACTGAACCTAAAGACCTAGGGGCTTGAGGGTTGATCAAAGATCAACCTTGCCTATGTAAAAGCACAGAGCCCTTGTAGTTCAGGAAAAGACCATGGTAAAAGTGGAAAGAGGATGATGAAGACAAAGGGTGGAGGGTAATGATCAGATGGAAAAAATGCCCAGGGGGCGGATCAAATGATTGATCCTACCTATGTGAAAGCGCAGGGGCCACATAGTTCGACACAAGGCCAAAGACAGATGATGGAAGAGGACAAGGTAGACAAAAGACAGAACCCCGGGGGTGGATCGAATGATCGACCTTGCCTACGTGGAAGCGTAGGGGCAACGTAGTTCAACAAGAGACCGATGAAATACAATGGATGAGGGGTGATGAGATGACCAAGATAAATCGATAATATGATGGAGCGGATATGATGAGCTAGGATAGGCCGTGCGGATGGGATGGTCGATATGTGGGATGTGGGTTATGCGAAGCTCAGGGATGGGATAGTGATCTAGATTATTAGAAGATGAATTGGGAGGATGATAGGATGGAGAGATGAATGATGAAGAGTGATAATATATTGGAAAGATGTAGGAAATATATAGGAGTGATGATAGTGAGATAACATTGCATTGGATTGCATGAGGGTAGCCTATAGCTAGATTCCAATGACAAGGAATATTAGAGGGAAATGGATGGATGGATAAGAAGATGCTAGGATAGGTGGATAGATGATGGATAGATGAGTGATGAAGATTGGAAAGATATGAGAAATTGATAGGAATGATGATAGTGAGATAGAATGGCATTAAATTGCATGAGGGTAGCCTATAGCTAGATACCAATGACAAGGGATAATGGACAGAAATGGAGGGATGGATAAGAAGATGCGAGGATAGGTGGATAGATGATGGATAGATGAGTGATGAAGATTGGAAAGATATGAGAAATAGATAGGAATGATAATAGTGAGATATCAAGTCATTGGATTGCATGAGGGTAGCCTATAGCGAGAGACCAATGACAAGGGATTATGAGATGGAAGGAAAATGGATGGATTGATAAAGATGGGGAGATAGAAAGATGCTATGATATATGGATAGAAGGATAACGATTCAGAAAGATGACATGGATTATTGGGTAGATAAACAAATGGAAAAGGACTAGTGGATGGGTAGATAGGAAGATAAGGATGGGGGATGGGTGGTGTCACCAAGGACTAAGACACAGAGAAGGAGATGCCCCCACTCTAGATGTGTCATGTGTGATGAGGCAAGAGGGATGGAAGATAGAAGGATATGGAGGGATAAATGGATGAGAAAATAGAAAGATGTTAGGATGGGTGGATAGAGGGATAAGGATTTGGAAAGATGGATAGGAAGATAAGGATAGGGAGATGGATTAGATGTTTAGATAGATGAATGGGGAGATGGATTGGATGGTTAGATAGATGAATGGGGAGATAAGGATGAAAGGATGAAAAGGACTAGGGGATGAGAGGATGGGGAGATGGAGATGATTACCTTGCGGAATGGATGAATGATGTTTCCAAGGACCCAATTGCAAATAAGGAGATGCCCCCACTCTATATGTGTCATGCATGACGAGGCAAGAGGGATAGCAAGATGGGTGGATAAGGGAGTGAGATGGGCAATGGAAGATAGATAGAGGTGGATAAGGAATATGATAGTGTATGGACAATGGGAGATAGAGAGAGGTGGATAAGGAATATGATATGTATGGATGGGAATATATTCCAAGAGGTGTCCAAAGCATGTATAGAGATTTTCCCCCAAATGTATCAAGATCACAAGGAATATGGAGGGAGTGGGATAAATGGGATAGGATGGATAGGATGCGAAAGATAGGCAGATGTAGGAGATGGAGGAAAGGAATGCGTAAGTGGATATTTCCCCCAATTGTGGAAGGAGACTAGATGGGGAATTTACGCATGATGCATGTTTGCCAGGTTTTTATTCAAGGCGCTTGTTTTCCAAGTTTTCACCATTGGACGAATGATTTTCTCTTTACTATTTTTTTTTTTGTTTTTTGTTATTTTCTGATTTTTTATCTTTTGATTTTTTTGATTTTTTTGTATTTTTTGGACTAGGATGTGGAAAAAGATAGATAAATGTAGGGAGATGGATATGCATATTTTAGAGGATAGGTGATAAGGATATGGATGAAGGACTCAAGCAGCAAGTTCCATATGAGGTAATAAGAGCCCATGTGTAAAGTGACCAGTGAATGTTGGTACAACCTTAGTAGAAGAAATGGATTATGCAAGAGGATGAATCAAAGGGATTGGATGGGGGAGATAGGGGGGATAGTGGATGGGGTGTTTAAAAGTGTATGCATGGAATGATGGAGTGGATGTGTGATAGGGGAAGGTGTTCAGGACCAACATTGGTACATGTGGTGGATGTGAAAAGATAGGTGGAGGAATGGATGGAGAGGGTGGCAATAATGGAGGAGGTGGGATAGTAATTTTTGGGATGTAGGGACCCAAAATAGATTTAGGAGATGGAGGAGGTGAAGGATTTTGTGGGGGAATAGCAACTTTGGATGTCATTATGGACTTTTCATGTGAAGGTATGGCACCTTTTTTCTTTGGGATCCACATGGTTTTTATTTTTTCTTTGGTTGGCCTTTGTGGCCATTTGGATTGATTTGGTTTTTGGACTTGATTTTTATTTTCTTCAACATGTCTTTTGAAGGGGACATGAGGAGCTTTAGATTCATGTGGACATTTGGATTTATACATTTTTGCTTTGGCATCCAAAGTGCTTTTAGTAGCAAGGGGATAGGTGCGAAGAGATAGATGATGTGGAGCGATGGAGGTAGGGTTAGAGGGACTATGTGTAGATGGAGAATGTGTAGGTATGTGCCTTTGTTGATCCTGATTACTAGTTATGAATGTAGGATATTTATGTGGTGTATGAGGGAGAGGGGGTGGATGAATGAAAGAATGTGTAGGATAAGATGAAGGGGGTGATTTTGGGATAAGGACCCAAAATAGACTATGTATATGGAGGATGTGTGGGGCTTGATGGAGGGATATAAGAAACCATAGTAGATGAAGGATGAGCAATGATAGATGGAGGGACATAAGGACCCAAAATGGATTGAGAGGATGAGGGAGGAAGATGGATGGTTGTTTTTAGGTAGTATGATGGAGGAGGGGGGATGGAGGCATATGTCTTGGTAGAACAATGGGAAGTACCTCTTGTGCCTTTAGAAGAGGATCATTTAGGATGTACGAAGGTTGTACCAACATCTTTAGAGTGTGAGTTTTGGGAGACATATCCAAGACCATGTGTGCTTGGATGTTCCTTGACTTGAATGGGTTCCAAAATACCTTGCTCATGAAGGCCTAAACCTTTTCCTTGATAGTTCATGTTCGCGAGCATATGATCTATGGTAGGATGCTTATTCTTTTGGAAACATGATGCGAGTGTGTTAGCAGGTGGAGGAGGAAAGGTGGTGCATATACGTTGTTTTGCTTCTACAAGAAGACCACCATGGATGCATGTAATGTTACCAAGGTGATACAAAAGTAGCATTGGGATGGTAAGACTAGATGGTAATGAAGGATCATGCGATGGAGATGAGGGGATAGCAACATCAAGAGGAATGAGTGATAAGGGTTTGAGAGGAATTGGGGAGTATGATGGGATCTGGATTTATGGCAGTGCATGATAAGGGCTCATGCGATGGATTGATTGGATCGTGAATGCAAAGGGAATCATGGGATGGAGTGGATGAGCTAGTGTGATCTTGAGATGGGGTGGATGGGAGGATAGGAATCATGAGATGGGATGGATGGGGGATTATGATCTTGGGATGTAGTGGATGGGATGGTAGGATCTTGATTTGGAGGAGGGGATATGCTTGTACGCATTGGACCAAGCTCTTGGCATGACTCATCTTGTGGGAGATGTATGATGAGTGTTGGAGGGACTCCTCAATTGGGGGAGATAGGAGGATGGAGGATTCATGAAGGTTATGGGATTAAAGTTTGTGAATTTTAGGACTCAAAGGAGGGGATTGGATGTCTTCAATGGATTGGGTGGATCTAGTAGTAGAAGATGGGGATTTAATGGATTCAATGGGTTTGACTGGATCAACTATTTGGATGGTGTTAGGAATGGTGATGGGAGGGATAGGTGTAGGATGGAGGAGGGCCTCATCACTAGTGATAGTACATGATAGAGTGGGAGGGCATGCTGTCTCTTCTTGCATGAGTCCTTGGGAAACATTGGGAAGGGATGTAGGATTAGGTAGAGTGATGGGAATGTATGGAGGATCATGGATGGATGGAAAATAAGGATTAGGGATTGGTGGATTAGGATTAGATGTGGGGATGGGATTGGATGTAGGATTAGGAGGAGATGGAGGATTAGGATTAGATGAAGGGATGGGAATGGATGTAGGACTAGGATTAGATGAAGGATTAGGATTAGATGAAGGGATGGGATTGGGTGTAGGACTAGGAAGAGATGGAGGATTATGATTAGAGGAGTGGATGGGATTGGATGTAGGACTAGGAGGAGATGGAGGATTATGATTAGAGGAGTGGATGGATGTAGGACTAGGAGGAGATGGAGGATTAGGATTAGAGGAAGGGATGGGATTGGATGTAGGACTAGGAGGATATGGAGGATTAGGATTAGATGAAGGGATGGAAATGGATGTAGGACTAGGAGGAAATGGAGGATTAGGATTAGATGAAGGGATGGGATTGGATGTAGGACTAGGAGGAGATGTAGGATTAAGGTATAATGCGGTGAAAGGGAGAGTGATGTGGGAAGGTGTGGATGTTGGATTAGATTGGGATGGGGAGTGATAGTAGGAAGATGTAGATGAAGAATTAGAATGGGGAGATGTGGAATTAATGTAAGGGTATGGGGATGGGGGATTGTGATAGGAAGGTGTGGATGTTGGATTAGAATAGGAAGATTGAGGTAGTGAACCATTGTAGGAGGACATGTATGGTGGGTTGGCATAGGAGGATATGGATGGTAGATTAGGATGAGAGAATTGAGATGGTGGATTAGGATAGGAGGAATATTGGGATGGGGGATTGTGATAGGAATGTGTGAGTGTTGGATTAGGATGAGAGGATTGAGATGTGGGATTGAGGTAGAGGTATTGGGATTGATGATGATGAGGATAAGAGGAAGTGGATGTTGGATAGGATAGAGGTTGAAAGGGAGGACATGATGAATATGTCGATGGTGAAGATGTTGGATATCCCTTGTCAAGGGTAGCATAAGAATCGTTATTAGATGTGGATGAAGGCATGGTGGGATAGTTTGAAGAAGTAGTGGGATTTTAGAAGGCATTTGGAGAGAACTTGCTAGCGATGATAGCATCAAGAGGATCTATATAACAATCTTCATGATCAACAAGATTTTCATTATCGTCATCAACGAAGTTAGGATTCCCCTTGACTACTATTATTGGTCATGTGAGAGGGGGATAAAGATTCATGATGGATATAGATTAGAAGGAAAGAATAGATGATGGATAGAGAACTATGATGGATTGAAAGCTAATATGGGGATTAGATGAAAGCTCAGATTGGGATTGAATAAAAGCTTAGATTAGGATGATGGGATTAACGTTCAGATTAGAACTGGATTGGAGCCTAGATTGGGATTGGATCAGAGGACATGATAGGATTGATTTGAAACCAAGATCATGGGTTTCAACTAGAGGAGGACGTAAGATGTTGACAATCAGATTTTTGCCAAATTTTGCCATTTTAGGAAACTTCATAGGCATACGTTTGAGAGTCCAATTTTTTCCAAAAAGTACCCAATACTAAAATAGGATGAATTGCCAAGTAACATCGGAAATATGAGACATGGATTCAGAGTCATTAATGAAAAAGTTCGTCAAAAACTAGAAAATTGGAAAAAATAAATGCTAATTTGTGATTTTGAGGGTCAAGATGAAAGTTTGAGGCTCTGAAACCGTGTCGAAGCAGGATCCAATGGACCATTGGGAATCCACATGCCAGCTCATAATGCAACCACCCGTAAAATTTCAGCCAAAACCCACATCCGAGTCAAAAGTTATGGCCTCCAGAAGTTTCGGCATAAAAATCAAAAATTTCAAAAACCAAGTCTAGATGATTGGGATGCATGATTTGATGATAGATATGGACTCCAATGATGTTCTAAGAAGCACTTATGCAGTCTGGTCGATGAAACGTTGATTTTCAGAAAATGTTGACCACTCAGAACGGGTAATCGGATATTCAGATTGGATAGATAGATGGTCGGGAGGGGTGAACGGGGGCTTGGAATGGCCAAATGAGTGTTTAGGATGATGAAATGGTCAAAAGGAGACTTCGGGGATTCGAATGGAGGTTTAAAAGGGTCAAATGGATGAAACTGTCTGTTCAGGGGGCGTATTCGCACTTCTACAAAAAAGGCTGAAACAGAGGGCAAGGTCGCCCCTCTGCAGTAAAAACAGCTGAAACAGTGGGGCAAGTTTTCCCCTCTGTGGTGAAAAAGGTTGGAACAGAAAAGGGCAGATTCTCCCCTCTTTAGAAAATCGGCTGAAATAGAGGGCAAGGTCGCCCTTCTGCAGCAATCAGAAGGGCGTATTTGCACTTCTGCAACAATCCAGAGGGCGTATTCGCACTTCTGTAGCAATTCAAAGGGCGTATTCACACTTCTGCAACAATCTAGAGGGCGTATTCGCACTTTTGCAGCACTCCAGAGGGCGTATCCGCACTTCTGCAGCTTGCCTAAGGCAACATCATCTTTATTTTGTGCTCGCCTTTATCTCTCATCGCTTATCATCATTTCTTATCCATCAACTTACATCATCTTTTCCCATATCCCACCGAGCATGCCAAAAATGTGATCCTAATAAAATGCTACTTCCTAATGTGAGATGTTAGATTAAACTAATAGTGCAATATGAAGAGAAGTAACAAAATAATAGGGCACCTCAATGATTAGCCTAAGAAAATGAACAATATGAAAGCAAGATAAACAAATAGATTGTTGTTATACCTTCATGTTGTCGCTTCCTTGGTTGGCCCTTGATGTTGAAGTCTTGTGTGCTCCTTGGATGACAATGAATTTTAATGAATGCAAAATGAATTGGTGATGCTAAATGCTATGGTAGATGAGAGCTTGAATGGCAATTTTGCAAGATTTTTGTTGCAAAAGACTCGATCCTCTAAAATGAAGGAGTTGAAGGGGTATTTATAGGCTAAATTGAATTCTCTAGAGAATTCAATGGTTGGGATTGATCCAACAAATATCAAGATGAAGGGCTATGGTGAGTTGAGGACTCACAATCCCTCACATCTTGACATGTGGAAGGTGAGATGTCTTAGGGTGGAGTGATGTGGAAATGAGGTGGAAGAGAAGGACAAGAGGTGGATCTTGGGGGATGAGAAGATTCCTTGGAGGAATAAAAGTGAATTAAAAATTCTCAATGATTGGAAGAATCTAGTGGATAAAAGAGGGTCTCCAAAAAGCTAGAGATTTGTCACATGTGGGTGATGTGACAAGTCCAAGGTTCTAGAAGCCCTTGGCACATGTGAAGTGATAAGTCAAGGCTTCTAGAATCTTGCATGGGGGATGGGGAAGACCTTGGAAATATAAAAGTGAATTAAAAATTCACATGGGGAAGAGAGGAACCTTGGGCAAATAAATGTGAATTAAAAATTCACACGGGGAAGAGAGTCTAGGTTAAAAATGGTAAGTGGGAAGGTTGACCAGAAAAGGTAAGCCAAATGTGGCTAATGATTCTGATTAAGGTTGTGCAAACACAAGATTAGGATAATTAATGAGAGATTAGGGACAAGTGGGAGATTATGGAGGATGTGACACTTAATCAAGATTAAGTGGTGCACATCCTAATCACAGATTAATTAATTTAATCTGGATTAGAAGAGGGTTATGGAGAATGTGACAAGGAGAGAGAAAAAGAGGAATTAAAAATTGGTTTTTAATCCAAATAGGTTAAATGACTAAATTAAATAAGTTTTCATGTTTATTTAATTTAGAGAAGGAAATGGGGTAAGGTAAATTATTTAATTTATTTAATTACATACTTTAGGAACCATAGGCAGAAAATGAAATAATGATTAAATAAATTATTTAATCACTATTTAATGAACTAGATAAATAAAGTAGACAAGTTTGATCATATGGAAGTGATCAAATTTGGATGTCTACAACATGATCCAAAAAAAATGTCAAAGATTATGTAGATGATATATTGGCCAAATTTATAACAAGGAAAGGAAATCTAGAGGTGTTAGCTCTAATTTTTAATAGGCTCAATAAATACAGTGTAAATTTGAACCCAAAAAAATGTGTCTTTGGCATTGCCAGTAATAAAATATTAGGATATAGAGTGTCACGAAGGGGAATTGAGGTCAATCCAACCAATGTAAAGGAAATTTTGGAGATGTCACCACCTCACGCACACAAGTAGTTAAGGATCCTTCAAGGAAAATTGCAATCAATCAGAAGATTCATTGTGTAACTAGAAGAAAAGTGTCATCGTTTTACTCATCTCCTTCACAAGGTTGTAGCATACAAATGGGATGATAACTATGAACAAGCATTCCAGATACTCAAGGATTACTTGGAAAAACCACCAGTCTTGATGCTACTGATAGCAGGGAAATTATTGATTCTATATGTGTCAGCAACTTCAGTAGTACTAGGAGCTCTCCTAGCTCAGTATGATGAAATGGAAAGGAATAGGTTGTCTATTATATCAACAAAACTTTAGTGGGCTTTAAGCTTAAATATTCACCTAAAGAGAGAGATTGCTTAGCAGTTGTGTTTTCTTCCCAAAATTTGAGACATTATATGCTATCACATCATGTTAAACTTATTTCCTAGGTGGATCCTTTGAAATATTTGTTATCCAAAGATACACTCACTGGTTGTATGGCGAAGTGGGTGATTATTCTGAGTGATTTTGACATTGAATATGTGGATCGAAAAGAAATCAAAGGACAATTCATAGTAGATCAATTGTTTGAATCACCATTAGGTTTAGAGAACCCATTGATATCAGATTTTCCAAACAATTCCATCTTTACCCTCACAACATGTCTAATAAATGGAAGTTATACTTTGATGGATCACATACCTAATATGGGTCAAGAGTGGGAATATTTTTTATCCCTCCACAAGGAGATTGCATACCCAAGTCCTTTAGATTGGAATTTCCTTGTACCAATAACATAGCAGCATATGAAGCATTGATCATAAGATTAAGAACAACAATTCAATGGAAAATCCAAGAGCTTCAAGTCTCTAGAGATTCACAACTAATAGTGAGGAAAGTCAATGATGATTATCAGATGAAAGATGAAAAGCTTATACCATACAAGAAAATGGTGGATACCTACAAGGAGTACTTGATTGCCATTACTTTTGAGAAAATACCATTACAAGGAAATCGATGCAATGGAAACTATTCGGTCATTATTGAACATACTAAAAAACAACTCATAATATGAATTCCTTGTGGAGCGGCTACTCATACCTACATTTGAGGTTCTAGAGTTAGAACTGGTGTCTGAAATTATTGGTCCCAGTTCACCCTAGTACCATGAAATATTTACCTATGTACATGAATATTCATTGTGAAAGTGGGATATCTTTTACTCAATGAAAATTAGAAGAATATGATAGATAAAAATAGCAAGGGTATGTTTGAACCAAATTGGTTAGGGCCCTTCGTCATCACAACTCGTTATGGATCAAGAGCTTATCTTCTTGCAACACTAGAAGGAGATACATTGTAGGAACCCATGAAAAACATGCATCTCAAGAAGTTCTATGCCTAGCCCAAGAGGGGCAATATTCCAAAAAAAAATCAAAAATCCAAAAAAAAATTAAAAAGGATTAAAAATAGTAAAGAGAAAAATTGTCGTCTAGTGAAAACCACTTTCATGGCACTCTAGGAAAGTACCTTGGTGAAAACCTGGTAAAAATGTGTTACGTAAATAATCTCTATCTCTCACCTATTAGCACTCTTATCACTCTATCACTTCCATAATAAAGTTGACATCAATTTGAAACATCAAAAAAATAGGTTTTTTGCTAAAATGGTTTGATGAACAATAGGGGACCTATTTTCCTATTTTTCATTAGGAAATGAGATCCCCATAAATAATTGATTAACAACCCTTAGGTGAATCAACCCTAAGTGATAATCTTTATATTTTCTTATGACTAAAGGAAAGGGGTCAAGGTCAAACAACACTTTGGGGAGAAAAAATAAAAATAGAAAATCAACACCAAAATGCAATGTAAGTCTTGAAACATGAAGATTAAGCTCAATATTTATAGAAACAAAAAAATAGAAGTAATATATGATAAGGGTGGAAATATGTGTACTATTCACCAAAATTTCTTTTTGGAAGTTGATCTGAGACTCATTCGCCCATGGGCGAATCGGTCCAAGTACAGGGGTTTCAACGATCATTCAGGAGACTCTAGTGCAAATTTGAAGCTTCTGATTTGTCTAGGTTTCAATGTCAAGAAGTCAAAAATATGAGTTGTAGGTGAGATTATGTGATTTGACAACTTTGTAAATCTTGCACTTCAAAAGTTCTTCAAGTCTTCTTCAACCTAAATCTACAATCACACATACAAGAGAGAAAAAATGTTTTTCTCTGAGTGGATAGGGATTTGCATTGGTCAAACCTCGTTTTGGTAGGAAAACCTTGAATTGAAATAATGAAATGAAAGAGGGAATGAACAATGAACAAAACTATGTTACTACTTGACAAACCCTTGAATGAAACCTTGATAATGGAGATCTTAGTAGGTCTACAACTTGCATGAAATGGTTGAATCGAAGGTGGATCTTGAAACTTGAATCTTGCTTGAAATGATACTTTGAATGCTTGACTTGATCATGAAACCTACATCACAATGTTAGCTCCAAAAACATGCATGATGAAAGATGACTTTGACATGATGAATAGATCTTGAATGCTGCAATCAATCTCTGATATATTTGCTCTTGAATGTTGTAGATTGCTTTTGAAATTATCTTGTATATATTGAAAAATGCAGGTTGCTTCTCTTGAAATTCTAGGTGAAAATTAGTGAAATAACCTTGTATTTATAGGTATGTATCCTTAATTTCTCAAAATTAAAATATTAGAATATGACATTGAAATATGGATTTGAAGACATTAAAATACCACTAAAAACATAATTTGACTTTATGTCCAAAGGTCTAGGGAGGACCCATTTGCCTATGGGCAAATGGGTCCCAAGTCCCTATACATGGAACACAAATTCCTCAATGTAAAGTGTTATGTTTAGGAATTAATTGTTGCTAGATTTCCCCTTCATAAAATGTAATTTAATATTCTTGTAAATTAATTAAAGGGCTAGTTAAGGCCTAATTAAGCTCAATTAAATAAGAGGGCCCAAATAAGTGTGTAAATGTAAAGGGGCACATTTAGCAACACTAAATTAAGGCATTATTAAGTCCAATTTAAATTAGGAGGGCCTAAAAAAGTGATAAAATGTAAAGGGTTACATTTTTCTACACTACATTTAGCCCTCAATTTAGTGAGAGAAGGACCTTTCATCAAACTCACACTATATTAGACAATCAAGAGAGTTTTGATTATACAATCATTGGAAAGATAAGATGACAAAGACCAAGGAAGATGATCAAGCCTCCAAGGTCTAAGATCTCATTGAAAAACCAACAAAGGCAGAAGGAGACACATGTGTATGTTAAACATAAATATGTATGTAGCAATGACAAGATACACAATCATACAATGCCAAAGACAAAGAAAAAGGGAAAATAAAAAGAAGGGGATGGATCAAGCCTCGACTGTCCAACATGATGTGGAACACGCCTCAACTATTTGTCCAAAAATGTGTACAAGTGGAACTCGTTGTCCTTTATGCAAAAAACAATGCACACTCACACGAGCTACTGAAATTTGTTGTCTACTAGGTCAGCCATGTTGCAAGAATGAAGGTGTTTTCATTGATGTCAATAGGGAGTCTATTAATTGGTGTTGTCATTGATGTCAAATATGGGTTGAAAATGTTGAGGATATTGAGAAAATTGATAAATAGAGTGAACTATGTTGTGCAAGTGTTCATAGTATGCCCTGGTGTTGTGCTCTGCATTCTTTCTATGTTGATTTTATGCATGTGTAGATCTTTAATATTATTCAAGGTTGTCAGAGGTTGCTATATTCATAATTTAGATTTTTTGATCTTTGCATAGTACGAGATATTTTCACCAATCTGTGAACCAGTTCTTTAATGATGTTTTATGTGGCCTAAGAGAAATGTATTCTCTCCTTGTTTATCTGCTATTTGGCTTAAGGTTGTGTCGATTTAGGAAGTTGATTACAATCCTTTTATCTTTTTGTATTCAATTTCTTACTTGATTTAGTGTAGTGTAGAGTGAGTTTCATTTATTAGTATGCAAATAAGGGTTACCAATTGTTCTAAGTTGAAGTATTTGAATAATGCGAGCTTGGATAAAGTTTTTAATGATTCTTAAGTAGTTCATGGATTATTCTGGATTGATTTCAATAGAATTATTTTGTTTGGAACTTTCAAATTTTTGGATTGGTTTAAGGAAGCATGTACTTAATGATTATGGTGTTTTGCATGGGTTTTGGTCGACCTTGTGTCTAACACTACATGTGAGGCTTGTGAAAGCATGGTGATGTGTGGTAGGATCTATTTGGGTCCTAATTCAGGATTTATATAGGTTTCCTTTTGTTCCTATCCATCGCAGGAATGTTTAGGTGTTGACCTATTTTGAATTTGTATGTATAACGACTAGTGGCCGACATTGGAGAAAGTTTTTGAGGTAGAGCTTGATATAAATATGTATGGTGTTGATGCAAGTAAAAGTGAAGGAAAGAGTAAGAAGTAAGATAGATGCAAGATTAATGTGAATGATGTGTGTGATGTTAATTTGAGCAGAACAGTGTGAACTTCATGTTAGGGTTCCTAGAGGTATTCAGTTGAAGGCATCCTAAATATTTCATGTGAGACCATGAAAGTGTGCGAGAAATTATGGTGGAATCCTTGTTGCATTGAGAAGTGTTATTTGTGTAACATTTTTCTTCTATATTCTTGTATTATTTTTTTGGTAGTGAGCCCTGGCAGTGAGCCTTTTGGACAGTGTATCCTATTCTAGCAGTGAGCCCTTTTGTACTAGTTTCTATATTACTTATATTGTGAGATAATCCTCACCATGGTTTTTCCCTCATTGGGTTTTCCACTTAAATATGTTGTTCTCTTGTGTATGGTGTTGTGATTTTAGTTTTTGTTATCTATATTTCATGTTTAATCAAACTAATAGAACAAGGGTTTAATGAATGCTTGTGGATCTAATTACTATTGAGTGTTTTGAAGGTTTAATTTACTACAACTGATTCACCCCCTCTTATTTTTCTTGTTCATTTAAACAATGAGTATCAGAGAAATGTTCCTTGGAGAAGAGCTTAACTAATTGAGGTAGATCTTGGATGGCGAACAAGATTGATTTGAAATATCCTAGATTTGATGGCTTAGATTATGCATTCCAGAAGATAAAGATGGCAAGATATTTGTCTACTCAGGGACATGAGATTGAGAAGGCTTATCAGAATACATATACTCCACCTCTGAATGTTCTGAGTACAAGTGAATAAATCAAGGCGCATGAGATCAATGCTAAGGCAAGATACATTATAATGAATAATCTTTCAAATACTAAATTAGTTAAATTTATGAGTTTGAAAACTACTAAAGAATTTTGGGATAAGCTAGAAAGCATTTATGAAGGAAAACTGAGGGTCAAACAAGAAAAGTTGTTGAACTTCAAGGCACGGTTTGAAATGATGCATATGTTTAAAGATGAAACAATTGAAGGCTGCATACAGAGAGTTGATGAGTCAGTAAGTGTTATGAGATGTCTTGGTGCAATAGTTAAATAATCTAAAGTGGTGAAGAAAGTTATCAGATCTCTTCCAAATTGCTACAGTGAAAAGGTATCTGGTATTGAGGAAATGGTTGATTTTGACAATTATTCCAGAGATCAGTTGATTGGTACTCTAACCATATTTGAAATGAGAAAACTAAAGAAAGGTACAAACACTGAGACTACTTTCATGACTGGTAAATTAGAGAAGGTAGAAGATTCAGGTGAAGAAGATCTTGATGATTTGGAAGATAAATTTGTGAGGAAGATGAAAAAGGGCACTGGTAAGTACAAAGGTAAATTACCTTTCAAATGTTTTAGCTATGGTGAGATAGGTCATTATTCTTCTAGATGTCCAAAAAGAACTCTAAACAATAGGAATAAGGAAAATAAAGGAAAATTGGTTAAGAAAGCTTAATATGTGAGAGAATATGCTAGTATTTTTGATGATGAATCTGATTATGGAGATTTTGATGATGATGAATGTCTATTTTTGGCTATAAAAGAAGAATTTGGTCTTGCTAACCCTGAAAGTTGTGTGAACGAGGTATCCCAAATTCAAAGGATAAAATTGAAGGTACTTTGGTATCTTATTTTCATGTCAAAGAGGATAAGAATTATTGGGTTATTGATAGTTTTTGCTCTAACCATATGACTAGAGACAAAAGTAAGTTTGATAAAATTGAAAATTATGATGGAGGATTAGTTAAATTTGGAGATGATTTAGGAGGTAAGATTTGTGGAATAGGTTTAATCATTTTTTATGGCAAGCATAATACTGACAATGTTTACTATGTTAAGGGCTTAAGACATAATCTCTTGAGTGTCAAACAAATGTGTAGCAAAGGGTATATAATCTTGTGTTTAAGGATGAAGCATGTGAGATCTAGAAACGATCCAAAATTATGGTTGTTGCAAGTATGAGAGAAGATGGAAACACCTATCAACTTAAGGGTGTTGATGGTCATTCCTTATGTCACAAATTAATGATATTTGGTTATGGCACTAGAGGATGTGTCACATGAATTTTGATAATTTGGCAATAATTAGTTCAGTTCATGCAGTAAGAGATTTACCTAGAATCACAAATCCTATCAATGTTGTTTGTGAGAGTTGTCAATTTGGAAAACAAACAAGGAGTAGCTTTAAGGGAAAAGAACAATCTACTAGTGGACTGTTGGAATTGGTGCATACAGATCTTTGTAGTCCTACAAGGGTGAGAAGTCTACAAGGTGACTATAGAAACTTTAAAAAGTATTGATTAATACTATACATCTAATTTTGATAAATTAACATTTCTTCTAAAATCACTTTGAATTAACCAATTAATTAAATAATCGGCGTTATTTAATTAAAATCAACAAATTCAGCTATTAATCAAATAATTAAATTTACTGATTAATTCACCATTCTTCCAACTAATATTCATCATATTTAATTAAATCAAATCATTTAATTAAATCTCCCTAAGTATTCTCATTTGATTAAATAAATCAAATCAAATGTCACAATCATCTAATCCATTCCAATTAATTAATTCTAACTTAATTAATCCTAAATCACTTTCTAATCATCATTAATGAATCCTCAAGCTTTTAATTCCTCAAGAATTAAATCAACCCATGGTCAACTAACCAGGTTGCACATGAAATTAATTTCTTTTAATTATCTAATTCCTCTATTTATCCTCACAAAGGCATATTCCAAGGAATATTCCTCTCAACCACCCTCTATTCAATTTCCCTCCAAGGATTTCAAAAATCTCTTAGATCCTCAATAACTCCTCTTGCATTTGCAATTACTTCTCTTACATTCTTTCAAATCCTCAACCACATTCATTCAATTATTCTTACAACCTTTCAAATCCTCAACCATTCTCATTTATTTCCCTTACATCCCCCATTCTTCAACACATTTCCCAAAATGTGCTCCACCTTCCTCCAATAGAATTGTGACACTTGGCACTCTCATTGGCTCTCATTTTATCCCACATTCACCAAATCCTCTCATTCTTCAACTCTTGAATTCTATAAATAGAAGCATTCTCTTCACAATATGGATCCACAACTTCAAGCATTATCACTATAGGCATTTCAATTCATAGAAATCCATCATTTCCATCATTTTTAGCTAAGTTATCATCATTTGGAATCATTTCCATACTTGGAATCATCAACATCATCAAGCTTATCAAAGGGATTCCTTTTCCCATCAAAGGAGCACCAGTCCCTGTATGGGATGGAGGTTTAGCTACTTCAATTTAGATTACATGTTATCTTTGTTTGGTTTATGCTCATTTTCATGTTTTCTTCTCGTTTTGGCTAAGAATTTCATAGGGAATGCTAGATTTGGACTTCTAACATGTTTAACAAGTCTTTGTTGATAGTATGTTAGCTTATGTGTGTTTAGACCATTTTGAGCCTTTGGTATTTTGGGCTCTTAAATTTCTTTATTAGGAAGATCATCTCTTGGTGTGTTGTGTCGGAGGAGTGTATTCCTCCAGTTGTGCGCAAGGCATGTGTAAGTCCCAACAAATCTATGTCCTCCTCCAAGCTCTTCCACTATTGTTGCCAAAGGGAGAAGAAACTCTGGTGCGACCACCTTATTGAAATAGGAGGAATAAATGTTGAATGAAGTGACACAGTCTTGAACCAATCTGTTGTTCTTCGCAGCACTCGTTGGATGGTTGGCTAGAAAATGTTCCAAAAAACTTTTCCAATAAGGCATCCTATTAATGATAATGCCAGGCTTCATATCTTGGATGGCCACTGGTGGAGTCGTTTCCACCTTTTCAATTTGCTTCTGAGGGATATCATAATCCCCATTCTTTTATTTCTTTATCTTAGTCCACTACATCTTTGCATGCTAACGACTTGTCCTAATCTCTTGCCTTTCCTTCTCAAGCTTGTTCCTTTCAACTCTCATCTCTTCCATTTCTTTGGATACCAATTACCTTTGTGCACTAATATGTTGTATCTCTGTCTCTTTCTCTTTTTGAAGTCCGATTTCCTTTTCCTACAAAGACTTCTCAATCTCCTCTTGCCTAAATTCTCTATATTATTCTCTAGATCACTTCTATGAAGTTCACTATCTCGAATGAGATCTACTTTCTCCCTTTGAATACTCTCAATCCATTCAACTCATTCATGTTGCATGTTAGCTGCAAAAGCTTCTTTTTCAAGATGAAGAGCCTCTGTCTCATTTTGAATTTGTTCCTACAGTGCATATTTTTCTTGTTTTAATCTTTCTTCCTCATCTTGTAGCCATTTCGATATTCTCTTCTTCTCTTCTTCAACCAGTGCCAATTCTTTCTTTACTTGTTCTCTTTTCTCATCAAGAAACTCCCACTCTTTCTTGAATCTATCTAATTTGTGTACTCTCTCAACCTTTTTGAAGTCTTCTAGCATATCAAAATCCCCGCCTCCCAAATCCTGTGGGGCCCTTTCTCACACATACCTCACCTGGGCAGTGCTTAGGGGATCAGGATTAACATCACTCATAAGAACTTTAGTGGTGAGATCAATAGCCAAATAGACAGGAGCATCATCTATTTCCATTGGAAAATCAAACCTAACCTTTTTCCCTACAAGTAGAGTACTATAACCATTCCTTGAACACGTTGTGTTTGAATCTATGACCTCCTACTGCAACTTGAAAAGAGAAACTTCATTATCAAAAAAATAAATATTTCTTCTACCCCTTCCTCTTCTCCAGACTGGGCCACGACACTTTTTATTTCTTGCATCTGCTCCATGTGACTGCCAGGTTCTAGCATACCAAGAAACTCCTCAATAATAGAATCGGTTGCATCATCTAACTAATCCAAAAGCTTCTTCTAAGAAGCCTATAAATCTTCATCATCATCTATATTAATAGCTCCCACTTCATCAAAACTCTCTTTAGAACCATGGGATATAGACATGAGAGCTTGAACCCAATCATCCAAGTTGGGTCTCTCTTCTATATCTACTCAACTTTCTTCACAACTCCTCCTTGGTTCTAACCAAGCTCTGATACCAATTGTCAATAAAAGCTTGCAGACAAATGAAAAATAGAAGTGAGAAAAATTAATTCAGAATTGAAAAATAAAACACAAATAGAGAAAACACGCAAATTTATAGTGGTTCACCACAATAGCTACATCCACTCTCAAAGCAAGGGAAAACTCTTTTATTAATCTGTGTTTTCTACAATACATCAACACCAGCAACAATCCATCATATAATACATAATCACCCAGAAGAGTCTTCAGGAAGGAAGGCGAAAGGGCATGGGAGTTACAGGCAAGAAATTGTTGGGCTTCAAATACCCAACATGAATAGTGGAACATTTTTATTTGTAATATGTTCAAATGTATCTGCAAGTTGGTCACTGTAATTTCTATGATGGATGAAATTTAAATAGGTTATGTACATGTCATATCAATTTTAATGTATTAGTGCATATATAATGCAAATAAAAATATCTATTTTCATTCACCTAAATTTGAGAAGTTGGAAAGTATTTACTATATCATTGATTTGACAAATAGTTGATTTAACATGTACTTATCTTTGCATATTATAAAGTCAATTTCAAAATAAAAAGTTGTTTATTAACTATTTGTGGGCCCCAGGCTATCAGCTCCTATCCCGATGATAGGAGTTTGCTCTGCCATCGAACCCTCTTCCTTGTCTAACTTTTGATTCTACTTATTGAAAAGATACCATTTATTATAAACAAATATTTAGTAAAAAAATATTTATTTAATTTGTTAAATTAAATTATATATATATAAAAAAGAATAGAGATTTTTTCTAATAAATTATTTTATTTTACTTTCTAACTATTTTATTTATTATGTATTTGTAAAAAGATAATATATTTTCTTTATTTTATTATATAATTATTTTATTTATTACATATTTTATTTACTTTTAAATTATTTTAAAATTTTCATATTTTTCATATTTAAAAAATTAATATGAATTTTAAATATTTTTTCTTTTCACATTAAAATTTAAAAAAGGCAAACAAAATAAAATAATCATATAATTATTCTCTTTTGTTTATAAAAATAACTAAGTACAACTAGTGCGAATAATTCGCAATGCTTTCGGAAGCTGCCGACAATGAAGAGGAATAAAAAAAACGAGAAAAAGTCAAATATATTAAAAAATATTAATTGAATTTTTTAGGCCAAGAAAACAAATTGTTTTTGTCAAGCCTAAATTTGGATTGGTATTACATCAACTTCATTTATGAAGCATATTTCAATTATTAAATGTACATGAAAGGACTTCAAAAACTTATTAAATTTTCGAATTTAAAATTATACTTCTTATCTTAGAAATTAGTCAAACACTCAAAAGAGAATAACAAATAATAAATTGACTTAATTAGAATGTGTGGAATTATTATTCATACTTTGATTAAGACTGAATATTTTATTGACATGATGCAAGAAGTTTGTTGCAAGATAATAAATGTGATTTCAATATTTTAATATCAGCTACATTTATTTAAAAGATTTTGAGAGATATTAAGAAATAATTTTATTTTATATTAAAATAATTTTATTAATTATACAAACATAAAAATTAATTATTTATTTTTTATTTGAAGAATTGTTTTATATTTCTTAATAAATTTTTAAAAAATAACATTCATTATTTTGATAATTCTTTTGTTTTGTTTTTATTTTGAAAAGTGTAGTAAATATTCTATATTTATGTGTTATTTTTAAAAAGTTTAATTTTATAATTTTAAATTCTTTTAATATGTATCACTTATATTTTAGTTTTTATGTGTACAATTACAACATAGACTCTTTGATGTCATTGTAGAATGCTTCTTAATGTAATGAAAATAATTGATTTAATATTTTGAATTAAAGTATTATATAATTTAGAACTTAATTAAAGTTTAATAAAATACTAAAGTTTGCTTTAGATTTTAAGCTAAAGAAATTAAAAGAGATTATTCATTAAAACATATTAGAGAATAATGCTATATAATTTTTTAAATAGTAATAGATATACATATGTTCGACCTTTATTTAAGAATTACATTAGATCATAAATTAGAATTAAGAACTTACAATATCTTTTCCACTCTTTTTTTCTCACTTTCTTTATGTCTTAAGGATGATATTGTGTATTTGATCACATTCACATATTGTGGTCATATATTATAGTTGTGAAGGTATTATGTACAACTAGAATCTCATCCTTGCATTTTGCACTTTATTCCATCTATACTAAAATCTAAATATTTGGACTAGGTGGTATAGTATTCACATTTGAAGACTTGGTTGGAGGCAATTGAATAGTAGAAATTCTTTAAAGTAAAGTCCTACAAAATTATTAGAGTAATCATGCATTAGCTAATAATTAATTACTCTTTAATTGATTATTAGTCTAATTTATTCTCATTCACTTAAGTTAAACTTAGGAGTGTTTTTATGCTTTATTAGTTGAGCTAATATTAGATCATTATGTCTCATCTCATGTGATGTTGACACTTGCCATGATCTGATCCTTTTCTCATTTAGGGATTTTCTCTTATAAACACTCAACCCTCATTGTAATTAATCTATAGAATATCTGGAGCTTTCATATCTTCTTGAGAGTCTCTTGCTTTTGTAGCTTTTTCTTGTTGAGTAATATTGCATATATTGTTTGCAGATCTCTTGCACGGAAGGTGTATTTGTTTGTTTTTTGATCTTGTGGCTCATGATTTTGTGCTTGTTCACAATTCTAATATGGTATAAGAGCATGGATTCAGCAAACTTCTTCTCGATTTATGAGATTTTCTTTCTTCAATGAGGGTTACAAGCGTCAGATCTAAATCCCCTTTTCTTTTTTTGTAACTTTTGGAGGTTTGTATTTTTCGGTGCTTTTTTGTGTGAAAATGACCTCGCCATTGGATTCAAAGTTGTTGAAAAAGTCAAATTTGGCTTTTGTTTTACTTGATTTCGACTCTTGACGCTAGATCTATGAAGATTTGAAGTGGTTGCTTTATTTTTTGATCTAGAGGATAGCTATAATTTTGATGTGCATTGAGCCAAAACGGAGGTTTCTATTGTGTTTAGAAGGCCCAAAAACCTTGAGATCGCCTATCAAATCACCAAAATCCGAGTCGGGAGTTTCTGAGGCAAAAAAAAATTGCCAAAAAGGTTGTACGGCCTTCCCAGCACATGGATCAATGTAAAATAAAATATATATTCGAATTTTTTTTTTCCTGCAAAAAAAAATGGAAAAAATCAATTGAAAAAAAAGATACTTAAAACCATTTTTTTAAGGGCACGACAATTTTTTTGCAATTGAAAGAATTTATACTAAAATTTGTTAAGTTTGGGCGATACCCAAGGATATCGCCAACCTGCCATTATGGCAGGCGGCGGTCCCTTGGGTCCTGTCCCCCCTGTAGGGTGGGGTATCATGGGTACTGTCCCTGCCAAAGTGGCAGGTGGTGGCCCCCACAGGACCCACATGTGTTTTTTTAAACATTTTTAATGTAATTTTTTTTTAAAAAGGTTTTTTTTAATATTTGTTTTCCTTATAAAAAAGACAAAGTTTTTTTATATATTTTTTTATATAAAAATATAATAGTTTTTTTTTTCATGTTTTTTTAACTTAAAAAATAAAGCATGCAAAAGTTTTTGCATATATTTTTTTTGCAAATAATATCTCATGCACTGTACTTGGAGAACTTTTTTATCAACACCTCTAAACTTGGCAGACCCCTATTTTTGGCAGTTTTTTAACAAATTTGGTGGAGATGTTCTTTTGCCCTACTCAGCCCCTCTTCATTTGGCTTTTCAATTTTGCACCCAAACTTCCAAAGGCCATATCTCGGCCATACGGTGGGCCCTTTCAGTGCAATGTTTTTTGAAATGGGGTAAAATTTTGCACTCTTCGTAGTTGTATAGGTATTTTCCAATTTGGACATCTGTTTTTTTTCAAGAATTCAGTTTTCTCAATGATGTTGTTCGGTTCTCGTTTTGGAGACTTTAATGGGCCATATCTTCTGCATACGGACACATTTTTGGGTGCCATTTTTTTAAATTTCATGTTTTTTCGTGTATATCATGGTGCTATGAGTTTCCTCTTTTTCTGCTAGAGAATTTTATTTTCAGCAGGTAGTCCTTTTTGGACATTATGACACTCATTGTATGATTTTTTCATTATGTAAACTCACTGAAATAAAGTGTCACAATAGGTGTATCTTTAATGGGGTCCTACACATCACTTTTTGCCTTATTGTACTCACAAGTTATGTTATCAAGTGTCATGAGGGGGTTTGATTTTTTTCCTTTGTTTGCCACCATACCTTTGTCAAGTGAGTGTCTCTTCCATGAAAACAACCTCATGTGTGTACTTTCATGTTTGCACATTCAGATGTTCCTGATTCTTCTTAATGCACTTCTTTCTGGCATTCTATTTAAGTGTACCTATCATGCCTCTCCCTTTTTAGCATTATGGGGAGGTTTCTATTGTTGGTGTTAATGCTTCTTTGGTTTCACATTGGAGTGAGCTATGTCTACAGTATTTGTTCTTATGTACTTTTAGATGCAGTGTACATCAGTGGCTAGTTACTTGCATTTTAGTGAGATGGATCACTTACCATATGGACACTCTTGTATTCCTATTTTCAGCATTACAATAGTCATTCTTTGATAGTGTTTGCAACTTCTTCATGCTTCAATGGTATTCCTTTTGTTCATCCTTTGTTCCTATCTTTTGGGACAACATCGTCTTGTTTGGAGGCTTCTTTAGTCCTTCACTTGGATTTCATCTCTTTTTGGAGTGGAGTTTTTCCCATGAGGTTTTCTCTATTTCTCTCCACTATAGAGATATTATGTTTGTACATGGGTAGGTTACATGGCCTTGTTTGTTGGGACACATCATGCATTCTTTTTTAGGGTTTTTAGCTACTCCCTAAGTTCATCTTAAGGGGGGGTGTTAGAGTAATCATGCATTAGCTAATATTGTTGGCATATAGTTGTCAATAATGTCAAAAGGGCAAAGAGTACAAGGCAAATTGGTAGCATATTGAAAGAGGATCAGAAATGGAATGGAGTTGGTCATGCAAGTGAGGATGATGGAATTAATGGAAAGTGTCATTGATTTCAAGGAGAGATAAGTTTTTCTTTGAATATTGAAGCATGGGTATAGGTTGCTGGAAAATGCATATGATATGATGTTATCATTGATATCAAAAGAAGTGGAACTGATCATGCAAGGGAGATGTTGGCATGATATTTCAGTGGTATCCCTAGATGTTATTGAGATGTAGTGGATCTGGTACTGGAAGTTATGGTAAAGGGTGTTGATGAAAGAAACATGTTTCTGTAAATGTTGCATTCTTGTCATGCAAGATTCACATCAGGTTGTAGAGGGTTCTTCTAGAAGACAAAGGTGTAAACAGGCACTAGATTCGTGATGGGTTTTTCAAGAGCATTCCAATGATGTGCTCTACAGGTCAAGAAAGTGAAGGATGCACCTAGGAATAAATTATTTCTACCTTTAGGTTTTTTAAGGTTTATCTCTTTAACCCTAATGTGTTTGTAGTCATGGCATCATCTAACAAAAATTCTATTTTGTCATTGACTAACTATCGCAAGTTAATTGGTCACATAAGTTACAACTTATGTCATTCATTTTGTGAAGTGACTGGCCCCATTGCCTAGTTTGTTGGTGCCTACATGTCTCATTGGCGAGACATTTGTGCTTCAGTGGGATAGTTTCTTCAGTCCCCTCGATAGTCCATTGAGCGCTAGAAGAAAATAAAAATTTGGCTAAGTCATAACTTGGGTGGTGTTTTTCTCAGTTTCTTTAACTTACCGCTTCAAGGCATTTGATTAAGTATAGCTTTGGCGGTGTTTTTGGCATGTGGTCTAACTCTGGTAGTGTTTTGTCTAGTTTAAATAACTTATGAAGATCATGTTGGAAAGACACACTGTGAATATTATTTGGTATTGTCATTGATGGCAACCCAAGTTAGTGATTGGATCCGTGCATCATCAATTTATCCTATCGGGAGTCAGATTGGAAACAATTAAGGAAGAATAGAGCATCCAGTAGTTTTGGGTTCATCGATTCACATATAGATTTTCAGTTAATATCTTGTGCTATGTATCTTAGTGAAGGTTTATCGATGTATGTCTAGTGTTATCCATAAATCTCAATGCCTCGTATTGATTTGTGTGCGAGTTAGAAGATTTGGTTGGCTAATTCTCTATTTTATCAGTATGCGATCTGAATTCGTGAATGTATCATGCTATGGATGTATGGGAAGTAATCAGTTAAGTATCTTTGGGTTATCCCACAATAGTGGTTTACAATTTCTGGCCAAACTGGACACTGCAATTATTATTTCTAACTAAATCTTTACATTTGGGCACCTATAGGGGCTAAACTGTGAGGAATTTGAAGATGATACAAACTAGAGTCTCATCACATTTTGTCTATCGATTCTAAAAATAGTTTTTTCAAAAAAAATGGAATCAGATTGCACTTCTTTTTCTATCTCCCATGAAAACTGGTTTTTTTAGAAAATAATATTTTTAAAAAGTGGCGCTCACCATATACAACATAATTTTTTTGTATGAAGGATAAAATTCTTTTTTTTTTGAATTTAGATTTTTAACTACGATATCTAGCACTTTCATTTGGTCGCATAGTTTTTTATTGAATATTTTTTCCTTAATCAAGTTTCAAAGTCAAACCAATTGCAATTCAGACATAGGCAGACTGTACACAACATAAATTTTTTTGTATGTATCGAAATTCAATTTTTATTTTTTTAATGGATCAAGCACATCAATACCCAGCATGAAAATATTTTTGAAAATTTTATTTTGATAATTTTCTATTTTCCCACATGTGCAAAACAAAGAGCTAGATTTTTGGTCTAAGGAATACCATCTTCTAGTTGGGTCTGTGAAGTCTCCATTTCCATCCTCAATCCGAGCTTCGAAGGGCGAAAATATGGAGTCTTTTTGTGTTAGAGGGTGGGAAGGTGGGAAAAGAGGGGTTCACTCAAACCCTTGTTCGGTCGAACTAGGGTTCGATCGAACCCCCTTTCCACAATGTGAAACGTGGCTTCCCACATGGAAAGTGGTTCACCTGAACCATGGTTCGACTAAACCCCTTTTGGGTTCGTTCAAACATTGAGTTCGCTCGAACTCCTCAAAACAAAATATTTTGCATGGGTGAGGTTTTTGGAAGTTTTCCTTCCTCACTCAAATTGTAAACCACTTCTATGGGTTCACCCTTTTGTATTTGTGCATCTGTGTTTGGGTCCTAGCTAAGTTGTGCTTGACCCTTGTGGATGTGCATTAAGCTTTACTCATGATTTGAGCCAATAGATGTAAATATTTTTTTGTTCTATTGAAGCTGAAATATGGTGATTAGATTCTTAGTTGCGGATATATATATATGAGATCATCCATATCATTTTGAAGTGTGTATGAATTTTTTTAATGTGAATTGTGAATAAGAGAAGAGAAAAAGAATGATAATGCATAGCTTCACTTGTGCATGAAGGATGTGTTGTGAGTGAGCAGAACAGAGCAGAAGTACATAATCAGTTTATAGGATAGAAGATTGAATATTGTGCCTAACCAAAACTATAATCAAGCTTATGTAGATGCTATTTTTCTTAGTTCAAACTCTCAGATGGTTTTAATCTAATTCTCTTTGTAAGTCAATGAGCCTTCCCTTTGAGCAGTGAGCTCTAGGCAGTGCACCTGAATGCAAGTGCATTCCCCATACTGTAAAATTTATTTGAGTATACTCAGATCATATTGTGGATTTTCCATCCACCATAGTTTTCCCCCTAATAGGGTTTCCACATAAAACTTCTTGTGTTATGGTGTTGTGATTTTTTTCTTCTTGTTTGTGCATTATGGTTGAAAGTTACAAGGGCTTTGAAGATAAAGGTTGATAATGTTAATTTTAGCACAACACTGATTCACCCCCCCTCTTAGTGTAGCTTGTTTCCAACAATTGGTATCAGAGCTAGTTCCTCAAAAGAAGTCTAACAACTTCGGGAGATCTTGGAAAATATTTCAATGGATTCAAGCAATCTTCAACAAAAACTTTTGCTAGCCCTAGATGATCTTGATCAGTCAAAGTCTAAAGTTCAGAAATTGCAAGAAAACCTCGTGGACACTGAGAAATTCATTGATTCTTTGAAAGAAAAAATCAACAAGTCTAGAGAGAAGAGAAAGGAACTTTGTGATCAGATTAAGCAGAATGACAGTAAGAGCATTGAAGATGAACAACTCAGTCAAGCCCTGAAGGAAAAGACAGAAGAATTTGAAAAGCTTACTAGAGATAATACAATCCTAAAGCATGAAATGGAATCTATCATGACATCTGAGGATGACCAAGGAGATTGAAGACAAAAAGAAGAATGAAGAGAACCTAGCATAGTCTTTGAAGGAAAAATATGAACTATGCAGTTGTTTGGACAATGAATTGGAACAATCTAAAAACAATGAGGAAGTACTTGAAAAATAGATTGATGATCTTAGAGATGAACTTGCTATTGAAAATGAGTACAAGGAAAAGTTCAAAGTTAGCTCAGCCAAGCTTGACGAACTAATTAGCAATTAGAGGAAAAATGGTGACAAGCGAGGTCTTGGATATGAAGAAGGAGAAAGTTCCATATCTGGGAAAAGAAGATTCGAGCAAGGAAATCAAATGAGCAAATCTGGAAGGTATCTGGTAAGACAACCTAATGCTCATAAATTTAATGGATATTCTTTCAGTTGCAATAAACTTGGACACATGGCTTCTTAGTGTAGAAGTAGGATGAATCAAAGTGGTCCATCATTCTCAACTAAGTGTTTTAATTACAATAAGTTTGGTCACAAGTCAAGTGAATGCAGAAATGTGATGAACAATTTTCATAGAAATGTTAGATGTTATACATGCAATAGATTTGGGCATACTACTAACCAGTGCAGATCAAAAGAAAATTAGTGGAACAACTAATCTAGACAGAAAAAATGTTGTGTTCTATAACTACAACAAATTTTGTCACATTGCTACATTCTATTGGAACATAAGAGGTCTAGTAAATCAAAGGAGGAACATGCAGAAGGATGTTAAAGGACAAGGAAAAGTCACTACAGATGTGATTAGGAAGAAAATACAGAATAAATGGGTGAAGAAGAGTCCCTCTAATGAAGAAAATGCACCAACACTAGAACCTGCTTCTAGTAGTTCATCTGGGAATTAGTCTTAGACCTTTGGCCTAGGGGGAGCTATCAAGAAAATATCTTAACCCCCTACCGATAACTGACACCAGGATGTTGATAAGTTTAGTAAGTACATAGATGTTCTACAAATATTGTTGAACCTATTAGAGAGAGTATAATGTAATTATGGAGGTCCATAGAAGATTTATCTATCACAGTGCATGAAAATAGTGTAACTGGATGAGTTAGGGTAAATGCATTTATTGCATCAAAAAGGGTTAAGTATGCGAGTGATAAAAATTCATTTTTATCTTTCATTTGTCACTTTGCATTTTGAAGAAAATAAGTTTGAAGAGCTCTGAGGTGAATTGAATTGAGGTGAAATTCAGGTGTGAAGAAGCTTTCAAGAATCAAACTATGATCCGATGATAAGGTATTTTTTGGCAAAACTCTGTGAACTTCTAAATTAATAATGGCTACTCCATTAGTAGTAGAAGTTAAGAACATACCCCATCCAAAATTCAAATGGTATCCCTAAAAGCCTGTTGAGATTGATCCATTAGGAGATTTTTCATCCATTCTATATGGTGTGTTACCCACAGAGGATATTAGGGCTTATATTCACACGAATATTAAAGAGCTAGGAAGCTCACAACTGCTGAATTTGTATAATAATCACATTATAGGTGAAGATTTTTGTGTGAAGCCGGAATATTAAACCCTAGAAGAAATTTTTTTGACACAGATTGTCAAATTTCCCATCTTTGAAGAGTTGGAATGGGTTTGTTACATTCTGAGTCGAGTCCATGATAAATTCATGTCGTTAAGCATACCCTTCAAAATAATGAAGGAGGCTATCAGTGTTGTAATAGGTCTAAATTCTTCTGGTGGATTACCAATTTTGAAATCAGTGAAGAATAAAATGGTCACTAATGCTATAGGTTCTAAGAATGATGAAGAGTAATGAAAATTGATTAAATTCTTGATGTAGATGTCAAATTTTCATCTATGTTTATTGGGTACAAAATATATCATTCCAACCAAGACAACTCTATGTCTGGTACATCCATTTATGTTGCCTATCAAATGGTAAAAGAAAATGCAGACTATGATCTTTGTGAATTGTTGAGGAGGCAGCTAATGGAAAATATTGGGAAGATCAATAACGATAAGAAAAATTATTTCAAGTATGGTAGCTTGTTATTATGCTTATTATTTTACTTCATGGATGAAGTTTCGGGATTCGTAAAAGTTCATTTGCAAAAAGATAAACTGGTAGCTTCTCAGATCAGAGATCTCTTTCACATTTTTTCTGACATTAAGACAAAGCAGGCCAAAGAGAGGATTCCCACTTCCATTGTAGAGAAATATAAGGATTACAATTTGCTTTATGGTCAATATTGATCAAGGTATGATGGAAGCCACTGATCCCAAAACAATCCGGATCATGTCGATGGGATATAAAGTTGAGGAGCACATTTTATAAATGTATGTAGAACATTTGTTGAGAAAACCCCTAGATCAATCAGAAGAGAGATTCAACGCTTATGCAGAAAAGGACATGTAGGTACATAATGAGCTCAGAAAACCTGTGATAGTTAGAAGAGGTACAAAAGAGGTGGAAGTTTTAGCAGAAAGTATGGGGATACCAGTAGAAAAATTAAAAGAAGCTAGAAGAAAAAGAGAAGAAGCTCAAGTAGAAAAAGAGACAGTAAAAATTGAATCAGTTGGTTCGGTAGCAAAATCTGCCTGAGTTAGGTCAACTAGAAGCTCTTCATTCCTATCTACCCCTGCAACAAATCCAATCTTTTTGAAAATTCAATCTAAGGGATCCGGTAAGGAAGGAAAAAGGAAGAAAGATAAAATAAAAAGAGTCTATGTAGCATTTTCTGATGATGAAGAAATAGAGTCTGATGAAGGTGTTAGAGAAATCAAGCATCAAGGTACCAAGGCAACAATAGTTACAAAAATCAAACCCTCCAGTGGAGATGATCAAGCAAAGACGAAGGCCGAAACTAACCAACCAAGTATGTTAGTAGAAGAAGTTGAAAAAGCTTTGGTTAAGGATGGAAATATCAAGCCACTTTCCAAATCCTATGAGTCTTTTGGTAAATCAGATGAAAGAATTCTTGAAGAGGTAACAATAAAACATTTGAATATTTTTAATAAAGTTTTGATTGAAATAATGCCTAATTTCCCCAAAATCTTATATGATATTTTGGAGATGAGGAGAGTTAATGCCAAATCAGAAGAAGAGAAGATGAGAGAAAGGATTCTTGGTGAATTGTGTCTAGTAGCATCTATGGAGGAAAAATAAAGTCAATTCTGAATAAAGCCAAGAAGAATTCAAAAGAAAAAAAAGAGTGAATAAGTTGATGATTGGCCAAACCAAAGAAATCGTTGAAGAGATAGAACAAATTCTAAGAAAAGTTTTGTTAAATAGCAGAATTGATGTTATCCCTAAAGGAACTCATGATGTTTCATCTGGTTCGGGAGAAGAAGAAGAAGAGAAGCAAGATGCAGCTAAGGATATTTAGATCCCTCCTGAAGTGGACAATGCATAAATTCCTATGGAAATTGAAGTTTCGGAAACTGTATTAGTTGAGAAAGTGGAGATCCCTGAAAATAAGTCAGAACGTGCAACTGAGGAAGTAATGGTTGAAGAGAAGAAAGTTGATGTAACGGCAATGCAAGAGACATTGCAGAGGGAGTGAAGAAATTCTTGATAGAACAGAAAGAAGAGTTTGATCCTGAACTGATTGAAGGTTCGATCGACCTATCTACTCTGAGTCCTATTCAAAAAATGAAAGTAGCATCATTCACGCAATAAAAAGCTAGAGAATAACTATTGAAGTCCCACATTGAAGACTGTGAACTTCTAAATATTGCATTTGGAGTCCTGGAAAAGATAATCCCCACTCATGTGAAAGATCTAACTGGTTCCTCTTCCGATGAACTAAAAAGGCTCATCAACTCAGTAAGTACTCACTTCGAGTCACTTGAGAAATCAGCTATGATTAAAATTCAAAGGAATTTGATGTTAAAATATTAAATGGGTTGAAGGAAATGATTGCTAAGGATAAAAATTTGCTAGCCACCTATGTGGAAAATATCCAAATTGCTCTATCTGAAGGTGGGAAGATTTACAAGTCTTGTTTGTCTTTTTCAAAATTTACTGATGACAATGAGAAAAAGTTTAAGGATTTGGAAAAACAATTAGCTACCATTTCTGATACTTTTGATCCTTTAACTAGTAGTGTTGGAAAGTTAGAAGGAGAAGTGATATCTTTGTTTGACAAAATAAAGAGATTCAAGCATGAAAATGAAAAAATTGTTGCAAGAGCATGTGAACTTAGAGGTCTAATTGGCCCAAAGATAGAAATTATGTCAAGTGCATTGAAAGACGTAGAAGATGCTAAAGCAATGAGTGGTCCAGCAAACTTGGAGTCTGCAAAGACATAATCCTATTTGGTTTGTCGATACATAACAATCCTAGAGAGTTTGAAAATAGTTTGGGACATGAATTTGGCTCTGTTGAAGAAAGATTTTTCACACATTTTCAAGTTTATGTAAGTTTGTTTGTACATAAGAAACTTGTTCATAACAGTTTTGTTTGATATTTAGTATGTGGATTCCTGCCTTTTCAATTTATGTCGAAGGGGGAGAGAGAAGAGTGAAAAATGCATAATCATCTCAGGGGGAGAATTGTATTTTGGAGAAGAGTTTGGTTTTTGAAATTTTGGCAGTGTAGTTAATGTTGGTACTAATCCAACACTTAGTCATTTTTCACTAAATGTTGCCATCAATGCTAAAGGAGGAAATTTTTGGCAAGAGACACTGCGAATATCATTTGGTTTTTTCATTGATGGTAACCCAAGTTGGTGATTGGATCCACACATCATCAATTTATCCTACCGGCAGTTAGATTGCAAATAGTTAAGGAAGAACAGAACATCTGACAGTTTTGGGTTCATCGATTCACATATAGATTTTCAGTTAATATCTTGTGTTGTGTATCTTAGTGAAGGTTGATTGATGTATGTCTAGTGTTATCCATAAATCTCAGTGCCTCGTATTGATCCATGTGCGAGTTAGAAGATCTAGTTGGCTAATTCTCTATTTTATCAGTACTGGAGCTGACTTTGTAAATGTATCATGTCGCAGATGTATGGGAAGGAATTACTTAAGTATTTTTCTGTTCAAGCATATTTTTTTGGGTTCTAGCTAAGTTTTGGTCGACCGTTGTGGATGCACATTAAGATTTACTCATGATTTGAGCTGACATATGTAAATATTCTTTTATTCTATTGAAGCCGACATATGGCGATTAAATTCTTACTTGCAGATATATATATGAGATCGTCCATATCATTTTGAAGTGTGTATCAAGTGTGTTAATGTGAATTGTGAATAAGAGCATAGTAGAGGAATGATAATGGATAGTTTCACTTGTGCATGAAGGATTTGTGTTGTGAGTGTGACCATAATAGAGAAGAAGTACAAAATCAGTCTGTAGGACAAAAGATTGAATATTGTACCTAACTAGAACTGTAATCAATCATATGTAGATCTCATATGGTTTTAATCTGATTCTCTTTGTAAGGTAATGAGCCTTCCCTTTGAGTAGTGAGCTCTAGGCAGTGTGCCTGAATGCAAGTGCATTCCCCATATTGTAAACTTTATTTGAGTATACTTAGATCATATATTGGATTGGTCATCCACCGTGGCTTTTCCCCTAATAGGGTTTCCACATAAAAATTCTTGTGTTATGGTGTTCTAATTGTTTTCTTCTTGTTCATGAATTTTGGTTGAAATTTATGAGTGCTTTGAAGATAAAGGTTAATAATGTTAATTTTTGCACAACATTGATTCACCCCCCTCTCAATGTAGCTTATTTCCAACAATTCACACTTAAAGGTTACCGGTGTTTTCAGGAACATGTCTATCTTACCACTTAGCAAAGAAAAGTGAAGTGTGGACCCTAATAGAGTGTGTGTTTTTGTCGAAGTGACAACTATGGTAAATGGTGTATGATCAATGGTTGCGATCAAAAATATCTAACGGTGCTTGTTAGTTCTGCTAAGATTTTGGTGGATTTTGGATATGTTCAATGGGGTCAGTGGAGAGTGACAATGAATATATTTGATAGACCCTATTAGATGAATTAATGATGATTTAGAAAGTGGTGTGTAGCTCAAGGTACATGCAGCTTATGTTGAAGTTTGCAAGCAAAGGAAACCCTAGCAAAAGGTTTGAGATGATCTGAACGGTAGAGAGAATCTTGAGGTAGAGATTGCAAGTTGGTGGAGATAGAAGACAATCAAATATTATCGAAGTTTTGAGTCTTAAGTAAGTGTGCATGAATAGATAAAGGTTTGTAGTTGTATGTGGTGTTGAATAGTGTTACATCTTGGAGAAGCATGTCACAGAGATAGGTAATTTTTTTGTGTGTCTCGAAGAAAGAAAGAAATGTGCAGAAAACATGGAATGCATTTATAAAGTCCTAGACTATAAAACAAAACATCATCTAGGTTGGCATGCATGAGACACTACAGAAAGGGAAGAAAGTGTAGTGTAGAGAAAAGGTATGTGTTTCTAAGTGTGCAACTTCAGCAACAGAGAGTGTGTTGCAATGAAAGAAACAATGTGTTGAATGTAATGATGCATTATAGGTTGTGTAGAACCAGATTGTATGCATATATGAAATTTTAATTTTGTACTGAGTTGTGGCCCAAATTAGGGGATTGGTGCCTCCTTGGAATTGGTTTTTCTAAATTAGGCAGTTGATGCTTCTTTGGGTTGTATCCCTAAAACATTGTAACAAAGCTCTGGATTGTGATGTTGGATATGAGCAGTAGACTCAAGCAGCCTAAGTCATTATGGTTTTTCCCATATCGGGTTTTCCACCTATATCTAGAGTTATCGGAATGTGTGTGTTGATTGTGTATTTTCATGTTTATGTTTGCATCTTTCGTTTTCAATCTACACATTAAGAGTTTCAAAAATAAATCTGCACAAAGTATTTAGAGCTAAGAAAGTAATCTGCATAAGGTTTTTGAGAGCCAAAGTTTTTAGTCTCTACTAATTCACCCCACCTCTAAGTAGAGAATTGTGTTCAAAAAATTGGTATCAAAGCCCTACGTTCCCTAGGAGAAGCTTAATTAGCTTGGGGTAGATCTTGAATAAGGTTAACACAATGGTTAGTCAGAAAAGTTCTTGCATATGATGGACCTATCTTTGATGGATCAAGATATATTTTTTGGAGCTCTTTGATGGAAGGATATTTGGGATCCATAGGAGTTGATTTTTGGATGTCAGTTGTAAATGGATATACAGTCCCTACTAAACCTCCAATAACTGAAGCTAAAAAGAAGGAATATGAGGATAATGCTACAGAAAGAGATACAATTCTTCATGAACTGTCAAGTTTTGTGTTAGTCAAATTCATGCATTGTCAAAAACCACATGAAGTTTGAATACACATGAAGCTGCAACAAGAGGTAATGATGAAGAAGCATCTACTTCCAGATCTGAGGAGTCTGATAAAGTGGAAGCCGAATACATTAGGAGATTTAGAAGAGGCTCTGGAAAATATAGAGGTAAGCTACCCATTAAATGTTTTAAGTCTGGTGGAATAATTCCTATAGCTACTAAATGCTTTCATAGTAAAAAGGATAATCCTAGGAAATAAGAGAACATAAAGGAGAATGAGAAGAAGGATTTGCACACAAATGAAAAAGGTGGATCATATGATGTAAATGGTAGATCAAATGATGAGTATGGAAGGTTCGATGGGTTTGACCCATTTGGAACAACTTTTAATAAAGAAGTTGAAAATTTTAATAAAGAAGAGATTGATAAGAAGACCAAGAGTCTTGAAGAATCTAATTAGATTTTGATCAACTTGAAAACTAAGGTGGAAGAAGGAAGAGAAAAATATTTAGTTAGATCTAAACTATAGTCTAAATCAAACGAGTGCATAAAATTGGAAGAAGAAATAGTGGCCTTAAGAAAAGAATTGTAAAAAGCCAACGAGCAGATTGATAAAGGCCTGAAGTTGAAAGGTGGCTCTGAGACATTAAATGAATTTGTGAAATCATAAAATCCATCTTGACCGAGATCAAGACCAAGGGTGAAGATTCACCTTGGTGATTCAAAAGGAAAGAGTCCTTCTTCCTCTACAAAATTATTTAGGGCAGAAGAAAGATGTTGCACAAAGAATGAGAAAGCCTGCATGAGTTGCTCCAAAGAAAATACCTTTGGAAATAGAAAATCAGATAAAGGCTCTACTAAGATGAAGACAAAAAAATAAGAAATGAATGTTGTTGTCAATAAGAAGAAGGTTGAAGAAGAAAAGAGACTTGTTGCAGAAAAGTGGAAGAACAACCATTCATTTCTTGATTATCAAAAGAAGATGGTCGTAGTGTAACACCCCATCACACAACCCTAGAGGAAGTTGCAAACAACTACTTAAACGAAATAATTTTTTTTTTGTTTAAGTACAATTAATAAGTAAGTTCACTAGCTAATGCCAACAACCTCTAAGGTTACAATCCAGAGGTTATATAGAACCTCAACCAAACATACATTTAATCCATGCCAATTATTTAAATTATAAATAAACACATGCATTCCAATTAAGATGATTTACATCAACCATAAGAGATAACTTTCAAATTCATTAATCCATTCATTAAACAATAAGGTTACAACACTCATTCCCCGAATGAGGCAAGTTTAATAAATAAGGTTACAATTACAACTTTCACCTCGATAACAAATGAGGGGTGATACATCACAAGATCAACTAAAATAACAAGACATGAAACAAAACTAGAACATACGAGGTCTCCAACTAAAAGTCTCGTCCACATGATCAAGAAGAAAAACCAATGGAGAAAGGTGCATGTTCCACCCAACCAAGTGGAACCCAAAGGTCCACCCCCCATGCTAGGAGATAGTAACAAGGATTTCAAGCCAAGGACATCTACCTCTAGACATAGGTTAACACAACCGAACTGAAATAAATACAATGACATCACTAACACAATGGTTACAGTGCTTCCAGAATTAACGTAAACAACTGCATCAATTATGCGAACATACTGTCGACCTAGGAGAAGTGTCATCACAATGTTACATAGGTTATCCTGGTAAGTCTTCTTAGGCCCTGATCCCCAACTCGGCTTATCCTGGTAACCTCTAACGACTTCCAACCCCTCATGTACTCCAATGCGGAATGAGTTATCTTTCGTAGAGACAAGATAATGATCTCACCATTCCAGGCCTTCTCGTCTCAACCCAAGTCTTTACAAGCCCTTGAGTTCATGAGCAAGGCATAATTATCTTATTAAGTGTTTGATACTACATGATACTCTAATCAGTTAATTAAGTTATCACTGGATTAACTAACTTGCAATGAGTTATCCTGGCACCACTTTGTGTGTCGGCCCTCATTACAAGCCACTCCTCTAAGATGACACGTGGAACAACTCCACAACCCAAGGGTACACAAGTGCTACGCAAGGATATCACATCCCTAACCATGACATACAGTCCACACACTCCCGTTCATGATAACCAGGGAACAAACTAGTTAAACGCACTACCCAAGGAAATCTAAAGGTTGACTAAATAGTACGACAACCCACAAACTTGAAAACCCAATTGGAAGACTTGTCACATACTAAGACCCACATTTCCCAAATGACAACACATACAAATCAAAATGAGGCAAGAATCAAATCTACTTTGGGTTCGCTAAACCCATTTCCTCACTAACATTCAGTACTCAATGCATTAGATAAACTAAATTAAATACGTCATTTCAAATAAGGGAGGAATAATACTAATCATTTATCTCCACATTAACATTTGAATACATGAAACATTTACTAGTATCTCAACAATTCAAACTCCCATGTGTTAAATAAAATATTGTTTTCCATATTCAATAAAACCAATTTTTTTTTAAAAAACATTCCTATTTAAACAATGTAATAATATCATGAAATTTCACATTTCAATATGTTAATATTAAAACATTAATATTATTACTATTATTTAAACACCTCATAATATTATAAAAATCATAATATTATACTATTAATGCATTTTAATATTATAATAAGTCATAATATTAAAATATAATAATAAATTGTAATATTAAAATATTATAACAATTATAATATTGAAATAAAATAAATTATTATTATTATTATTATTATTTATATTTTAAAAAGGTCCAAGGGCATGTGCCTCAGTTAGTGCATCAACCCTTAGGGTTCAATCGCATGACCTCGGGGCGAATGTATAAGGATGTTGGGCGGAGACAAGAACCGATCATAGGTTTTCCCACGTGGTGGCGACAACGGTTTCAATAGGGGCGGTCATAGTGAGCGGCGTCAGTGGAAAGAGCCACAAAGGGCGACGCCGGTAGAGGTGGTTGCTGCGACTGGCGAAGCTGGAGTCAGTCGGGCACGGGCGACGCTGTGCGTAGCCAGCCACCGCTAATGGTGGTGCGGCTGTGCACTGCACAACCGACCACCTTTAATGGTGGTCACGGCCACATAGTCCATGCGGGCGGAGGGGTCACTGGGTGTGGCTCCCCCACACTGCTTCCCATCGGGGCGGTTGTGGGGTGAGCCCCCAGCCCCAAACCTTTATTTTATTTTTTATTTTTCCTTTCAATATTTTATGACTGTCATTTTTTAAAAAGGGTTTTTTTTAAAATAAAAAAAACCGAGTCTAAAAAAATACAAAACCTCTTAAAATTTCAAAATTTTATAAATTTTTCCACATAAGTTTACCAAGGTAAATATGTAAAAAATATATAAATATAATATAGGTATATATATATATATATATATATATATACTCATATATCAATTTACCCAAATTGAAAACCAAACAAATTGAAGAACACAATTTAAAAATAAGAATTTACATTCAAGTATCCATTTCAAATTTTGAAAGCAATCTAATCTAACAAGGTTTTCTTCCAACTTGGAAAACAAGAAATCAACTGGTTTATTTTACAATTAAACAGCAGATTCAAGCCTTTCAACATGATCCTGGCTCTTGTTCTAGGAATGGGTTATTTTGCTGGTATTAGACTTGGGACTGTTGTTGGTTCTAAGTGTGTTGTCACTCCCGGTTATCTGATGACCAGGTGTTGTTAGGTTCTACTGTGTCTTTGCTGTGTGTTCGCTGGTGTTGTCTTAGCTCTGTAAAAGGTTGTTGGTCCTTTCAAAACCTTGGTTGTCCTTCTTGGCCCTAGCGGCTCATTGTGTAAAGGGTACGACGCCTTGTAAATGTTGCTTAACTTTTCAAAAACATGATCCTCAACAACTCACATAATTAAAATTTCAAAAGAATCTCATTTAAGAAACACATGAACCTGTTTTCTTGAAGTTGAGTGAAGATCCTGGTGATGCCTTGATTCCCTCTTCAGATCCATAGATTCTTCAAGCTTGATCCAAAAACCCACAAAGTTTGAACAATTTCTTCCTCTTCTTTTCAATTTTCTCCAAAAAACTCCATGATCCAAAACTTGTGAAGAAAATCTAATAATAATGAAAAATCCTTCCAAAAATCCTACAACCACCCTCATCAATTCTCCAAAATAGAAAAATGCAAAAGTCTTTCTTTCAAATTTTTGAATTCAAAAATTGCTAAATTGAAATTTTAATACATTTTCTTCTATTTCCATTTTCAAACCAAATATACATGCATTTCCAAAATGAATGATCTTACCCATCTCAACACAAATAATGTGAATTAATAAATAAAGCAAATCTAACACAAGATTAAATTATTTATTAATTAAATTAAATAAATTAATAAATTAAATCACTTTTCTAACATCTAATCAGATAAATTTACTCACTAGCTTAACTATAAAGAAAATATTTAACATCCTTCTAACTTCTAAAATAAACCGAAACAAGGCAATTTAAACAATATAAAACAACTGGACCACACTAGGATTGATGACACACTATGACCAGGGTGACGACTTGGCACGGAAATCCTAGCTACTATCTCCCAATCGAATGTTGTTGGGCCTTGTACATGCTCAAACTTGTGAAACCAGGTGGAGTCAATGTCCTATACCTGTCAACCTGCAAACAAAGAATATATCCACATGCAATAATATGCCATAAACAAGGCACACCGTGAAGAGGAAGTCATGAAATCATAGGGCACTCACAAGCGAGTGATGTGATACTGTCCTCTTCACCAATACAGTAGTGCTAACTGACGCATCTAACATAGCAACATAATCAAAGCATGAAACATCATAAATTTAAATATCTACTTATGCTAATTCCAATCATGCCATAATAATCACATCAAAATATAGTATCATCACAATAAAACAGTGATCAGTCGTAACCAAGTACAATGTCAAAGTACAACACAATACTAAAGCATAAAAGGGGAAACAACATTGTTCGAACAATAGATCAAAATGGAGGGGTATTACACGTAGTAGAAAAGAAGGTGGAGAAATTAGTCCATGAAATTTTGAAAAAGAAGCGGCATATTAAGGGAGCTGACACATAAATGGTTACAAGGATGAGATATGCAAAGATGTCAAATCAAAGAAAACCATGACCAAGTATTCCTCGTGTTTCTATGGTTATTGTTATAGCTGTAATCAATTTGGTCATAAGGGTAGTGAGTGTAGAGTTGCACCTAGAAGGAGCACAAAAAAATGTAAATAGAAATCATTGGCTCATGTAAGGAGTATGTATATAGTATGCTACAAGTGTGACAACTTTGGTCACATGGCTAAAGACTGCAGATTAGATCTTGTAAAACTAGCAGTACAAAGCAAGAGGAAGAATACAAAGATACATCACATCCCCCAAAGTGAACAACGGTTCACATATTCTTGAAAGGAAGGCTGACAAGAAAGAAAATAATCTCAAGAACGTGTGCAGATTCACATGTCAGCAAGAGGCACCAAATGAGGGTGCTTCTGATATGCATCACTAATTTGTAGTGATAGGGCATGACTCCAAGGGGAGTTAAATTGATATTTCATCCATCCCTAGAAATGAAGAAGGAGATCAATTCAGGTAAAAGATGTTTTACAAATTTCTAATGAGTTGATGGTTGCATATTTATGGTCACATTCTTGCTCCTTGAAATGGTTGTCAAGGTGTAAGAAAGTTAGAAGATGGTGGATACTTTGCTGCAGAAATTGATATCAATAATTGGTATCAATTATTGAAGAGTAAGTGGTGAAGATGCTCTATTAAGATAAATTATTCTTGCCTACAAAGAGAAAAGATATGGCTAAAAGAAATCTATTTTGTGCATATTTTTCTTAAATTGGTATCAAACCATTAAAAATTGGTTTAGAATAGGTTAGTTGGTACAGAGCCCTTGAAATGAAGCTAGTGAAGAATGGACAAAGGTTTGAGGGGGAGCTTCTATTGGGATCAAATAAATTCTATACTTGATACAATGCAGTCCAGGATATCATTTGGTTCATAGCATAAAATGAACACATTCACAATTGGTATCAAAATGATAATTGGTATCAGGGCATGATATCACCAATTGGTGTTTGGAATATGATTCAATTGGTACAAATCTTGAATCAAAATATCAACAATTGGTATCTGACCTGATCAAATCAAAGATTGTAATGGCACTCCAACTGGCATTATACATTAGTAATGAGTGTAGGGAGGTTGGAGCATATGGTTTTTCCATTGCAGTAAAAAGGTTGAATGCAACAATTGGTATAAATTGTCTTCAATTGGTATCATTCAAAGGGGGGGCTATGTCCCTTTTCTATTACTAAGAAGAAGTGAAGTTTGGAGTAGTATGGTGACCTAAGAGAAAGAAGAGAATAAATGGTGAGCAAGTGCTCAAAAGAATTGAGGATAAGAGAGAAAGTTGTGAAGATGCTCATAAGGATATTAGAGTATACCTAGACCCTTTGCACTTCTTGTCAAAGGGGGATAATTATTTTAGGAGTGATCCCTTTTCCATTGATGTCAAAGGGGGAGAGAAAGTCATGCAAATGCTCAAAGAGGAGCATTATATAAAGTAGAAATAGAAGTAGAAAGTAAAGATGATACTGGTAAAAATGTTGAATTGGTTAATTAGTATCATTGAGCATTTAAGTTTGGTCATCAATGACCAAGGGGGAGATTCTTGGAATATAGTTTTCATTAATGTCAAAAGGGAAAAGCATGCAAGGCAGATTGCTAGCATGTTGAAAGAGGATTAGATATGGAATGGATTTTCTCATGCAAGTGATGATGATGGCATTAATGGAAAGTGCCATTGATGTCGAGGAGAGGTAAGGTTTGCAATGAATATGGAAGAATGGGTATAGGTTGTTGGTGAATGAATATGCTATGATGTCATTGATGTCAAAGGAAGTGGAATTGATCATGATAGGGAGATGTTGGCATGATGATAGTTCAGTGCTATGCCTAGATGTTATAGAGATGTAGTGGATCTAGTTCTGGAAGTTATGGTACATGATGCTGATGAAAGAAGCGTGTTTCTACAAATGTTGCATTGTTGTCATGCAAGATTCACATGAGGTTGTAGAGGGTTCTTCTAGAAGACAAAGGTGTAAATAGGCACTAGATTCATGATGATTTTTTGAGAGCATTCTAGTGATGTGCTCTGCAGGTCGAGAAAGTGAAGGATGCACCTAGGAATGAATTATTTCCACCTTCAAGTGTTTTAAGGTTTATCTCTTAAACCCTAATGTGTTTGCAGTCATGGCGTCGTCTAACAAAAATTCTATTTTTTCATTGACTACCTATCACAAGTTTATCAGTCTCATAAGTTACAACTTATGTCATTCATTCTATGAAGTGACCAGCCCCATTTCCTAGGTTGGTGGTGTCTACATGTCTCATCAACGAGATATTTTTTCTTAGGTGGGATAGCTTCTTCAGTCCCCTCGATAGTCCGTTGACTACCAGAAGAAAAGAAAAATTCAGCTAAGTCATATCTTAGGCATCATTTTTCTAAGTTTCTCTAAATTACCGCTTCAAGGCTTTTGACTAAGTATAGCTCTCACGGTGTTTTTAGCACATGGTTTAACTCTAGTGGTTTTTTTTCTAGTTTGATGAACTTATGAAGATCGCCCTTTAAGGTTAGCAATGTTTTTAGGAACATGTCTAACTTACCGCTCAACAAAAAAAAAGTGAAGTGTGGACCATGACAGAGTGTCTGTTTTTATTGAAGTGATAGTGGTGGTAAATGGTGTATGATCAATGGTTGCGATCAAAAAGATCTGATGGTGCCAATTAGTTCTATTGAGATTTTGGTGGATTATGGCTATGTTCTATGGCGTCAGTAGAAAGTGGTGGAGATTTATCCATGATGGACAAATGATGATCGTTGATTTATGGTGGAACCTACAAAGGTTCCATATGATTTTAGTGGAAGGCAACGTCAAATGTGTATACATGGCAGCAACCCACATACCCTGTTGATAATTTAGTAGGACCTGATCAAGACCCACAAGGCTAGTGGGGAATGGTGAAGATTAATCAAGGTTGATTGAATAGTGCACAATCCATGAATGGTGGGACCTACAAAGGTTGGACAAGATGGTGTATACCATGAACAGTAGAGATTCAATGAGGAAGATCTGACGGTGCCCACAATGTATCTGCTAGGACCCAATAGAATGATGACAAGGATGGATCGTGATGAAGGTCAACAGGTGGCATAGATCGATTGCTCGATATATCAACTCACATCATTGTTGTGAGTAGTGTGGCAATGATGTGGATGACAAATATAAATAGTCTGTAGACCCCGTAAGGTTTGTGTGGGATCGTTGTCTAAGCTCATGAGGATAACAGTCTTTGGACACATGTCTTGGTGGACCTCGCATATGGCAAGTGGTGTATGAAGGAGATTGACAACACATATTGAAGAAGGTTGATCCGATAGTCATGATTTAAGGTTATTGTGATGTACTATGTGATCGCAATGGTTATGTGATTGATGATGGAGATTAAGTAGCAAAGATCTGATGGCGATAGGCAACATGATGAATAACCCTAAGATCAACGACGGTGATTTGAATGACTACTTATCTTACGGTCATTGTTTAAAGGTATGAAGATGAGCAGAGGATCATAGGATCATGGTGCGAAGAAAGAGATCGACAGCCCAGATTCAACGATAAAGATCTATAGTAGCTACGATAATGTGAATGAGGGTTTCAACTAGTAACTGACATAGAGGAAGGAAATAATTGGTCTAACTGCACCCAATGACTAATTGAATGAAGATTTGATCTTCAAGGCAATGATACAGATCGTAGATATGATCAAGATAAGATCATATTCAATCTGATCATATGGACAGAAAAATGCATTTAATGTAGATCCTATCCTACGTTTTTGCAAGATGCTATAGCAAACTCTCTGAGACAAAATTTGATGTTGTTAGGCTAGATGCATAGGTATGGTGTAGAGAAAGATATGTGGTAAACCTTAATAGGTGATAGAGATAAAATCTGATTAGATGAACAAAAGAATGTATTGAATGCATAATCAGATTTTAGGGTTCGATATAGAGAATGAGGAAAATTATTTATAACCAGATTAAATGTGGAATTGGCTCCATGCAGTGGGAAAGTGACAATGAAGATATCTAAAAGCCCCTATCAGATGAATTAAGTATGATTTGGACAGTGGTGTGTAGCTCGAGGTACATGCATCTTGTTGATGAATTTTGCAAGTGAAGGAAACCGTAGCACAAGGTTTGAGATCATCTAAATGGTAGAGAGAATCTTGAGGTAGAGATTGCAGGTCGATGGAGATAGAATGCAATCAAATATTATCAATTTTAGGAGTCTGAAGTAAGTGTGCATGAATAGAGAAAGGTCTACAGTTGTATGTAGTGTTGAATAGTGTTACATCTTGGAGAAGCATGTTGCAAAGATATGTAGTGTGTTTGTGTGTCTGCAAGAAAGAGAGAGATGTGCAGTAGAAAAAGAATGCATTTGTAAAGACCTAGACTATAAAATGGAACATCATCTAGGTTGTCATTCAGGAAAGTATGGATGTGCGAGACACTATAGAAAGGGAAGAAATTGTAGTGCAAAGCAGAGGAGAGTACAGAGTAGAGGTATATTTTGTTGAGTGTGCAGCTTTAGCAATAGAGTGAGTGTTGCAGTGAAGCAACAATGTACTAAATGTAATGATGCATTATAGGTTGTGTAGAACCAAATTGTATGCATATATGAATTTTTAATGTTGTACTGAGTTGTGGCTCAAATTAGGGGATTGGTGTCTCCTTAGAATTGATGTTCCTAAATTAAGTAGTTGATGCTTCCTTGGGTTGTAGCCCTAAAACATTGTCATAGAGATTTGGATTGTGACACTAGATTTGAGCAGTAGACTCAAGCAACCTTAGTCACTGTGTATTTTCCCATATCACATTTTCCACGTATAGCTGGTGTTGTGGGAATGTGTGTGTTGATTGTCTATTTTCATTTTTATGTTTGCATCTTTAGTTCTCAATCTACATATTAAGATTTTGAGAAAGAAATATGCACAAAGTATTTGGAGCTAAGAAAGTAATCTGCATAAGGTTTTTGAGAGCCAAAGTTTTTAGTCTTTACTAATTCACCCTCCCTCTCAATAGAGCATTGTGTTCCAAAAAATAATTAATTACTCTTTAATTGATTATTAGTCTAATTTATTCTCATGCATGTAAGCTAAACTTAGGAGTGTTTTTATGCTTTATTAGTTGAGCTTATATTATATAATTATGTCTCATCTCATTTAATGTTGAAACTTGTCATGATTTGATCCCTTTCTCATTTACGGATTTGCTCTTATAAGCACTCAACCCTCATTGTAATTTAATCTGGAGAATATCTTGAGCTTTCATATCTTCTTGAGAGTCTCTTGCGTGGAAGGTGTATTTTTTTGTTGTTTGATCCTATTGCTCATGGTTTTGTACTAATTTCATAATTCTAACAAAAATGAGTTGAGTTGATCTTTCAAAAATATGTATGTGAATATGCGAATGAAACTTCATAATCAAATAAAAATAAGTGTAAGGGTGTATAAGTGTAAGGAAAAAATAAATACACTTCTATCCTTTTAAGTGTTTAAATAAATATATAAAAATATTATGTTATAAATAAGCAACATACAAGTATTATTATAATATATATTAATCAAACACAAGAGTTAGGAACCAACAATGCAACATGAAACTAAAAATGCCTAAAGAAATGGAGAGGATTTTTTAAAAATTACATGTGCAACTAAAAATTCATAGATCTAAATGTAGAAATGGATTTGGGATGACTATTATTGCTTGTGGTAGAAATATATAAATTCTAAGATGTGTTATGTGAATAAGTAGAAGGGTCAACTAAATTGGGGATAACATATGTTTCTCTATTAGAAATTTCTGAAATTTCCAAGAATATTTTCCGTCAATATAAATGTTTATTCAACCTTGCAATCCATCTATGTGGCCTCTTAAACGTGACATATACTATATCTAAGATGGGGACAAGAAAAATGGTTAATTTTGTAAACAAGACTATCTTAATTAGTCCTAAGTGGGTGTATTGCAATATTGGTGTAGAAAATAGGGTAGGATATAGTGGAAATTTGTATTCAAACCAAGGTGTTAGTGAATGTGATGTATGTGAAGTTGTGGCTAATAAAAACCCTAACAAGAATATATGATAGGGTGGTGTCTTCCAATGGTATGATTGAACGATGATCACAAAGGGACAAGACAAGAGGATGAAAGGATTTATATTTCACAAGGCTCTCAAAGATAAGGTTTTTAAGATTTGGAGGGAATGGACAAGGGTTTATATGGCTAGAAATGAGGAATATACTTGAGGAATATGATATAGAAATGGATATATAAGGTAGGAATATCACAAGGAAGAAAGGGGAAGAGTGATTTTTTAGCTTCAAATATGATATTATATCTCTATCCCCTTCATAATACACCTTCAAGTTTCATTTGGATGGAGAGAGAAGAGTCTATATGTCTAGTGAGTTAATGATCTAGTGAATGAAATTTGAAAAATGAATCTTAAGTATAGACCTATACTAAGCTTCTAGATTTTGTAAAAATAAAAATATAGTTAGGATTAAGGCTAGAATGGGAGAGAAATTTTTGTGTTAATATTCCATAGGATCAAGGGCATTGGGTGAAAAAAATGTCCTACCAAGAGTCCTAGGTAGAAATTTTGGTCCCTCAAGACACGAGGCATGCTTTTTTGAGCTATTTTGGGGTGTTGGGATAAGATCTTGGAAACCTTTACTATCTAGATATCATAATAAAGAGGAGGGGGGATGAGTGTTACAAATAGGTGTATAGTGGATTCAAAAATACTAACAAAATAAATGAAAATGAGTGTAAAAACATAATAAGAAAGTTACAAGGTATGTAATTTTTATTATCACATTTTTCCACACTTTAGTAGGTTGGTTAAATTAAGCCAAAAAAATATAAAGTAAAATTATTATAAATATATAATTTCATAATTTAAGGATACATGTCTTAAATTATTCTTTATTTATTTAATATGCAAGTACGCACTCCTGCAGTGAGTTGTACCAGAGAAAATTTTTTGTTATCCAAATGCAAGACCAATTTTATAAAATATTTATAAAAATTGAACCATGTAACAAGACATATTAAACATGCAAAACAAATGAAGATAAGCATAAATAGCATAGAAACATATTGGACATACATGAACCACAACATGACCAATAAAGGAAACAAACTCTGGAAATGATATACTAAACACACACAAAAGACACAAGATGGAAAACAAGATGCTAAGGAGCACACACAATCACTACACTCCATGTTGTTAATGGCACTAGTATTATAGAAGGTAAAGAGGAAGAAGGGTCCAAAGGGTTCATGTAACATGAGATATGGATAGTTGGAAGGGTACACAAAGTATATGTATGAAATAATACCTTGTGAAATGATGGAAAATGGTTGATGCATTATGGTTTAGGACATAGAACAACAAGTTTTCTATACTCCACATTCAACACATTTCACAATCATTTCATTAAAGGGAAACCCTAGAGATCTCAATCCAAGGATGTAAAGGGGAAAGAGATCTTGCAATAGGGTTGTCCTAGGGTTTGATTATAAAATAAAGAGGGGTTCACCACCAAGCTAGGGCTTGGAAAGACTAATGAAATGCAATATCTAATGACAAAACCTAATGATGTGCAAAGCTCAATTAAGTGACCTAGAAATGCAAGTAAATCGGGATAGAAAACTGTAAAATTAGAAGTGTACACCTGGAAACTTGTAGAGGATTGAATAAGGATTGGAAATGTTGTAAATGCTAATTTTAATGTTGAGTGGGACTCATACACCAATCTGGGTGATTTAGTCCCAGACTGGGTTTTCTACACCAAAATTGGAATCTAGAAGTGCTTGTTCTGAATCTCCTAAAACCCTGAAAAATGACTGTACTAAGACTCATATGCCCAAGGTGGTGTATCAATCCTAGTATGTTTATTCAAAGGATTAAGATCTAATTCTTCTCTCACATCTCTCATCTTTCTATTACACTTTGCTTCTGGATCTAAAACCCCGATTTCAGACTTGTAGAAGACTTTCTATGACCTTGCAAGTGAGGAGACAACTCCAACAACTTCCTTCAAGCTTGTAACCTAATCCTCAAATATCCTTCAAGCTCCAAGACACCTAGATCTGCAATTACACATAGATCTGCAATTACACATGTTGTAAGGTCCAAAAAAAACAAATATACTAATTATATCCATAAGTTTCTAAAATGATCTAATTACTTTCATTGCTATAATCAAATGGAATAACATGCATCAATGGTTCAAGTATATTAAGGCAAGGTAGTTCCTTCATTAGATTTATCCATGTAGGCTTAAACATGAGTTATCACCTCAACAATACATGTAAACCCATATACTACAATGCAATTAAGGAAATAGAAAAATCATAAGTGCATCCACAAGAAACCATAACACAAAGATTTTCATGAGTGGAAAACCCTCATAGGGATGAAAAGCCACTTAGAAAAAGTGCCTTACTGACTTAATCTGATAACAAGATTATTGTTTATAATGCCTCACTGGAAATACTATCTCAGTGATAGATTTTTCAATGCTGCACTGGCTGTACTTCATTATCCACAATCAATTTTTGAACTTCATACATAGAGTATCATCTTTGTTTCTTTCTACAACATCCCTTGGTCTTGCGTCACTTAAGATTCAGAGGCAAAAGTGTGAGTTCAACATAATGATGTGTATAAAATTGTATACGTAGCACCATGAGATACTTTTTTACAATTGATCAATTTCACAATGCACTGAATGTGCTATCAATACAAGTTTAAAGATCATAATATAAATCAATAGAATTCCTTTTACAATCTAACAATATTATTCCTTTTCTACCCAACACACTGAAGAATGAATTGAAGGAAGTACATATAATATTTTGCATTACTAAATTGGAGTATCTTTTCAAACTGAAATGTAACGTTCTTCTCTAACTATCCCTCAACAGGTAACAGTTACAAAATTGAAATGTTTTTAAAAAAAATTAATCAATGCTACCTTGAAACAATGCATGTTTTCTTAATATAATAGTATATCATAAAGATATTCAATAGTATAACTTGTGTTCCCAAAAGATAAATAAAATTGAACCATGAAAGGAACAACAAACACTTGACACAATGAAAACCAACAATGGTAACCATATGAATGGAACTTGACAATAGCTAGACACAATGCCAACATGGATTAATTACAGATTTGAGATAATAAAGACTTTACCCAAATGAAAATGAAAAAGACTCAACTTTGACTTGATGCCCAACATTGCATCTAGGGTTTGAAGGCAATAATAGACTTTATACATTTTAACCCTATTAAACAAAGAGACTTAGCTAGTGAAGCAAGGGTAAACCTTTAAGCTATATCATTACTTGTTTAAAGAACTCAATTAGAAAAAACTAATCACAGCCAAGTCAGGTACTCATAAGAAGGGTCTAAAGAGGGTTTCACAGATTTACATCAAAGATTAACAAATTTATGAAAGATAACAATGAAACATGAAGCATTTAAGATATAAACAAGATTTACCTCTTTCTCACAAAACAAAATATGATACCAAAATAAATTAGGACATAAAAACAAAATAGTCAACTTTCAACCTTGTAGCAAGACTATTCATCTCAAGTGCTCTTGTAATTACCTTTCACCTAGAATATCACTTACCAAATCACATATCTCTGAAAGATAGACTTGGGAAAGCACTGAAATGGTTAGACATAGCATTATTGAACCCAAGGAAGCAACTAGTAACAAGAAATTACATTGTTAAATTGACTATTAACAGAATAATTTTTTCTATTATCATGTACCCGAATACAGTGTGGTCTATCCCCAATGCAAATTTTCTGCTCTTCAATACTTGTGTGCCTAACACACACATCTCCATTTCCCTTCTTATGTAGTTTTATAACATAAAACATTGAAAACATCAATAGTATACCAACAACATGTTATCAGAACAGATTACTTAACAAAGTATATAGAGAGTGCAATGATAAGACTGAATGTAGATGCTTGTCATAAACTTTATGTTCCAATATGAATGTAAAAATCTTGTCAACTCATGGAATGAAATGAAAGGATCACAGAATGAACATAAAAATGGAATTTACAAGGAAAATCTCAAAATCTCAAATTAATGAGCACTCTGGGACATATGCTAACATTGTAAGCTTTTCTTGTGCTCTAGGTGCATGCAGTCTTGTAGGTTAGTGGATGAGGGCTGCACATACTTCACACATCAGTAAATCTTATTGCACAACATATTTAGTTAAACATTAGGTGTGCAGGGTCGACCTTCATGCCCATGCTAGCTACCTAGAGGGCACCGTAAACCATATTACTAAAATATTAGTTAAACCAATGGCACCTATGGATCATATGTGAATATAGGTTGAGTATTTCCAACGACACTTCTTTTTAGTTGGATCCTAAAAATACAACTTATGTTCTTCTATAAAACGTCTGTGCCAAAGTGGCTAGGTATGGTGAGGTTTAAAATAGTAAGGAGATAGAGGAAAGATAGAGGAAATAAAGAGATGCTCTACTGTATTTGGATTGAAGGCCATATAATGGTTCATGCTTTTTGTGGTGGATATAGATCACATCCACAAACACGAGAGATCTATGCAAATTTTGTGCAATGGGCCTAGCAATGAAGGCAACAGGGTATTTCCAGATTAAAGACTTTTACTTAATGCTAAGGAAGAAAAGAAATAGAAAGAATTATTTATCTACTGCAATACAATGTGCCAATTCAAGTCAACAAACATAGATTAACTTTTCTGCTAAAATTGGAATAACCTTCAGTTTGTAATATGCATGTTAAATATCCATAACCAGTTTCAAAACTGAAAATTGAAACTATCATAGCAGAGTATTCCAAAGACAATCTTTCATAATTGTCATCATGTCATACAAAGGTAAATCACCTTTCAACCAATGACTAAAGGAATAAACAAACATAGTGACAAAGTGAAATATCTTCCAAGCTCGAAACTAGAACGATGTTACCAGTTGTTGTGGAAACTATTTTCCATAACAACCACACTATCCTCTTTACATACAAGGTCACTTCCTCATCTAGCTCTGAAATCCAGAAACCCCCATCGAACCAAGAACAACCTCCATTCCCAATGTCGTCTCCTAGCCATTACAACCCGTGCCCTAGTATATCACAGCTAGGGTTTTATCCATGGAAATCCCAATAATCTAATAACCAACTCAATGATGTCACCCCCATCACAATGATAATGCCTCCCCCCATAATATCTTTGGTGCCCTAATGCTAAAGTCTCATCAAAAATTCCTTTCAAAACTCATTACGAGTGTTATGATGTTTTTCTCGAAGTCAAAAAGATAATATTATTACCTTATCATTCCATATTGTCACTTGTGTATACCATGGTCACAAAGAATATTCCAAGTATGCACCAATATGGAGGACTTGCAAGGTCAATAATATAATTGCAAGAAAGAAAAGACATACCCGAGTATTCAAGCGGTGCTAAGGAGAGATAGAATTTTGTATATAATACTGAGGACTTGAGCAACCAACCATCAAATGAGAGTTTGTTGGCCAGAGACTTCCTTGAGGGATCATGATATAATAAAGAGATAACTTTTAATTTATTTAAAATTTTAATAAAAGAACTAATAATATTTTATTCCTTTATTATTATAATTATATAAAAGCATCAATTTCAATTTTCTTTAATTGATCACCAATACATTAATAGTTCTATTCAGTCTATATGCTTTCCCAATTTACTTGTCTAAAAAAATAATTAATTAAATGAACATAACCATTACAATAACCCAAAAACAAATATATATAAACATTCTTCCTTATTAAATAAATCAAGACGCATTGATCACTAAAATAGTATTATTGGATTATAATTCACTTAGTGAAAATAGGGGTCGTGACACATGTAGAGAGAGGAAAACTTGTTGATTGGTTAGTAAATGGGGGTTTATCTTAGTCAAACCCTTTTTAAGTTAATTAAACCAAATGATGAGATAATGAATTAAGGACATGAAACATGAAACATGAATAATAATCCCTTGAATGATGTCTTGTAAATCAAAAATATAACATGAAATGGCCATGAAGGATGTAGATCTAGATCTTGAAATAAGTGTAGAACAATGCTTAACCTTGGATCTTGAATGCAATATCACAACACTAGCTCAACAACATGCTTGATGCTTGATAACCTTGACATAATAATGGATCTTGGATTGTTGCAACAATTGGTGAAGAAATCTACCCTTGAATGCTTTAGAAATGCTCTTGAATGCTCTCTTTATGATATTGTGAAGTCTTGGAATGTTTAACCCTTGAATCCTAGGCTTGATATCATGAATGCTTAATGAAATAATTATTTGATACCTTGTTTATATAGGAAATACATCCAAGTTACTATTTATTAGATCCCAAAGGTCGACATTCATAAAATTTGAATTTAAAACCTTGCTTTTCCACTCAAAACACTAAAAAGGGGCCAAACGGGACTCATACGCCACCCCTAGCCTATGGGTCCCACCTAGGTGGGAATCATACGCCCAAGATGACATATGGCTCCCACAAGACCTTTTTAGCAAGAAATTGTCAGGGAGTTAATTAATTAAGTCTATTTATTGATCTTGTCGGGATTTCGATTGAAATAAGCCTCAAGATGCATAATATAGGGTCTTAGAGGCTTATTAATGATGATATAAAGGTCATAAATGAAAGAGGGCCCAAAATTCAATGTGAAAGTGTAAATAAATCCAATGTGAATGTATACAATTAGGTCTATTTAGCTTAAATCCAATGTGAATGTGTACAACACATTACGATACTAGGTTAAGGCAACATTAGGTCCAAGGGCCCTAAATTTAATGTGAAGGTGTAAATGAATACACTTTACAACATTAAATCAAGGCAAAGTTAGGTTTATTTAGCTTAAAAAGGGCCCAAGACCTAATGTGAATGTGCTAAACACATTACAACAGTAGATCAAGGCGACATTAAGTTCATTTTAACATTAATCATTCCCAAATCAAGTAAGGAAAGGGGATACTTTTTTCATTGCCACACCTTGGAATTTTTTTGATCAAATATAAGAAAGGATAGGATAGGATAATGATTTTGATAATAAAGGATTTATGGTTATTACCAAATTGATTAGGATAGGTTATCCCAAAAGTAAAGTGGTCATGGTTGTGGTTTTTATCTAGTTACCACTTAGCTATGTATAGTTGTCACACAAATTCGATAATAAGTCAATGATGATGGTTGTGTGGTTACCACCTAGCTATATAAATTGACACCCAAATAAGGGTAGGTTTGGACAAAGGTAAACATGGTAAGAAGGTACCATTCCACTAGGTAAGTAGAAGATAATGGGTCCACTTACTGGCCAAAAAGTGGAACTTTTTTTTTAAATCAAAATTTTCATAGTTGGAGTAAAAATTTGAAGCATTTACGCATAGAATACTCAAATAGTGTAAAAATATGAAATATAATATTTTATTTCTAGTTTTCAAATATGTAATTTATTCTAATACATAGATGATAAAATTTAGTTTTGTAGAGGATGAAAAAAGTGGGTTTTCTGAAATTGTATATTTTAGGCCAAAACATGCATGTGTATGGCCAACATTGTTTGACCTAAATGAAGGTATTTTTCTAATTTATTTTGTAGAAAGACACATGTGATGGAAAAAAAATTGCTAGGATATTTTTTGTAATTTTTTAATAAATATTTTTTTATTATTAACTTTTTACTAGCCCTAATTTATGATTTTTAAACCCTCATATATGACCAACCTAGTTTGAGCTAAATTAATTGTAAAAAAAAAATTGTTATCATGTAGAGAATGATTTATATATTTGTTAAATAGAAAAACATAGAAATTTATCAATATTAAAAGATTGAAAAAATAGTACTATATTTAATTTCAAGTTTATGAGTCCCTTTGTTTAAAAATTAATAAATAAATAAATAAATATGTTCAACAATAAAAAATACATATTTAAAAAATAAACATTGTCATCCTTAATGAGTTTTAATTTGGTCTAAAAATTCTAAAAATGGATGTTGTCAACCATATTACTAAATTCAATTTTTTTCTTGTTATTAATATGACATTGTACTTACAAGTCTAAGATTGAGGGTTGGGTTTTCAAGTCTAAAAAAAATAAGAAAATCCATGGGTTTCAAATACAAAAATTTATGGAACATGCATCCACTCAAAAATTCATACTAGCATTCTAGAAATGAATGAGTATATGACTTAACAAAAAATGGGTACCTATTTATTTTTAAAATGTGTATCCTTTTTAAAATGGGTACCCATGTCTTTTAAAAATGTATACCATTTTAAAAATGGGTACCAATGTCTTTTTAAAACATGTAATCATTTTTAAAACTAAAATGGATTCTCATTCCATATGGGTAGAAGTTTAGGCTTGAGAACTTGTTCCTTAATAGGGAAACATATTTTACAAATTGTGTACCCATTCATGTTGAGATATTTTCCCTATGATACTTTTACTAAAATTCGGCTCAACTTCTTGTACCCACCCTACCCTAAAAAAAGATAAAAAGGTGATAATGTTAAAGGCTATGTGGTATCCATCCACTAATAAAATGCACATATTATATCTAATTGATGATAATGTTGATATCATTAAATCTAATTTATTTTATAAATCAAAGGAATTTTTATGCAATTAAACTCATGAAGCTATGTTGATGTTGATGGATGTATTTTTTAGTGGTAAGACTATCATGTGAAAACATTTTTATAATTTCATGGCCAAGGTGATACAAATACATGGTAAAAGTGTGATGAAAGTTTTCCTTTATTCATCACTATTATATGATACATTTTTACATAGAACATGTTAGGAAAAGCCAGTCCCTTTGATTAGGAAGGGAATGAAATCCACCTAATTTTTCTTGAGAAACTCTATAGTAAAACCATACTAGGCTAACTATCCTAACTAGACTAATTAATAGGATGAGTAGTTTACATTAAGTATATTGTGGTACATTTATACAACTAGTTGTTAGCTAAGCCTTCCACAATATATTGAGAAGTGTCATGTATGTATGGTTTAGTTTCCATATGGCTAGGAATGTACCAAGGGTCAAACCCATATGGTGGTAGCTAGATGGCATGATCATGTGGCATAAATATGAAAATATGTTTCAAATCTATATCGAGCAAAAAATAATCATATCTGTATAGATGCATGTATATCCACAAGTGTTTTCATGCACAATGTGAAAAGGAGTGAGGAGATTGTCAAGATATTGTAGAAGCTAGTGTGTGGACTCCTAAGATGGCACTTAGTCTATAGATTAAACCACATGACTAAGAAGTGTACATGTGGACCTAACTTTCACTAAGGAATGAAGTTATTAGCGATAATTCTTGTATAAATATATTTACATCTATATTTCTAAATAATTAATCTACATGTCTATTTCATCTTTGTGTTAGAGGATCATACAAGGGAAAGATATAATATGAGATAGTGTGTGTTGAGTTGATTCATGTGTTCATGTGAATAAGCAATATTATGCATGTATCATTTTTACTTTCTTGAAAAATAATGATATTCATTGCATTATGTTGCATGATGATGAAGATATGCTAATTATGACCTAAAGAACTAGTAGTTGTCAAACTATAGTGAAGTGGTACTCAAAACACTTCACCCCTTCCTAAAGATAAAATCCTTTATTATGGTAAAAAAATATCTAGAGGTATCAATATAAGAATAAGATAAGGTCAACCTTTATAACCTAAAATGCACATAATCCACATCTCAACATAATGTGTATTTATATTGATGACTCGTAGATGTTAAGTAACAAAGAAATTTTACTTTGACTTAATATTTATTAAAATATTGAAGTAGTCATGGTCCTGCCCAAGAACTAAAAATGGTTTGAAGTATAGTGGAATGGTTTCTATCTAATTTGTAGTCTTAACAATGCATGTTTTTAGATATTGGGAAGTGAAACATTATAATCAAGCCCTAAAAATAAGAGGTTACTAGATTTTTTGTTCTACCTTGCTAAGGCATGTATGTGAATGTTGTTACGATTTTTTGATAGAATAGAGAAATTAAATTTCCAATTATAATGTAGATTTAAATGGAAAATAAGAGAAATAAATTCACATAGGTGCAAGACAAAAAATTTAATGTGGTTCACCCTTTGGGCTACGTCCACAAAAATCAGTCTCATTGTATTAAACTTCTAGCAATAAACAAATTACAATTTTGTCACGTATTGATATTTGTCGATTATTTAAATGCAATTATTAATCATGAGATTGTTAATTATTATGTTAAATGATTATTTAAATTGAATTGAAATTGAAAGTGAAAGTGAAATTATAATTGAAATGCAAATGCAAATGCAAATGAAATCATTTGAAATGCATTTTTATGAAATTCGGGGTTTGTCATTGCTGATGAGAAATTGAGTGCAAGTGAACGCAGGAACAGGTGAACGTGAGTGAAGGTGAGAACATTGATCAGGTAGAGTCGTTTTAGCCATTAGAAAATTATGAGGATGATGGAATCTCACACACACTTAGTTATTATTTTAATGTATTTTTGTGATGATTATACTTGCAAAATTAAAATATGTTTAATTGATTTCTCAAATATATGTGAAACAATATATGTTGCTTTAAATGGCGATTTGATTAATTTTTGAGGAAATTGATTTTATTTAAATAAATTGAATTACTTGTGTCAATATTTTATTAATAGTTCAAAATAATAATGTTTCTATTATTTATTCTTGGAATAAACTTTTAATTTCAAAATGATAAAAGAGGTAAATAGTGTTATTTGATGTAATTGTTATTTTTCTCATTTGATAAATAAGAAAAATAAATATAAATGTTTAAATAATCAAATATCAAAACTAAGTTATTGAAAACAAATTGGAAAAACAAATATGTTGAAATTTGAAATGGAATTCAAACAACGATTATCAAATTGAAGAAAATATATTTCAATTAATGTGAATGCAATCAAAATTTTAAACTTGGAGTTTGATAAATTTAGACTAGAGATCAAACTTGAAAAGTGGATCTGGCTTTGAGACTAACTCCACCATTTTGCATGAGTAAAGATCAAGCTAGGAGAAAATTTGAATAGGGCAAGGAGAGTAAAAATTCGTTTTTAAACTTTGGACAAAAAAAAACACACAATCTTTGATATTTATTGGCTTTATCTGACTTGAGAGGAGGCGCATCCAATAGAGGCAATGAATTTGGTAATATTCATATGCTGATTTCCTTGTATGAGCATACACCAGGGAGATTCTACAGGTTTTTGTTGAAGGTTTTTCTCACTTTCTAAACTCCACGCGTGGCTAGAAAGGTCTGAGATTTTTGTTTACTATTTTGGAGTTTTGGAGAGGAGGGACTATTCTTCCCCGCGTGGCCAGAGCAGAGAAGGAATAGATCACCCTCTCCTCATTCCCTTCACACGCTAGCAATAGGAGATGGGACACAACCAATAGGTAGAGGGTGAAGGAAAGTGTGCAGGGAAAGGATGAAGGAATGTGAGCAAGGAGAGAGTGAAGTGTGGAGAGAAGGAGGACAGGAAAGCACGCAACAAGGAAATGATGAACATAAAACAGTTAATCTATTAGCTGTAATGCATGGTCAGCAGAAGTTTGGTTTGTTAATCACAAAAATAAAAAATAGAGAACTGAGAAGGAGTGGCCAGAGGAAGACAGAGGAGAGGTGCAGCCAGAAGACAGAGGGAATTTGTAGCAAAAAGAAAAAAAAGAACAGAAAATTGACAAAGGAAGCACACAAATAACCATTTCCAGATTCAGGAAATTGCCAACTAGATAGATTGAAAACCAATTTACAATTAACACAATACTGAGTTAAATTAGTTTCTATTTTTCTTGTATTTTAGTTTTGAATTGGAAAGAAAATCTCTATTTCTATAAAATTTAGGAAAAGATCGAATACCAGATTTTATTTTTATATTATCTATTAAAAATTATCATTGTTTCCATTAAATTCTGATGAAATTTCAAACATAAAACTCTAATTTTACCAGAAAACCATTGAACAAATTAGAAACAGAAAATTGTAGAATAAATTTGAATAGAAAACAATCAAAGACAGTTGATTATTATTCTGATTTAGAAAAGATTCACACAGAAAAACATATATTTCATTTAAATTTAGAAAAGCTTTAGAAAAACCAAAGAGTAACAGATATATTTAAATTTCACAATAAATGAAACAGAAAAGATAAAGATTTTGATAAAATACTTTTTGTATAATTAAATGTGTTTGCAAAATAAAAGTTAAAATCAATGATTTTCGTGAATAAAACTCAAATCATTATGAAACTAAAATAAAAATGAGTTATTAAACGTGTTTTTGAAAAAATTATTTTATTTTCTAGAAACATGAAAAATAGAAAACAAATCAAGTAAATTAAAATATGAAATATTTGGACACAAAATGAATTAGAACATGATTATTTCAAAGTGAAAATAAATTAAATGAGTAAATAAACCGAAAGAATGTGTGCTCATTTATGCATGTTTAAATATGTACTTGATTTACATACTTGAGATACACCTTTTATTATTTTATTATATGATTTAAATATCAATTTAATGTTATTTATGATTTAAAACGATGAAAATATTGCATTTAAACCATTTTGCTTGAAACAAGATTGTAGTTAAAGATGTTTATGAAAGATTATATTTATTTGAATGGAACCATGCATGCTTGATAATTGAATGCGCATGACATGTGTTTGGAAAGTTACCTTCCGGGACGGGTGCCAAATATGGGTTTCTAGAGAGTGTAGTTTTGCTTTTCCAAAAATACTATTATTTGTCGTGCATGACATTTTGCTTGGCCAAGTAACTTAAGGACCATTGAAATAGATGGAATGAATTAGCTCTCTACCATATCCTAGTATCGAACTTGCTTGTTTCTTAAATGTATTAGAAAAATGAAAATGCTAGTGGTTTTACTAGTTATACTAGGCATGCACCAAATTCCATCTTGCTTGTCGACTGCTTTTTGCTAAATGATTCGTGGAGGGTCGGGTATTCTTTGAATGACTAAGGAATTTCGAGGAAGCGTAAGCTTTGAGGTTGGGCTGAAAAAGAACCCGATTCTTGTTCTCGTCTTCATGTTTGAAGATAAGCCTATTGGATTCAAGAACAAAGGATGTTTTCTTCATTTATGTATTATTTATTTCTTGAATTATGTATTATAGTGCTTAAGGCAACTGAATGCCTAAATCTCAAATTGTAAACTTATGTTACAAATACTTTTGTATCATTATCAATGTCGTCTAAGATGACACGTCTATGAATTTAACTAGAAGTATTATGAATCTTTTTGTCGACCTTAAGTCATTTTTTTGAAATCGTTTGGATTTTATGAAGTCTAATGAATGAAGTTTCGACTTTCTTTTGAATATAAATGAATTTATTTAAAGTATTGTCGATGTTTTGAATTAAAGAGTTTCTCTCTTTACATTTGGTATCAAAGACCTAGGTTTGAACACTAGGGTCCTTTATCCATTACGCTAAAGAAACATTCTGTGATGCGGGAATTGTTGATACATAATGGGTACAAGAGGAAAAGGAGTTGCTGCAAGTAATGAGAATGGTAGGTTGGATTAGATTCTTAATCTTTTGAATCAGTAGGGTTCCACAGAATGGATAATCTGGAACAGGAAGTTCGAGGAGTCAGAGAAGGACAAAACCCTCAGAAAAAAATTCCCTGAAATTAGGAGCAACCCAATAATGAGAATCCAAGGGTTGAAGAACCACCAAATACTCAAGCTAGGATTGAAGGGGAGTTGGTGAAAGACTTAAAAAGGGCAGCACCATCCAAGTTTGATGGTAAGACCATTGGTGATGGAGTTGAAGCCTAGGTAATTGAAATGGAAAAGTACTTTGAGCTCAAGAATATGTCCAGTGAGACCAAGGCAGTTTGGGTTGCATACCAGCTTATTGGAGAAGTTGCTACTTGGTGGGATAATGAGAAGACTGAGAAGAAGTTACTACCAGGTGGAACTACATGGGAAGTGTTCCTGCAAATTTTCAAGAAGAGTTGGCTTCCACAGCTGTTCTTTGATAGGAATATGACAAAGTTTTAGAATCTGACACAAGGTGATTTGACAGTTACTCAGTACTGGGAGAGGTTCACTAATCTCCTGAAGTACGTACCATAGTATCAGATGGATGAGAGGTTCCATATTCAGAAATTCATCCTAGGATTGAGGCCACAGATTGGAGATGATGTGGATATTCATAATCCATTGACTATGAATGAGGTCTTTGAGAAGGCCATAAAACAGGAACAAAAGTTGCAACAGGTGGAAAACTATAGGAAGAGTGTGAATTCTAAACCTAGTTTTGGAAATAGGAAGTTCCAAAAAAATAACAGCAATAACTAGAGGGGTAATAATAATTAGCAGATTAGGAACCTGAAGAGAGGAAAAAACACTTAGGATAAAGGAGAAGGAAGCTATGGTGGAAACAAGAAAGTGAATAATAATAACACCAACTTCTCCAATACCAGGAACAGGATTGATGGTCACCCAGGGCCACAATTTGGATGTTACAATTATGGAGTAGATCACTATGCCTCCAATTGCACTCAGTGTATAGGAGGTCAATGAGGTGGAAATGATCAACGAGCACTACAACACCAAATTCATGTAGCGGTTGACAACTATCAAGCAGACTTTCAGGCTTCACCTATTCAGATGACGGGTAAGCTTTTTGGTCAATCAATTTCTATTTTGATAGATACAGGAGCTACTGAATGCTTTATTGATCCTAAAGTAGTTGCTAAGTTACCTAGTAGACCTGGTTATATGTCACATGCATGGATGGTTTAGTATGGAAATTGAGTAGAGAAGAGGGTAGATTCATGTCTATCATGTAGCGATTTAGAGCTACCTAATTTTCAAACCCAAGTTAACCTATGTGCAGAACCGTTGGGTTCATATGATGTGATCTTAGGGATCAATTGGTTAATTGAGCATAAAGCCATAGTGAACTGTGAGGATAAGGTTGTGAGTTGTTTAGATGATTTTGGACATCCAATTGAGATTTTAGGATCTCGAGAGCCTCTAGAGTTGAGACATATCTCAACCATGCAGCTAAAGAAAGAACATCAGAAAGGATGTTCCATATATGCTATATTGGTGAGTGACTTGGATAATGTCCAGCAAAGTCCAGAGGGCTATCCAGTTCTCAGGGAGTTTTGGATATCTTTCTTAGAAAACTTACTAAGTTACCACCAAAGAGGAAATTTGATTTCTCGATTGAACTTTTACCTGGAACTGAGTCTCAATCCAAAGCTCCATACAGAATGAATACTACCGAGTTATATGAACTAAAGGTTCAATTGTAGGAGTTACTGAAGCAGGGATTTATTCGAACAAGTGTATCCCCATGGGGTGCACTAGTAATCTTCATTAAGAAGAAGGATGGGACCTTGAGACTGTGTATTGATTACAGAATGCTGAACAAGGTTACCATTAAGAATAGGTATCCTTTACCTAGGATAGATGAGTTATTTTATCAGATGAAAGGGGCCATAGTGTTTTCTAAGATTGATCTTAGATCAGGTTACACCAGCTAAGGATTAAGGATGAGGCTATTCCTAGGACAACCTTTCAAACTCGGTATGGACATTACGAGTTCATAGTGGTGCCTTTTGGTCTAACGAATGCTCCAACGGCATTCATGAATCCTATGAACATCTTTAGAGATTTTTTAGATGATTTTGCACTTATATTCATAGATGATATTCTAATTTACTCTAAGATAAAAGAGGAGCATGAAACGTCCTTGAGAATAGTCTTGGAACGACTAAGAGATTGGAAGCTTTTTGGTAAGTTTTTGAAGTGTACTTTCTTAAAAAAGAAGGTTCTTTATTTGGGACATGTAATATATGCTGAGGGAATCCCAGTTGATCCTGCGAAGATAGAGGCAATTGTGGATTGGCCAACACCGCACAATGTTACTGAAGTTCGTAGTTTCATGGGACTTGCAGGATACTTCAAGAAATATGTGGAAGGATTTTCCAGGATTGCAACACCTATTACTTCTCTTCAAAATAAGGGAAGGAAATATGAGTGGACTGAGAAGTGCGAGGAAGCATTTCAAATTCTAAAATAGAAGTTGACATTGGCACCAGTGTTGACTATACCAGATCCTAATGGGCACTTCATAGTGATTACAAATGCTTCAGGTGAAGGTGTAGGAGTCGTGTTGATGTAGGAAGGGAAAGTGGTTGCATATGAGTCAAGAAAATTGAAACAATATGAATTGAATTATGCACCACATGATCTTGAGCTTATAGCTATTGTTCATGCATTGCATATGTGGAGACATTATCTCCTTGGGAAACCATTTGAGCTTAAGACAGATCATTTAGGACTTCACTACATCTTCACATAGCCAAACCTCAATGTGAGACAAAGGAGGTGGCTTGAGTTCCTAAGTGAGTATGATTTTGGTATTCAGTATATCAAGGGTAAGGAAAATAGAGTTGCAGATACTCTTAGTAGGAGAAGACATCTCTCTAATATGTTGTTCACAAGGTCAAATTTAAGATAGCAATTGTTGTAGTATCTTCCAGCAGATGAGCATTATAACAGGGTCAAGTAAGCCTTAAAGGCAGATCCTTCAGATCATAGATTTGATGGATATGTGACGGAGTATGATGGTATTGTGAGATATCAGGGAAGGATGTATATCCCTGAGGGTGGAGATTTGAGGAGGTTGATTCTTCAGGAAGTACATGATGCACCTTACTTAGGGCATCCAGGAGTTAAGAAGATGGTAGCAAAGTTGAATACTTTGTATTTTTGGCCTAAGCTCAAGAAAGATGCTATGGAGTATGTGGCTAGATGTTTGGAATGCTAGTGAGTCAAAGCTAAGCATGTGCATCCAGAAAGACTTTTGTATCCCCATGATATACTTGAGTATAAGTGGCAAGGAATCAGTATGGATTTTATCCAAGGATTACCTTTGAGAAGGAATAGGCATGATACCATCTTAGTAGTTGTTGATAAGCTAATGAAGGTTTCACACTTCATACCTGGAAATCTGAAGGATGGATCATTGACTATTGCGAAGAAATTTGTGCAAGAGATATTTCGATTGCATGGTGTACCAGAGACCATTATTTCTGATAGGGATACCAGGATGACATCTAGGTTTTGGACTACACTGAATGTAACTTTAGGAACTAAATTGAATTTTAGTTCCGTTTATCACCCACAAACTGATGGCCAATCAGAAAGGGTCAATCAGGTTGTTGAGGATTTATTGAGGATGTATTGCATGGATCAGTAGTACACATGGGAGGAATATTTTCCATTGGTTGAGTTTCCCTACAACAATTCATTTCATGCATCTTTGGGTATGGCACCTTTTGAGGCACTTTATGGCGGGAAATGTCGCACACCCATTAGTTGGGATAGGATGGAAGATAGGATCATCATTGGCCCAGATATGCTCAAGGAAATGAACGAGAAAATGAAGTTTATCAAGGGTAGGTTGAAGGAAGCAACTGATAGATAGAAGAGCTATGCTGATAGGAACATGACTTTCAAATAGTTTTTTGTGGCAGATAAAGTCTTTTTGAGGGTTAAGCCTCATAAGAGCTCTATCTCATTTGGGAAATCATCAAAGTTGGCTCCAAGATTTATGGGACCCTTTGATGTACTGGTAGTTATTAATCCAGTTGCTTATAGACTAGCGCTACCACCTACTCTAGCTCGACTCCATAATGTATTCCATGTTTCTGTATTGAAATCATACCATCGTGATGCATCTCATATTCTTGATTGGCATTCATTATAGGTGCAAGATCCAGGGGTGGTGCTAGTGGAGCCCATTCGAATCATACATAGGCATAGCATTAAGTTGTGTAATAGGGATAGTACTCAGTACAAGGTCCAGTGGGACTAGTATACTGAGGATAGTGCTACATGGGAGGATTCTAAGATGATTGACCATCATTTTCCTCATTTGCTTTCATAGATTAGTATTTGCTTTATGCGGAGATACTTGATACTCTGGTTTTTGATTCACATGCTGTGAACTTTGATAGCGTGGATGCTACTATGATTTGTTTATGCTTATGTTTTTTTAGAACTATGTTGATAGTTATTACTGCATTGTGATTGAGATACTATGTTTTATGATTGAGATACTATGTTTTACTGATTGGGATAGTATGTTTTATTGATTGAGATGCTATGCTTATTGAATGATTCATAAGACATCGAGAAGATGTCTCTTCCAAGAGGGGAAGGATTTCACGTATTGATATTTGTTGATTATTTAAATGCAATTATTAATCATGATATTGTTAATTATTATTTTAAATGATTATTTAAATTCAATTGAAATTTAAATTGAAAGTGAAATTTAAATTGAAATGCAAATGCAAATGCAAATGAAATTATTTGAAATGCATTTTTATGAAATTCAGGGTTTGTCATTGCTGATGGGAAATTGAGTGCAAGTGAACGCAAGAACAGGTGAATGTGAGTGAAGGCGAGAACATTGATCAGGTAGAGTCGTTTTAGCCATTAGACATTTATGAGGATAATGGAATCTAACACACACACTTAGTTATTATTTTAATGTATTTTTGTGATGATTATACTTGCAAATTTAAAATATGTTTAATTGATTTCTCAACTATACGTGAAACAATATATGTTGCTTTAAATGGCGATTTGATTAATTTTTGAGGAAATTGATTTTATTTAAATAAATTGAATTCCTTGTGTCAATATTTTATTAATAGTTCAAAATAATAATGTTTCTATTATTTATTCTTGTAATAAACTTTTAATTTCGAAATGATAAAAGAGGTAAATAGTGTTATTTGATGTAATTGTTATTTTTCTCATTTGATAAATAAGAAAAATAAATATAAATGTTTAAATAATCAAATATCAAAACTAAGTTATTGAAAACAAATTGGAAAAACAAATACGTTCAAATTTGAAATGGAAACAACAACGATCAAATTGAAGAAAATATATTTCAATTAATGTGAATGCAATAAAAAATTTAAACTTGGAGTTTGATAAATTTAGATTGGAGATCAAACACAGAAAGTGGATCTGGCTTTGAGAATAACTCCATCATTTTGCATGAGTAAAGATCAAGCTGGGAGAAAATTTGAATAGGGCAAGGAGAGTAAAAATCCGTTTTTGAACTTTGGACAAAAAAAACACACAATCTTTGATATTTATTGGCTTTATCTGACTTGAGAGGAGGCACAAGCAGTAGAGGGAATGAATTTGGTAATATTCATATGCTGATTTCCTTGTATGAGCATACACCAGGGAGATTCTGTGGGTTTTTGTTGAAGGTATTTGTCACTTTCTAAACTCCACGTGCGGCTAGAGGAGTCTAAGATTTTTGTTTACTGTTTTGGAGTTTTGGAGAGGAGGGACTATTCTTCCCCACGTGGCCAGATCAGAGGAGGAATAGATCACACTCTCCTCATTCCCTTCACACGCAGGCAGTAGAGATGGGACGCAACCAGTAGGTAGAGGGTGAAGGAAAGTGCGCAGGGAGAGGGTGAAGGAAGGTGCACAGGGAGAGAGTGAAGTGTGGAGAGAAGGAGGACAGGAAGGGATGCAGCAGGGAAATGATGAACATAAAATAGTTAATCTATTAGCTGTAATGCATGGTCATCAGAAGTTTGGTTTGTTAATCACAAAAATAAAAATAGAGAACTAAGAAGGAGTGGCCAGAGGAGAGGTGCAGCCAGAAGACAGAGGGAATTTGTAGCAAAAAGAAAAAAAAGAACAGAAAATTGACAAAGGAAGCACACAAATAACCATTTCCAAATTCAGGAAATTGCCAGGTAGATAGATTGAAAACCAATTTACAATTAACACAATACTGAGTTAAATTAGTTTCTATTTTTCTTGTATTTTAGTTTTGAATTGGAAAGAAACTCTCTGTTTTTACAAAATTTAGGAAAAGATCAAACACCAAATTTTATTTTTATATTATCTATTAAAAATTATCACTGTTTCCATTAAATTTTGATGAAATTTCAAACATAAAACTCTAATTTTACGAGAAAACCATTGAACAAATTAGAAACAGAAAATTGTAGAATAAATTTGAATAGAAAACAATCAAAGTCAGTTGATTATTATTCTGATTTAGAAAAGATTCACACAGAAAAACACATATTTCATTTAGATTTAGAAAATATTTAGAAAAACCAAACAGTAACAGATAGATTTAAATTTCACAACGAATGAAACAAAAAAGATAAAGATTTTGATAAAATAATTTTTGTATACTTAAATGTGTTTGCAAAATAAAAGTTAAAATCAGTGATTTTCGTGAATAAAACTCAAATCATTACAAAACATAAATAAAAATGAGTTATTAAACTTGTTTTTGAAAAATTAATTATTTTATTTTCTAGAAACATGAAAAACAGAAAATAAATCAAGTAAATTAAAATATGAAATATTTGGACACCAAACAAATTAGAACAGGATTATTTCAAAGTGAAAATAAATTAAATGAGTAAATAAACCAGAAGAATGTGTGCTCATTTATGCATGTTTAAATATGTACTTGATTTACATAATTGAGATACACCTTCTTTTATTATTTTATTATATGATTTAAATATCAATTTAATGTTATTTATGATTTAAAACGATGAAAATACTGCATTTAAACCATTTTGCTTGAAACAAGATTGTAGTTAAAGATGTTTGGGAAAGATTATATTTATTTGACTGGAACCATGCATGCTTGATAAATGAATGTGCATTTCATGTGTTTGGAAAGTTACCTTTCGGGACGGGTGCCAAATATAGATTTATAGAGAGTGTAGTTTTGCTTTTCCAAAACTACTTTTATTTGTCGTGCATGATATTTTACTTGGCCAAGTAACTTAAGGACCATTGAAATAGATGGAATGAATTAGCTCTCTACCATATCCTAGTATCTAACTTGCTTGTTTCTTAAATGAATTAGAAAAATGAAAATGCTAGTGGTTTTACTAGTTATACTAGGCACGCACTAGATTCCATCTTGCTTGTCAACTGCTTTTTGCTAAGCGATTCGTGCAGGGTAAGGTATTCTTTGAATGACTAAGGAATTTTGGGGAAGCGTAAGTTTCGAGGTTGGGCAGAAACAGCGCCTGATTCTTGTTCTCGTCTTCATGTTTGAAGATAAGCTATTGGATTCAAGAACAAAGGATGTTTTCTTCATTTATGTATTATTTATTTCTTGAATTATGTATTATAGAGCTTAAGACAACTGAATGCCTAAGTCTCGAATTGTAAACTTATGTTACAAATAATTTTGTATCATTATCAATGTCGTGTAAGATGACACGTGTATGAATTTGATTGGAAGTATTATGAATCTTTTTGTCGGCTTTAAGTCGTTGTTTTGAAATCGTTTGGATTTTATGAAGTCTAATGAATGAAGTTTTGACTTTCTTTTGAATATAATCGAATTTATTTAAAGTATTTTCGATGTTTTGAATTAAAGAGTTTTGCTCTTTACAAATTTACAAATAACCTACAACAATATGCTACAATGTGCAACATCAATTTCTTATGTTTTTCTCTACTCAAAGCCACACATGCACTGTTGTCTGCTCTAATCACCAAATTTTTGTGCCTTGAACCCACGCCCCATTTTATTTTTGACAAAGTGGGGAACCTCCTTTTTTATTTTCTTGTTTTCCTTTTATTTCTTTCTTTTCATTTCTTCCTTCTTTCCTTTTTTCCCTTTTTCCTTTCTCCCTTCTTTTTTCCTTTTCCCTATTCTCTTATTCCTTTCTCTTTTCCCTTTCATTTTTTTTTGTCATGTGTCAAAGTTTTCAGGATACTTGATGTTGGTATGCCATACCCATTAGGCCTGATCTTTGACGCCTTCTTGTTGCTTTGTTTTGGTTCTCACCACGTCGGACTTCTGTGTGTTGGGGTATTTGTTGAAGCGAAACCCCAATCCTGAAGGCTCGATGCTAACGGTATCTTGTCACCTCAACTATTGCACCTTTCAATGCATTTAAATCCATTTTCATAGCATTTACTGAGATATTAATGAAGTTTAATGGTGGTTGTTGAGTAGGTTTATAGGTTAATCAAAGTTTATTTTTTATTTGCCTTATGCCTTCGAAGTAATTTGAGCTCTGTAACCTCCAGAGAAATCTTACAAACCCTCATGGTCATTCGTACTCATTTTTGTTCAGCATTCAGGTGATTGGGTTTTCATGTTGTCTCCTTGTCATTTCATTCTACCGTCTCCACTTTTTCCCCATGCTCTTACCACATAGGTATCATGATTTTTCAAGGTTTCGTTAAATTCATGGCATCATTTTGGTTTGTGTGTGATCTTATTTAGGATCTAGACTAATTGCATAATTGAATGCTTAATTTAAAAACATTAATGGAAATTCAAGACATGTGTACATTATTGAAATTATGCATTAAAACTCAAGGTGATAACCATAATGTGAGAGAGAAGAATAGAGAAAGTGCAAACAATCTGATAACAGAGTTCGCCACAATCGTGACTACGTCTTCGGGTCCACTCTAATGGAGTGAGACCGATCCAATTAATCTTCAAAAAATGATTACAAGGTCTTCCACCTGTTACAAGATTCTTGTCTCCTCGAACAATAATGAATTACATAAGAAAATCCTTCACACATAAGGAAATCTCTCACAAATTTTCATCTCTCCAAAATTCTCCTAAGTCTTCACCACCGGAATAATACCTTAAGCCTCTAACTCCCCATTTTTATATTGAAAATTTAATCAATTTGGTTACTAACCAATTGATTTTACAAAATAACCGTATCTCTCCATTTTTACAAATACAACTTAAAAATCCCCCTTATTTACACAAAAATATTCAAATCTCCCATTTTACATTATTTTAAAAAAACATATAAAATCCCTAAGCCCCTTAATTTTGTCATATCTGGGATTACATTGTTTACGGAAGTTTGTTTGTTTAATCCTTTTAAAAGACTTTGTTTTGAATTTGGGCTTATTAATTATTCCTTACCACCCATTAATTTAGTGGTTGAAATTATATATTTTTAAGGAAATATTTTAGTTTTCTTGTTTTACTTGTTTTACCAAGTAAAGCCAATTTTTTCCTCCTTAAAATTTTCCCCAAGTAAGCATACACATGAGAGGTAGGTTTGGGTTTTGTTTTCCTTGTTTTAAAGCTTATTTTAGCCTTGTTTTAAGGCTTATTCATCCAGATTTTACCACATGTCAACATGTGATTTCTGATGATGATGACTAGATGCTGACCATATCATGCTGATGTCATCATTGTACATGGTCAACTCTAGTCAACTTTGACCTTTGACTGCTCGTATTTCATGCAAACGAACTCTATTTTTTGTGAAATGAACGTCGTCAGAAAGCTTGCGACGAGATCCTCGCATTGACGCCAATCTTGACCACTTTTGACAATGTCAATTTTTGGCCCCCTTTTTTTTCTTTGACTTGGCTCTAGGGTTGACCAAGGTTTGACCAAGCATATCTTGGACTTCGTAGCTCCATTTGACTCCATTCGAGTTGCGTTGGAGTCAGAATTCCAAATACTTTCTAATGAAGATGTTTCTGGAGAAAAATGAGGAACTTCAAAATTTGACAAAAAAAATCCTCCAGATTAGTGTGTGGGTTTTGTCTTTTCTGCTTGCTATTTGATTTGGTGTTTGTGTTTCTTTTCATTTTATTTCGTTTATTTTCATTTTTTCTTTATTTTTTCTTTATTCTTCACTTTTTTCTCATTTTCATTTCTAGTCTTCACAAAATTGAACTTCAAATCCTAGCATACCAAATCATGATATTTATGACATCATTTCATTAGGCATTAGACTTGGCCCTTGCTAGGTGCTTTTGTGCTTAACTTTTTTTAGAAATTTGACCCTTCAAACTTTGAGTTTTGGTCATTTGGATTGTTCCTTACTTACTGATTTGATATACATTAAGCTAAATAATATCCTTCAAACATCAGATTTTGGTAATCCATCTTGTTCCTTACCTACCAATTTGATATGTGTTAAGCCAAATATCTAACCCCCAAAGTTTGATCTTTTAACCTTAGTGAAAATAAAACTTTTGAAGTTTTGAGTGTCACATGTCAGGTGCTACAACCTTAATATTGGTGTACATCGGGTTATGAATAGTTGGCTTGTCCCTATCTTAATTCCTAATAAAGTCATATTATCATTAGTATATTGTTATTTAGTTGTTTAAAGGTCGGCCTTAGACTTATATAGGATTATCTAAGTCGGCCTCGGTGATATCCTAGGCATAAATAGGTATATATAGGAGGTTGTGAGTCTTATTTGATCATAATGTTAAGTATTGTGTTCTTAGTGAAGACTATTGGAGGTATCCCCCTCGAAGTGGATTAGGAGGTTTCCCCTTCAAAGTGGCATATTATTATCAAGTATTTTTAGAATATTACATATTATATTCTTCTCTTGTGTAAGTTATTTCATTACAAGTGGTATCAGAGCATGATCTTGGCACCGTAGAGGCAAGGTTTTTTCTTAATATTGAAGGAGATTTGGGGAAGAGAATATCTTTCAGATTTTAGCGATTTTTTTCTAATTTTTAAAGGGTTTTTTAATAAAATATTAAAGAATTTTCAGTCCAAATTTCAAAGGAATTGGAGCATAATTGAGCAAATTATTACAAAATTAGGGTTTCTACACAATTTATTTCGAATCTATATATTTCTCATATCCTCTTGAATTGGAGCCTTATTTTTAGTGGGTTTTGGGAGGCATACTACAAGATCATACAATAAAAACATTGAAGAAATTGGATCACAAATAAGAGAATTATTAAAAAATTAGGGTTTCCAAAAATATCACTCTCAAGGCTGCAAATCTACTGATTTCTTGGATATTTTTCTAAGTGAGAGTTATTTTGGCCCTAGTACATTACAATAAAGATTTCAAAGAATTTAAATCTCATTTGTGTGATTCATTTCAAAATTATTGGTTCCCATCATGATGGAGCCTACAACAAGGGGCAAAAAGAATGTTGTCACACCGAGGAAGACTCCTGATAAGTATGGGGTAAAAATAAAGGATATTAATCCTAATGAGGAAATAAGTAAGTTCAAGGAATAAATTTCCTCAATAAATATGGATGTGTGTGATCTAAGAGGAGATATATCAGATATACAAAGCATGTTAAGTGCCTATATGAATGAACCAAGAAAGGATTTCTCAAGCAACCAAGGTGAAATATCCAAGTTAGCTAATATTGACAAAAAATTTAATACTCCTATAGGATCTAGGAATTCTTTTCCAAAGGTGGATATGTGCAAGTTTGATGGCAAGGATCATCTAACATGGATAAACCAAATGGAGAATTTTTTTGAAGTACATCAAATCCCAAATGGACAAAAGGTCACGATGGCTTCCCTATATCTAGAACTAGATCAATTCATTTGGTATCATTGGCTTTGTACTCATCAAAGTAAAACTAGTCTCACCATCTCATGGTCAATTTTTATGGAGGAACTCCAAGCATAATATAGCAATAATGTGACACATAACTTCTTCAAACAGCTTGCTAAACTTCAACAAACAAGATTAGCTAAGGATTGCATTCATCAATTCCAAAATCTATCCTTAAGAGTGGATACAATTACAGAGGAGAACTTGAATGATTTATTCTTGGGTGGTCTCGAGGATCACATTCAACATGAGGTATGCATGTTTAGTCCTAGCTCTATAAATGTGTCATTTACCTTAGCATGTAGGGTAGAGGAGAAGTATTTGATTCATAAGAAGCAAGGGGCTAATGTGACATGAGAGAAAGGATATTCAACACCTTCTTTCCCTCAACCTACTAGGTTGACTTCACACCAAATTGAGGAGAAAAGAGAAAAAGGGTTGTGTTTCAATTATGATAGAAAATACAATCGGGGACATAAATGTAGTGAAAATAAATTGTTTTATATTGAAGGTCCAAGTGAGGAAGAAGAGGAGGAAACCATATTAGAGGATGAAAAGGAGTCAAATGAGGAATCAAATGATTCTCAACCAATAATTTCTTGTCATGCACTCTCAAGTTTTAGTGCTCCACAAATGCTCAAGGTAGTGGGGTTCATAAAGAAGCATAAAGTAATAGTGTTGATTGACTCAGGTAGTACTCATAATTTCATCAACAAAAATTTGGCTACTCGTTTAAATTATTTCATATATCCAACTCCATAGTTTCAAGTTTTGATTGCAAATGGTGGTATAGTTAGTTGTTCGGGGAAGTGTCATAGCATTAAATTATCCATGGGATATTATCGACTTGATACCCCAATGTATGCAATATCCATGGGTACAATAGATATTATTTTGGGAGTACAATGGCTTACTACATTGGGAACAATCAAGATGAACTTCCAAGAACTATTCATGAGATTTCAATCAGAAGGAAAGGTAGTAGAGCTAAGGAGGTTAAAGTCAAAGTCACCACATATGGTTAGCTCTCATCAAATGCATAAGTTGCTTAAGAAAGGAGTGGATGGATTTTTGGCCCAGCTATGTTCATTAGAAGACTCTCAATCTAATGCTCCTACTCATCCAAATTTATAAGTAGTAATTGATCGTCACTCAGTTGTTCTTAGAGATATGCCTAAAGGACTTCCTCCTAAGAGGGATCATGATCATGCCATACAACTAGTTCCAAGGAGCCAACCACTGAACATCATACCTTACAGGTACCCACACATACAAAAAAGTGAGATAAAAAAAATTGTTGAGGAGATGCTAGAGGCAAGAATTATTAGGCATAGCCAAAGTGCTTACTCCTCTCCAATGGTGATGGTACATAAGAAAGATGAAACTTGGCGCATGTGTCCAGATTATAGATTTCTCAACATGTACACCATTAAAGATAAGTTCCCTATTCTAGTTATTGATGATTTGCTAGATGAATTGAATGGATCTGTGTATTTTACCAAGTTAGATCTTAGATCTGGTTATCACCAAATTCAGATTAAGGAGGAAGATATTTGTAAGACATCATTTTAGACTCATGAGGGTCATTATGAATTTTTGGTGATGTCATTTGGTCTTACCAATGAACCATCTACATTCCAAAGTTTGATGAATTCCAATTTTAAGAAGTTCTTGAGAAATTTTGTATTAGTGTTCTTTGATGATATATTGATTTATAGAAAGACTTGGGAAGAACATTTGCAACATGTAGATTAAGCATTACAAATAATTGAAGATCATCAACTTTATGCTAAGCCATCCAAGTGTGCTTTTCGTCTTAAGGAGGTGGAGTATTTGGGACACATAGTTTCACATGAAGGAGTAAAGGTGGACCCTCACAAAATTAAAACTATCATCAAATGGCCTATTCCAAAAACCATTAAGAAACTGAGGGGTTTCTTAGGATTAACAGGGTACTATAAAAGATTTTCGAAGAATTATGGTTGTATAGCAGCACCCCCCACTACTATATTGAAGAAGGATTATTTTCATTATAATGAGTCTGCTAATGTGACATTTGAGAGATTGAAGGAGGCTATGTGTACAACTCTAGTGATTGCCACTCTTGACTTCACCAAGGAATTCATTGTGGAATGTGACACTTCTAGAAATGGAATAGGAATAGTTCTCATACAAGAAGGTCGACCAATTGCATTTGAGAGTCACCAATTAAAGGGTAAGAATCTTGACTAAAGCCTATTTATGAGAAGGAAATTCTAGCAATCCTTCATGCATTTAAACAATGGAGGCCTTATCTAATGGGTAGACACTTCAAGGTTAAGACAAATCTTGATATCCTAAAATATTTTTTAGAACAAAGATTATCTTCTAAAGAGCAACAAAATTGGGTCACTAAGATGTTAGGATATGACTTTGAGATTGTATATAATAAAGGGAAGGAAAATATTGTGGCAGATGCACTTTCTAGGAAGGATGAGAAAGATGAAGCCTTATTGTGTTCTCTTTCAATATTACAAGCAAATTGGGTGGAAGAAGCCAAAGCAGAGTGGAAAAATGATGTTGCGACAAGTAATCATCCAACAATTAAAAAGTGCTCCTAGTAGTTCAAACAAGTTTTGTTGGAAGGGAGATGCTCTTTGGTATAAAGAGCACTTCTATCTTTGCAAGAATTGCACTCTCAAAGCACAAGATTCTCATAGAACTACATGAGTCTCCAGTTGGTGGTCATTCAAGATTTTTGAAGACATATCATCGAGTCAAGCAATATTTTTTTTGGGAAGGGCTACAAGTTGACATTCAAAAATTTGTGGTTGAATGTTTGGTTTGTCAAAGGAACAAAGGGGAGACAATTAAGACACCAGGTCTCTTGCAACCCTTATCTATTCCTAGCCAACATTGGGAAGAGATATCCATGGACTTCATCATAGGGCTTCCCAAATCCGAAGGTCACAATGTCATCATGGTAGTAGTTGATTTCCTCACTAAATATGCTCATTTCATTGCATTATCACATCCTTTTACAACAAGTATAGTGGTAAAAAAAAATTTGGAGAATATTCAAAAGCTACATGGTACACCTAAGGTTATTGTCAGTGATCATGATCCTATCTTCACTAGTCACTTTTGGAAAGATTTATTCTCATGTTTAGGTACTTAATTCACTCATATCTCTTCATACCACCCTCAATCAGATGGGAAAACTGAGGTTGTTAATAAGTGTTTGGAAGGATATCTACGTTGTTTCACTTCACAGAAACAGTCTCAATGGGTGGATTGGCTACCACTTGCAGAATGGTGATATAACACTTCTTTTCATAGCTCATCAAAAATGTCTCCATTTTTGGCACTTTATGGATATCATCCTCCTTCCATCACATCATCATTAAAGGTTTCACCGAGAGTTCAAGTAGTAGAGGACCACTTGCTTCATCAACAATAGGTACTTTCAAGACTCAAGGATAATTTAGCCATGACACAAAATTGAATGAAACAACAGGAAGACCAACATCGTAGTGAAAGAAGTTTTGAAGTTGGTGATTGGGCCTTCTTGAGATTGTAGCCTTATAAGAAAATCTCATTGAAGCAACAAAAAAAGAATAATAAATTGTCACCAAGGTATTATGGGCCATACCAAATCATGTAAAGGATTGGTAGTGTTTCCTACAAGATAGAGTTGCCAACAACAACAAAGATACATCTAGTTTTTCATGTCTCTTGTTTGAAGAAGGTAATTGGGCATAATATTCCAGCTCAAACAGCATTACCAAAGCTAGATGAAGAAGGAAGAATCATTTTGGAACCGGAGTGCATTTGTCAAACATGCAAGAAGAAGTTGCAGAATTTACCAGTTGAAGATGCCGCATGGGAGGATGAGGAGTTCATTCAAAAGAATCCACATTTGATTAGCATTGAAGACAATGATTCTTTGAAGAGGGGGGGCATGCTACACCCTTAATATTGGTGTACATCAGGTTATGAATAGTGAGCTTGTGGCTATCTTAACTCGTAATTAAGTCATATTATCATTAGTATATTATTATTTAGTTGTTTAGGTCGGTCTTAGACTTATGTAGGGTTATCTAAGTTGGCCTAGGTGATATCCTAGGCATAAATAGGTATATATAGGAGGTTGTGACTCTTATTTGATCATCTTGTTAAGTATTGTATTCTTTGTGAAGACTATTGGAGGTATTCCCCTTGAAGTGGATTTGGAGGTTGCCCCCTCAAAGTGGCATATTATTAACAAGTATTTGCAGCATATTCCATATTATATTTTTCTCTTGTGAAACTTATTTCATTACATCAGGGGTGTCCTTTACCACAATTTTCAATTTGACATAGAAGCTAAGAATAACATTTGATCCCTGATCCCAAAGCAAATAGTCTTAAGTCAAAATGAAATGTATTTTTGGGATTTCAGATGTTGAGAATAAATCATGTTGAATGTTGAACTAATGGATAGAAGTTAAATAATATGTCTAACTCTTGAACCGTGAAAGCCTTTAGAAAAATATTTGATATCACTAATCGGGATCACCACATAAATCTTGAATATTTTAAAAGAAAGAAGAAGGGGACATTCTTGTGTCCCAAATCTTGAAACCTTAAACTCCTTATCGAAAATCAAAAGTCGGAGATACTTCTTAATTCCTAAGCATGTTATGAACAAGAGATAGACTATATGTCTAAACCCCAACTTTTGAAAGATCACAAATAAGAATGAGTTTTATTGTTGTGTTCCTAGTATTCAGACTTCTTTCCTTTGGGATATTTGATCCTTTGGTAAGTAGTAGAGCTTAGAACCGAAGCCTGATCCCCAATATGACATGTTTGTCTTAAAGAATTATTTAATGAGATTTTTCTTCACATTATCGGTTATTTATCAATCTTCAAGGCTTGATAAAAGATGTTTTCCCCTCCCTTTAATAATTCCTTATCGAATATCCTAACACATGGTGTTTTACATGCAAGAGATATGCCAAAAGACCTAGCAGAGATGAAATACCAATACAAGGACTATCACCCTCCATAAAATATATTCTCCCCATATGTAGATATTGGAGATATAAACCTCAGACATGTGGAATTTGATGAATTAAATAGAATAATCTATGATGAAGATACAAGAACATGTGCAATCACTTCATTGGCTAATTCAGGTTTATTACAGGTAGTTGTCTTATCAGTTATTGTGTATTCACTTGAGCTTATTTTGAAATGTGCATATTACTATGATCAAAGATATAGAAGGATCATGGGAATAATAGGATAAGTAGTTCTAGACTTAATTTCAAGCATGATTTAGAGAGTGTTTATAATCCCTACCTCTCCATAGTATGCAACCATAGATATGAAGAAGGGAATGGATTTTTTCGATAATCATGAAGAAAGCATCCTTAATATCATTAACAATCAATTGTTTCTTACTCTTGATATAAAACAGCTCTCAAGATGGCTATGGTACAACATAGAAGTGAATTCAAGGAAGATGCCAATGACTTGATAACATTATTGAGAAGCGTTTTTGGATACCCTCATGCTATATAATTTTATCCATGAATGGTCAATTTAATGGAGGGAGAGAGAGGTGAGATAGATAAGGGAGGGAGTGAGAGGTATAGAGGGATAGGTTAGATAGATAGAAGTAGATAGAGATAGTGGTGAGATAGAGAGAGGTAGAGAGGGAAGGAGAGAGGGAGGGACAAAAGGATAGGTGAGATAGAGAGAAGTAGAGAGATGGAGAGAGAGTGGAAGGGAGTGATTGAGGGAGAGGTAAGTAGAATGAGGGAGAGAGGAGATAGAGACTAGAGAGGGAAGGGGAGAGGGAGGGAGGGGTAGGGAGGTAGAGAGAGAGGTGAGATAGAGAGAGGAGGGAGGGATAGAGGGAAAGGTAGAGAGGGATAGGTGAGATAGAGAGAAGTATAGAGAGAGAGTGGTAGGGAGTAATGGAGGGATAGATAGGTAGAGAAAGGGAGAGGGGAGATAGAGAGTAGAGAGGGAAGGAGAGAGGGTGAGAGAGGTAAGGATGAGGGGAGAGAGAGAGGTGAGAGAGAGAGAAGTAGAGAGGGAGAGGAAGGTGGGGAGATTGAGAGTGAGAGGTAAGGAGGGAGGGAGAGGTAAAGATGGAGAGAGAGAGATAGAGAGTAGATAGGGAGGGAGAGAGAGGGGGAGGAGCGAGGAAGATGTAGGGAGGGAGAGATAGGTGAGATAGATAGAAGTAGAGATGGAGGGAGGAGGAGGGAGGGAGAAGTAACGAGGGAGACTGAGGTGAGCTAGATAGAAGTAGAGAGAGAAGGAGACAGAGATAGAGATAGAGAGAGAGAGGGAAGGAGGGAGGTAGGAGGGAGGGAGAGAGAAAGAGAGAGATTGAGAGAGTGAGGGAGGGAGAGAGAGAGATAGAGGTACATAAAATCACAAAGATGAGTCAACTTAAGGTGGTTTAGCCTTAGTGAAAAATCCAAAATTGGGTTCAAGGAAATGGGATCCCATTTAGGTTTTGTTTTTCCCATCGGACACATGCCCCGTTAAGACCAAGGACCCCCTCCTTCTGTTTCACCTTCGTCTAGTCACTTTTACCTTTGCCTCATTTTGTGTGCCCTTATTTCGAGCTTAAAATGGTCATGTGTATTAAATTCATCACATTTCAAATGGCCAAAATCATCACCCCAAAATTTGCTAAGTCTTTGGGTTTTGCGGACATGCCCCTATGGGTTTCCCTTGGCCTTTTTCCCTAGCATCCTCCACGCCTTGTAGACCCATAGTTGCAAGCTTCCCTTTGCGGTTTGCCGCTATCCCTTCGCAATTGATTAATATCCAACCTAAAATGTATACCCATATTGTGGACCCAACATCATCATCTGTCATCTAATAGTCACATCATATCAGATCCCCGCAATCTCGACTACCTCACCTACTATTGTACTGAGAAATTACTGAGCACTATTAATGATATTTTACCTATAAATATGTGACTCTTCCTGTCATTTTCACCATTTCATTTTCAAATTTCAAGAAGAGAAATGGAGAAGAAAGAGCTTGTGCCCACATAATCTCACGTCAAATCAGAATCAATGCAGTCATCGAATTCTTACGTCATTTCCAAGTAGGCCCGTGTCTAAAATTTCAAGGGGTGTTTTCTTGTTGCTAGGGTTTTTAAAATAATGATAAAATCCTGGAGATAGGACCTTAGATCACCTAGTGGCCCACGCTATAGTCAATACCACATGCATGTTCCAGTCAACATTTCAAACAATCACTCAAACTATGCCCTTACATTCATGCAAGATCTCGTTGTTCTATTGTTGTTCTTTGAGTGGCATCCTGCAGTCCACACCCTCACCATCGTCATCCCATGTAACATGCAAAACCCAAAAAAATAGCTAAGTCCTAAACCCCATGCGGTGTTTTCCATGTAAACAACCACTTGCAGATGACCGTCTCCCTATCACCATTGATTAATGGCCCAACCCTAGTCGCCTTCTGAGTTGCAGATCCTATTGATGTCATTGTCACTGATTCCTAAAAATTGCTAAGTCGAGGAAGACTTGTGAGCCATTGTGTATGGATCTCCATTTCTTGAGTTCCATTGTTTGGTGGTGAAACCATCCTACCTGCCCGTCATGCAAACTCTGACTCCATCATTGTTTCGAGTTTACCTAACACAAAAAATGACTAAGTCAAAATGATATGCAGACCGACTCATGCAAGTTTCCCCATGCAGGTGGTCACCTCTCCCTTGTCATTCCCTAACATCCAAGCACCTACGTCCTCCTGCATGGCAGGTTCCGGAGAGGAATCTTCCCTTGCCAAATCTTGAAAATTGTTAACACCTATGTCAGGTCTGTGAGCTCACTGCGGATATGCTTAGGTAGACCACCACCTATGGACCGTCATCCCTCCAACACCATTATTAACAGTAAACATATGGCAATGGCCTAATGGTTCCCATCTACACATCCAAAATGATCAAAATTTAGGGTGCCCCCTGTGCCGTCCAAACCACCCGTTAGCCCCACAATGTGGAACCCCACCTGTGGGTTTCCATCCCTAAAACGCCGTTACTCAGTAGCAAAGTCTAAGCACCCTTTTTCCCTGCGGCGCCCACACATCCCAGACCCACAAAATGTTAAGACCTAATCTAGTGACGTCTGATGCCTCATGACTTATCTCCGCATGTGCCTAAGTCAATGTGGAATTCCTGCTATGGGTGGCTACTTGCAGGTCTCTGTTCCTCCAAGGTTGTTTTCTCATTGTGTCCTTCTTGACATCTTCCTTCCCAAGGACACCTGCATCCTTGGGCCTGCATTTTTGTATATGATCTAAATGAGCCTTAAATGATTGATATTGATTAATTTTATGATCTCATGAGGATGTATATCTAGATCTAACCCTCAGTTTGTAGGATTTGACTAGAACTTGCCCTAATTTATATATGAATGACCTTATTGCATATTTTCATGTAAGATTTATGGAACTTTCTATGAGTCCATCGGGGAGGTCTGCTAAGAAATCTGATAAAGCAAAGAAGCTTGCACCTATGTCAAGGGGAAAGGAGGAAAAGGATCAGATGAAATACCAATTTCATGGAGTGGAGTGTGCCTCCAAGCTCTCTTCTACTTGGGATTTAGTGCCATACATAAATCTTGGACACATGGATATAGATGAATTCCAAAAAAGGGTAATGCTTAACCCTAGAACAAAAAAATCACAAAGGATTAGGGAAAGCGGCCTTGCCAAGGTGGCTGACTTTCCTCGCACGTTGATTTCCCCAAAATTCATCATGGTCTATCGAGAGTGCTACCACAAAAACATAAATATTATTGATCATGATCGAAGGGTGTTGGTAGACTTGTCTACTAAATCTATAGGTCGAACATTCCACATTCCCGTGTTTGATGAAATGGAGGAAATAGAGAAGGGATTCACATAAAACCTGTGGAAGCAGGACCCTCTGAGATGTAAAAGAATAATCAACTAGCACTGGCTAAAAGAAAAGAGGGGTAGTGCTGCCAAAGTACCCTAGGAGCTATTTAGAAGCGACATATTTGAGGAATACCATGATTTGGTTGCCCTATTGAGCAGGGTAATGGGCCTACCGAGTATTTCTTTCTTCGAAGAGTGGATTTTTTACTTTGTTGAGGAGATCATCCGAGGCAAGGCCAAGTTCCATTGGGAAAAGATTATTAGTGACAACTTGCACAGCCAACTCATGATGGTAAAGAAGAGTTCCAAATTTTACATGACATCATACTTGGTGTACCTCTTGGTGGATAAATTAGCGTACAAAGGACTCTTCAATGCAGGCATCTTGGGAACAAAGAAAGGAGAACTTAAGGTATATGATTGCTACCCTCAATTACAATACAAGAACTTTAAGAAAGAATATAGAAGGGTAAATGATGCCTTCATTAGGTACATAATCAGACTCTTGGGAAGAGACTTTGAAAGAAGGGTATCACATAGAACCAGAGCCTTCATTCAATGGTTTGGGTATCTGTTCATACAATTCCCAAAGTATACATATATCATAACAGAAGGATTCATAGGGAAGCCCTACCGGCTACCATGCTACCCAACTGACCGCATGATCTTGCTAAAGGTTTCTCAGCAATTCTAAAATGCCCACGTACTTCTAAGAAACAAGCATAGAGCTGGGATTCCATATCCCCTAACCTTCGGGCAAGGAATGTATTCTTGTCATGTTGCCCAATGTGTAGATTATTCAGAACAAGAATTGGTGGAATACAACTTGGATGTCCACACTGACTGGGGAAGGATGGACCCCTATGGAAAGTTGAATAACTAGATGAGAAGACAATATGCCCATCGACCTCAATTCGAGGACTTCTGGGCCAACTATACAAATGATAAAGATGTGTGAATGAGGCAATATATGAGAATGATGGCCTAGTTCATCATGTCAGTGAATCTATTCCCTGTGCCCAACTAGATAGTGTAGGAAGAAGAAAATATTTTCAATGATCAATATAATGTTGTGGCCAACTTTCCCTTGCCTATGATAGATTGGAATGAAGTGGAGGTCACTGACCTTGATATATTGACATGGCCCATTGAAAATAGAATGAGGCAATGGATAGATTCCCAAATTGCCCAGCTCAAAGCACAGGCCATTGAATTGACATATGGTGAGCTTGAGGACAAGCTTGAAAGTGAAATGGATAGTGGATTGGCTGCGATCTCATCAAAAGAAGCTCCCAAGTCCCTACCGATGACAAGGTCAAACTAAAGAAAGGATGCGCCAAAGCGTAATCCTAAGCACAAAGTATATTCAAGAAATTCCACCGAGGTGAGTCATCCAAGAGATCAAAGAAAGTAGGAGTGTTCGTACTTGAGATGCCAACCATCGAGGAGGAGCATCCCCAGCATGAAGAAGAAGAAGTCAAGTAGCCATGTTCACCACCTGCCACTTCCAATCTCATTGCCACTACTACTATTTCCACTCCTCCACCTTCCACCTCTCAAGCTTTGCCCTTCTCATCTTCGCCCAGCATGGACATCTCATTCCACCTCACCTCCACCTCACCAACTACTCCAATGATGATACATGGCTCCTCCGCATCCACTACATGACCACTATCATCCTCTTCACTCCCTCTTCCACTACCTAATTTCTCTACTCCACCACCTACAATTTCCATCATTACTATACCACCTCTTATTCTGCTACATGCTTTCATGGCATACATACAAAACATGCCCCCTAAAATTTATGGGGTAATCCTTGACCCCACAGTTCAGGCACTGATATCCCAATTGTTGTTGCCTTGCCTCTTTCTCTACCACATACAGATCCACCAAAGATGGAAGCTAAAATGTAGATCTTAGAAGAGATGGAGAAATGTTATGCAGAGCAACAAATAAAGGCTACAAAAGATGTAGTTGAGGAGCTCAAGTACTTTGATCAAGATGATTATGTTGAGCACTCAGAAGGTGGCCTAAACATAAATTTTGATAAAGTGGTGTCTGATGGGGAGAGGTTGCTTTCTTCAGAAGAATACATTGAAGCTCTCAATGAGAAGAACATAATAGAAACATCAGACCAATAATTGGACAAAGAGCTACCCCAGTGACCCAAGGATGTGGGTAAAAAAGTTTATCCTGAAGGACACATCTCTAAGGAAAAATTTGATACCGATGTGTAGGTGGAGATACTCAAAGAACCTCCACTAATTGGCCAAGATAAGGGCCTGGTCTAGGAAGAAGAAGTACCTCCAGAGAAGGAGGAATAAAAAGAGAAAGGTAAGGAAGAAGAAGATGTGTTGAGGAAGAGCCTTGAGCTTAAGCACCATAATGAGCGTGAAGAAGAGAAGGCACCCCAGGAAGAAGACATCACTGAGGAAAATGTAGCCTCCATCGAGCCAGACAAAGGGAAGACCATGCAAATAGAAGACTTGGACAAAGAAGAAAATAATGATCAAGAGACTCTTTCCAATGAAGAGGAACAACCTCAAAATTAATAGAGAGGAAGGTGATCATGAATCACCTAGAGAACAACCAAGGTGCTTGACTGGCTAGAGCAGCAACTACAAGAGAAAACAAATGTGGTCATTCATCCAAAAACTCAACTTGAGGAAATACTAGTCAGGGCACAAACAAAGACAAGAAAAGGAAAGAAGCCTAGGATCCATTCTCATACCACAGCAGATTCCTCTAGGTCCCGAATGGTGCAAATTTTCACCCCTATAATAGAAAAATATATCGGCACCATGCAAGGCTAAAGTTACAACATATCAATGATCAATTTAGGCTCGGTGTCCCTAGAACAAAAGAGATGAATTTCAAGGATATGTGGCTATCATTGTGCAAAAAATGAGCAAGGACCAGTCCACAAAGGAAGAAATAAAAGCATAGGTACCATATCTTACCACTTACATCCAATAGTGGACATCCATGGAAGAAGAAACTCGCATGAAATCATCCACACCCGCTCTCCTCTCCTAGGATGAGATCAATAGAATGGAAAAGATGAAGAGTTGGACCAATTCCATGGTAGATTGGTTCAATCGGGTGATACATAATAGTGACATGGGTGTCCGCCACACTATCTAGGCATTCAACAAGTTCCGAGGGCTGCAAAAGTAGATAGATGAAATGATAAGGACATGCAATAGGGTCTTCAATCTATATAGGATCACATACCCTAAGCTTGAGAGAATCCTCAAACTCTCCCAAAAAATATGCAAAAATAAGTTGGAGCTCATAAAGGATGATCATTGACTAGTGGAGACATGGAAAATGAGCTTAGATTATAGGAAGGATATCCTAGAGAAGGACTTGCACAAGCTGGAGCTCGATCTTGAATGGGTTGCATAAATTTGCATTGACACTAAATACTATCTGAAAATGATGATAGATTATGAGATGTCTGCTCTAGAGATAAATCCAAAGAATATCAAGCCATTCTTCCTCAGGAAGATGGAGCAAGGAGCTATAGATACATTGTTGTCAGACTTCATGGACTTTGTTACCATGGCTTTCATGTAGTCTGAACAAGTCATCAAGGCAACCTCAAAATGCACCAAGAGTTGGGAGCACATTACTGACAGACTTAAGAGGATATCCTTCTAGATCCTTCAATCTAACATCATGGAATGGGACAAGCTTCATACTCTGATCAGTAAATTTTTGGGGTATGCCACTCTCTAGAAGAATGCAGGAAAACCAGTCATAGATGATGAATATTTAACAATTTAGTTGCAAATCTGGAAGTTACTATAAGACAAAATTGTTACACTATCAGGGTAGCTAGATGACAAAATAAGGAAAAGACAAAGATGTATTTTATATTGTCATATATTTGGGGGTAGGTTAAACCCTAATGTAAAATGAATCTGAGCCACACAATGAAAGTTAACCTTTTCCATTCATTTTACTTTCGGAAAACTATAAATAGGGGTCTCTTCTCATTTTCAAAGAGAGAGTTGAGTTGTTGTGTAAAGGCATGCTACAAAAATTTAATGAGAATAACATTATTTTGATGGATTCTTGTGTTTATTCACATGTGTGCATGATTCATTCTCCCAATCTTAGATTTTTGCTTTGTTGTTCTAGTTTCAAGTTACTTTTAGTTATTAGTATATGTTGGTCTTTAATGGTGGAGTATGTTGTGTTTAATGACTTCCTGGCTCATACTTTTTATTGTTTATTGATGATAAACTACTTTGTAAATTTAGTCTAATATTATTCCCAATTTTTCACTTTAAGTTCAATCTCTATTCATGCTTTAATGGTGAATGAATGGTTTGAAAATCTATAGACCTTAGAAGATTGCACTAGTTTTATGAGACTGTAGGTTGTCCTTGTTTAAGTGGAACTTAGTTTGGGAAGGTTGTCCACTATAGTATCCTCCATTGTTACTGTTCAATATTAGTTGTAGGTTTAGGAAACTCCTTACACCATTTCCCTTTTGACTTTTCTTTGAAAATTAGAGTTAGAACAAAGTTCCAGCATCACCACAAAGTCATATTTGATGAGAAAAGAGGAGTTTTAGCTTGTTGTCCTAGACTTGCAGCAACTATACATCCACTTCCAAAATTCACAAACTCCTTTTGCAGATCCAATTCCCTCCATGCTTAACAAACCATAAATTCCCTTTGTGATTACCATCAAATCACATCACCCAATTGAACTAGTCCAAGCATTGTCATGACCTGACACCCGAGAGACCTTGGGGAGATTTCTAGAACTCAGTTGCAGAAATTACCTTTCAAGACAGGCATTGCACTTGTGCAGTGTCTGTGTTGAGAAGTGCAAAAACACCCATCAATAGGTTTGAGGCCCTGAACTGAAAATATAAACGAGATCCCATTTTTTTTTAAATGAGATCTCGTTTCATTTTGGCCTCCTGAGCTAGCCCTTGTGAAGCAAGATCTCATTTTTTATAAAACGGGATCTCGATTTGTAAAAAATAGGATCCCATTTCATGGAGGTATTTGTTTTTTCAAAAAAGAGAACCCTACCTCATTTTCATATATTAGATCCCGATTGAGCTCAAGGTATGTATTTGAACCATTTTTTTGCCTTTTTTTCTATTTTTTTGTTGATTATTGATTAATTTAAGTTATTTTCTACATTTTTTGTAGTTTTGTTTAATTTTTTGAATCCAAACCTAAAAACCATGAAACCCTCATTAGTGGAAACAAACAAAAACATCAAATAAAAGAATTGAACTTGGTACCCTAATCAAACAAACAAATTTGTATATATGTATGTACATATGTATATATGTATATATATATGTACATATGTATGTATGTATATATGTATATATGTATGTGCATATAACTTGCAAAAAACTATGAAACCCTCATTAGTGGAATCAAACAAAAACATCAACAAAAAATTGAACCTGGTACCCTAATCAAACAAAACAATTATATATATGTATGTATATTTGTATGTACATATGTATATATCTATATATGTATGTACATATGTATGTATGTATGTATGTATGTATATATGTGTATATGTATGTATGTATATATTTTTCAACTCTAAAATATGAATTAAAAACCCTTAATAACTATTTTGATACCATTGAAAGACCTTTTCAAAATACATATATACATACATAAATATATTCTTATATATACATACATATATAGATGCATACATATTACATACATACATATACACATACATAAATTCTTAATTATATGTATACATATAATTAAGAATGTATGTATGCGTATATGTATGTATGTATGTATGTATGTATGTATGTATGTATGTATGTATGTATGTACGAGCAAGGGTATAAGTGTGATAATAGTGGGATATTGAATATAAATGGACATGTACTTATAAATATAATCCACTACCATGAAAATAAATGATTTATCATATGACTTACAACTCTTCAATTAGATCCATGCTAATGTGTGTCCATACTATAATCAAAATTAGAAATGGTTGTAGAGTGGTTGTAATAAATTTACTTGCATGATCCTTGGGGTATTGAGGTAGTAAATATTTAGGCATTTCAAGGATAAAAAATCATATCAAGGATTAATTTCAAGTCCTTATATTTAATTTATTCTACAGTTGGGGTCATCTACATGGCACAAAGTTGAGGACCACTATATAGTGAGGTACCTTTTTTATTAAATTTTCCATTAATGTGAACTAACAATTTGGGAGGAACTCACAAACATACCCTTTAAGGTGTATTAGTATCTAATTACATTGAACTTCATCCATATTTTAGTGAAATCCCATGGTATGACACCCAATGTGTGAATCCATTTAATGCCCAAGATTACATGTCACGATAAAATTGAAAGGAAAAAAACATGTTAGATTGTAGAGCATAATTCCCCATGGAAACCTTGAAATTTTGATATTTTTCTTACATGTCAATGTACCACTATTAGCAATCATCACTTTAAATTAGTTAAATGGATATTGCTAACACTTAGTTTTCTTTTCCACTCAAGGGTTAATGAACTTATTAATATTAAGCAACATTCTTTGAAATGACTCAACAGCTTCATAGTTTAGGAGAAGGAGGTCCCTAATAATGCATGCAAGATAAAAAACTATAAACTAATAAAAATAAATAGCTAAATTAAAAAATCGCTTTTCTAAAATGATGCAAGATTACGTCACACTTCCTAGGGGATGCTCCTACATAAATACTTCAAGTATAATATGTAAAGACAACTCGATGCATTGAGTAGTACACTAAACTATAGAGTAGAGCCTTCATATTAAAGAAAGGAAACCAGAAGTATACTCATCAAATAGCATGGTTTCCTACAAAATAACTACGTCTTAAGGGGTCCTAATATGATCTGTCATAAGGGGATCAAAGAAGTTCTCAAAATTTGGTGAATTTTCCCAAGGAAACCAAATTTAAAAATTATAATGTACATGATATTTGGTTAAAACCCAACCTCGTTTCCTACAAAATAACCACATTTGTAAAGGAAGATATGAGGAAGTTAAAAACCACCTAGTTTTCTTCATGAACACTAGCTTTTTCACTAACTTGCAAGTCCATTATTCCAAGGGCCACCCAAGCTTCAACATTTTTCAGGTTCTAGCTGTCATCACGCTCAAAATGAATAATCTCAATTTGTTTAACAATTCAATAAATCATTTTCTCTAAATATAGGCATTTCTATAAATTCAAGGGTAGACCATAGATACTATCCTAATTTGTCAAAAGTGGGTTAATATAAGGACAATGTAGCACTATACATTACATAGAAAATATATTATTAGGTGTGATGGATCCCAAAGTGATAGGTAAAGTAATTAAAAACCACAAATTTCATTGAACACATTGTCAAATGATAAGTTTAAATTGTGGTTACTATAAAGCTTGTTATGTTTTAACTTGTTAAGTTCTACCTTCCCCAAATAAATGGTGTAAGGTATTTGAAAGGAACTCATTTTGGAACCCTTTTATGTTTCAATTTTTTCATTGGTACTACACAAAAGCTGATGTGTTCCAGATTTTTATTGTGTGGGGTTTGATGGTGCTCCACACCATTAAGATGTGCTCTCTTGGCTCAATGGTGTCTTTCTGAGTGTTTCAATTTTCTTGGGCTCACATTTGGATGTTCTAAGTAGTTGGTTTGTTGATTCTTGGTTGATTTAGGTGGTGCTTAAGTTTACCTAAGGGTTTAAAGTCCCTGTCAAAATCTATTTGTAAAAGGGTTTAAGGCCCCTTCAAAACTTGTTTCATACAACTTGTGTAGTCTTGTCTTTCTCTTTATGGCTAATTTTTTTAGGCTATTGATGATATGTGTCTTTTATTTTAGGTAGCTCTCTCTTTGTTTGAGTTTTAGGTCCTTGTAAAACCTATCAGTATTGGGTTTCGGGGCCCCATCAAAACCTTCTTTACCCATAATCAAAACCTTATTTATAGAACATTGCAACCTTTTGATAACCCTTTAAAATATTAATATATATTTTAAACACATATAGTTGAGAAAGATAGTGCTTCATGTGATTTAGCGTGTATTTAGTTTGGCATTGATGTAAAAATAATTAGTTAAAGCTAGAAGCACCATCTTGCACTTCACAAAATCTTATCCCCTTAAGCTATCAAATGTTTTGTCCTAGGACCTTACTTCATAGATCCCCTTAAGACATCCTGTTACCCTAAATGTTAAACCCTAAAGCCATCATTTTTTCCTAGGACCTTAATTCATAGATCCTCTTAAGTCATCCTATTACCCTAAACTCTAAACTCTAATGCCATCATTTTTTCCTAGGAACTTAATTCATAGATCCCCTTAAGCCATCCTATTACGCTAAACCCTAAACCCTAAACTCTAAACCCTAAACCTTAAAGCCATCATTTCAAATCCTAGGACCTTAATGAAATTTGGTTGCCTTGGCAAACTTCACCAAATTTTATTTCCTTAAGCCATCATTTTGTCTTAGGACCTTAATTCATAGATCCCCTTAAGCCATGCCTTAGACAATTAATGAGATTTCATGGATCGCATTAACAATTTTTTTTTTTCATTTACATGCCTTAGACATAAATGAGACTTACACATTTTTTCATTTTTATTAATTAGGTCATATATATTGAATGTTTTAAGGGGACTTTTAAACATGTATCCTACATTTTGAAATTACAAATTTAATGCAAGTTTGAACTTATATCAAGATCATGGATCAATTCAATATTGATGATATTCATAATCCACCTCCACCCACTCCACCTCATAACCCCCCACCTCCACCACTTGCATCTGATGGTTCTCTCTTGCAAGCACAAATTGATGTGAATGTTAGATCCATTCAAGATCAAATCAATGCTATTCATAATGGAGAATGTATTCCACCACCTTTGAGGAATTTTGTATCTACAATGCAAAAAAAATTTGATGTCATTACACCCATTGATGTGGTCTTAGACAAGCATCAACGATGGCTAGAGGAGAGGAGACAATTCTATTCTAAAAATTAAAACACAAAGAAATGAAGAGATGCAGTAGAGAGTTGCAACACTTTATTGAGACAATGATCTTATTGAATTTTGTAGTTCACATTGATAATGATCTTATTTTTATAAAGAATTTGACCTTGGATGGATATTTTATTAAGAATTTGGTTGGATGGATCAATTTTATAAAGAATTTTCTCAGATGGATATTTTTAGTGTTGAATAAATATGAAGATAATAGTATATGGATATTTTTAATTGGTGTATTTTTAATTATGTTTTTTAGCGGTGTATCTATGATGGATTACATTCAAACATTTTGAATTTTTTTAGAAATGTTTTGATATACTTCTAGTTTGTGATACTTAGAATTATTTTGATATGTACTAAACCCTAAACCCATCATTTTGTCCTATAATATGGCTTTATTTTGATATAATAAACCCTAAACCCTAAAGCCATCATATTGTCCTAGGATAGCTAAGCCATATATCCCCTTAAAACTATACTTAAGACCCCTTAAAGCCATCATATATTATTAATTACATCCTTTAAATGTATATTTTAAAAATAATATGTATTTAACTTATTGAAATTTGGTTTCCTTGGGAAACTTCACCAAATTTTAACCCCTTAAGCCATCATTTTTTCCTAGGATCTCCATTCATAGATCCCCTTAAACCATCCTATTACAACCCCTTAAGCCATCCTACAAGGACCCACTAAGCCATCACAATTTCTCCTAATAAAAATTATTAATGATGTAATTTTTAATGAGATTTCATCACATTAAAAACTAAATGTTTTTTTTCATTTACATGCCTTAGACATAAATGATCTTTTGTGGATGTTTTAGGTTTATATTTTAGTATGTACATGTATGAAAATTACATAGTTAGATCTTAAATTTTGATATTTTTATGGCATGGTCAAGTTGAATGATGTATGCATGCATTGTACACATCCTATTAAAATTATTTTAAACATGTGTATAGATTACATATTGAAATTTGTATGTATATGATCAAGTTGAATGATTTATGTATGTGTATTTACATGTATCCTAGATTTAAACACTCATTTGCATTAATTTGATGTATGTATGTATGTATGTTAATTTTGATATTTGTATGTACATGGTCAAGTTGAATGATGTATGTATGAAAATTTTGTACACATGGACTATTAAATTTCTTTTAAACATGTATCTTACATTTTGAAATTTGTATGTATATGATCAAGTTGAATTATGTATGTATGTGTATATACATTTTTTTTCCTAGATTTAAACACTCATGTACATTAATGATGTATTTATGTATATGTATGTTAATTTTGTATATTTTTTGTAGGTTCACTTATATACATCATGGATCAATTTGATATTAATGATATTCTTAATCCACCTGTTCAGCCCCCTCCACCTCCACCTCTCCCTCCACCCCCTCCACATCTAGTACCAGGATCTGATGAGGCTTGCTTGCAAGCTCAGGTCAATGACAATGTTAGATCCATTCATAACCAAATAAATGCTATTCTAAATGAAGCATTGGTTTCTCCACATTTGAGGCATTTTCCATCTACGATGAAAAACATTGTCGATGTCATTAGGAATATTGATTTGTACTTAGATAGGCATTGATGATGGCAGGAGGATATGAGACAATTTTATTCATATGCTCTCTCCTACAAAGATACTTTGGACCTAAAACTAAAAAAATCCCATCTTGCACCTTATTTTATCGACCCTGTCACTAACCTACCCATTCCTGCAAATAAACCTAGGATATCGATAAGGTGGTGCAAAAATCAACAAATGTTTGCACATTTTTGGGAGTGATGGTGGATGGTATTTGACCATCCACCACATGCTAATTTGGAGGTCCCTTTATAATTTTTGAGAAAATTATATGTAGATTTTGTTTTGGGGAAAAAGCCCAATTATTTTCATTTTAAATCATTTCAGGGTGTTGGTGGCGGCATGACACAATAGAGGTTAGGGGCATAGGTTGATAATTGATGCCCCATGCATTCCCAACCTCTTGTAGATCCTCCTACTCCTACCATTCCTACACCTATGCATCATTGTGTGGTAGTATCTGCATTAGGATCTTTGAGTACGTTGGTTGGCAACCTTGACGAGCACACTTCAACAATGATGGCTACAGCTAGAGACCACGACCATGGAGGAGCATTGTATAGAGTTGGTCCTAGTACCACTCCATGAGTGTCGACACCCCACATATGTACTAGTTGTCATCAAGTATGATATGGACTTCATCAAGCTATACCTAGTTTGGGTGGACACGGAGATTCTAGTGGAGAATTTGGTGGCATCAGTTCATATGCTGATTTTATTACTATAGAGCATCACCCTATCAAAATTTTGACACAGGTATAAATATGCATGTACATGTGTTGAATTTATAACATTTTTTTAAGCACACATGTTTTTAATGAAAATATATATCAAAAAAATTGTAATGTTCAAATTGTTTGGTGTAGATGGTGACCGCCCCTACATCATCTTCTCATCAAGTTTTTATATTGACACCAATGCAACTTAGCAACCCTTATGGGGTATTTTGATTGATTTTTTAAATATATTCAAAATGTTTTCTTAACTTGAATTTGTAATTGTAATTCAATCATGAACATGCATTTTAAATATTTATATTGGTTCAAGGGATTCAATCGACTTACACATTGGTTCCATCTGAGGGGTTATCGTTTAGTTCTCATCCATTGTCGAGCATCTTGCATGAGGTGCAAGTACATGTATATTGTAAATTATTTAAAACTATAATTACAATTTTGTATTTTCAATTCACTATATATCAAATGTGCATGTGCACATCTAAATATTATAATATTTATGTCTATGTATGTCGGTTGACACAACTATGAGAATGGGGATCAGACACACATTTGATGTGGCAACAATTCAAGAGACATCTAAATTTTGGGTTGTTTAAAAAAATTCTACACATGTGTGCACAATTTGTTGGTATTTTAAATAGATTTCTATTTACCCCTATTAGTACACTTGAATATATATTTTTTAACCTAATTCAAGTACACATGTGATTTAAGTTTTACCTTGTAGTACTTTGTCACTGGTGGCACTTTCGGCCTTGATGAGGTCACACCACCTCAACTAGGACATGCAAAGCAAGCTCAGATGGTAATTTAATATTTTGATCATATTTAAAGTCAATTACAAATTATACATGTTGGGAATAACTTAAATTAAATTTAAAATTGAATATATATATGCTCATACATGTTAATTTTATTTTTTTTATAGCATGAGACATCTCCTATAGCTAAGCATGTAGAGACAAGTCCTGGTACAGAGGATGCACAACAACATCTTACGATACAATTTAAATATGATAAACTATAAATTAAATTGAATTAAATCATCTTTAATCATCTTAAACATCTAATTTCAACTTTCCTTTTTTTGTATGTAGATTGATTCATAGCATGTAGAGACAGGTCCAGGTGCACCAGAGCATATAGAGCAGCCTCACATGGTAATTTAATTTTCTGATAAATTATTAATTAAATTGTCATTAAATCATTTTTAATCGTCTTACATCTTATTTCCACTTTCTTTATCTTGTACAGAGTGATTTGGGTCATCTAGATAGTCCATGTGGTGTGAAGAGGTCACTTGATTATAGAGACAATATGAGTTAGATTATTTCATGGACTACATATATATGTACAAGTTTCAGTATTTCAATATATGTATCATTATTTTCATGGACTTAATATATTTTTTCATGGACTTTATTAATTTTAGTATTTTGTGGTCTATTGTTGTTAAATAGTAATTTGCACATGTGCATTTATACATTTTATGTGAAATTAATATGAAATTTATAGGAAATATTTGTGCTTTACAAAAAAATCATAGTCAAGACATTAATAGGGCATTAATGTGAAATTAATAAGACACTTAAATATTTGTACTTTACAAATGTAGTGATTCATGGTCAAGGAATTAACTTATCAAATAAGTTCTAAAAAAAATACTTAAGGGGATCAAATTTACTTCAAAGTATATGTCTCATATTTAATCACTACAATTTCTTAAGGGGATCAAATACTTAAAAGTACATGTCTCATATTTAATCACAATTGAGATAATTAACTATTATACTTTAGAGAGACTCATCATAACAAATGATATAATTAAGTAGTAGAAATAAGGATGACTCATCATAACAATCACAAAAGCTATACAAAATAAATGTTAATATTAATATAATTTATGTTGTAATACGATGTCTTAAGGGGTCCTAATAGGACTTCTTAAGGGGATCAAAGAATTCAAACATGTCTCATGTTGGATCACAATTGATATGGGATCAAATAATTTGAACTACATGTCTCATGTTGGATCACAATCGATATAATTAAGTATTAGACTTTAGGATGACTCATCATAACAATTGATATAGTTAAGTATAAATATTTAGGATATGTCCTAATAGGACATATTAAGGGGATCAAATACTTCAAAGTACATGTCTCATATTTAATCTCAATTGATGTAATTTAGGATGACTCGTCATAATAATCACATTCTATACAAAATAAGTGTCAATGTTAATTTAATTTATGTCGTAATAGGATGTCTTAAGGGGTCCTAATACGATGTCTTAATGGGATCAAAGAAGTTCTCAAATTTTTTTGAAGTTGCCCAAGACAACCAAATTTAACAATAATACAATCAAATTTAAATTTTCAAAGTAGGAAAACATGCACATTTAACAAATAAAATATATAGAATATTGATTTTGATTTATAAAATTGTAGAGTATAATTGTGTATGTACAAGTATACAAACTTGTACAAAATGTGTAATTGTGTAATTTTGTACATGTACATATATGCCAACTCAAAACAATGTTTACAAAATGGCTATGCCATCTCAAGAAAATTTGAAACTTGTGGGGAATGTAGCAAGTCTTCACACCACCTGATATTAAAATGATACAAGCAATATCAATATATCATCAAAACATGTATTTTAATTTATATAAAACTATCTATATACACAACTTGTACCTGATTTACAAGTATTCCACACATGTGTATAGGTTGAATCTGCATCCTCTCCTTTTTGTTTCAAAGTACGAGATCAATGTGATGATGGCTTAAGGATACAAAAAAGGATAATAAATCAATTTTAACTATTAATGTACAAGCAATATCAATAAAAAATCAAAACATGATGTATTCAAATATATTTTAACTATAATTTCCTATTTTTACCAAGTATTCCATGTTGTCTAGATTGAATAGATACATGGGCTCTCCTTTTTTTCTCAAAGTATGTGATAAATTTGTGACGATGGCCTAAGGACATAAAAGGACAATTTACATCAATTTCAACTAATAACGCACAATCAATATTAAAACATGTATTTAAATATATTTTAACTAATAATTACCTATTTTTACCAAGTATTCCATGTTGTCTAGGTTGAATCGATACATGGACTCTCCTTTTTGTCTCAAAGTATGTGATGATGGCCTAAGGATATAAAAGGAGAAATTTAAATCAATTTGAAATAATAATGCACAAGCAATATCAAAACATGTATTTAATGTATTTAAAAGGATATTATAAAACTAAAACTATATTTACTTGTATTTACAAATTCCATTGTACCATCTACATCCTTTTTTTTTGCAACGCATCTATGATTGTATCATGCTCTTCCATAGAAATTGTCCATAGCTCTTTATTTGCAAGTCTTCCGCGATACCTCACTAGTTTTATTTTTTTCGCCACCACAAAATGTGAGTAGTGTATAATCTTCTTATGTGCTTCATAATCTTCGAATGCAGGCAAACCATTCTTCCTTATTAGGCATTTTCATAGCCAAGTTCCAACAACCACCACTGAACCTATTAGATAATGATAGCCATCATCAAAGAAGTTATCAAAAATTTCTTAAGGGGATCAAAGACATGTTATCAAAATTTTCTTAAGGGGGTGTCTTAAGGAGATCACCGAACATGTCGGATAATGATGGCCATCATCATCTTCTCGAGGTGCTAGTAACTTATGTTTAGCCTCCACACAACAAGCCAACCAATATTTTGTTTCCTCTTCATTCTCCTCATGTGCAACAATAGCATACACATGTCCTGCAAACAAAATTTGATTCAATAACTTACATGTGTCTATATAATTTGACTAATCTCTACATGCATGCATTCATATGTATATAAATAAATAAAAGCATTAAAAAATACTAATAAAGTGAAATAAAATGAAATAAATTGAATTAAATTACCTTCTTACATACATGATCTAAAACACGGTCATAGTCGTCTAATGCAAACACTTGATTATTGTCTTCAATTGTTGTTTCATATTGATCATGTGATTGTGCAAGTGTCAATGATCTTTGATTCCACTCTTCAACCCATTTTGTATTCTCACATGCTTCCCAATCTCTTGAAATAAAAAACTAACAACTAGTGCATTGTCCAAAAATACATGAACTTAAATAAAATAATTTCCCATTAGAACTTTCACAAAACAAACTTGATATAAACTCCTTTATTGTTTCAAGTGGCATATTAATACCACATTCCTACATAATAATAATGAAATTCAACATGAATTTTACAACAATATATTCATTTCTTATTAATATTTACATACCAAGGTTTACATTTTCAAAAGATCTTTGGTGTATTCTAATATTGCCAAGTAATACTAAATCATCACAAATATTTTTATAAAATTCAGTTTGTGTTGTATCTAATAGGTGTTTTGGATGAGGATCGTGAACTTTGGACCCCACTCTTAATTTTAAAAAATCTCTAGCATTAGATGATACCCTAGTATTATCATGCTAGTATTTTTCAATCAAAGATTTGATTTCAACATTCAGGTTCATGTCAAATCTCAGGAGTCGGCCACTAAAACTCCAATATTGGTTGATTCGATCATTTTCTATACTTTTTCTTCTCTTTGTTGCTCTTACCAATGTGTTAGGATTTATTTTTAGAATTTCACTAATATTGCTTACCATTATTTTATTTATAGTTGCTTTATTAACTATAGTAGTTGTTATAACTCGTCTTGTTGCATTCTTATCTTTAGATCGATTATTATTTCCAATAGAATCAATAACGCAACAATAGACATAGCATGTTTCAGTGATTGATATTTTCTTATTGGTTTAACAAAAATGCCTAACTTTTTCATTACTTTTCTCATTTTCCACATTCTCATTAATTGCATCATTAGTTGACATTGAAATTATATTTTTTTACGATAAAAAATTCTTTGTATAATCTATTGCCATGTGTTCTTTTTTGTCTCCAAGAAATCTTACTAGGAAGATTATCCAAAACATCTCTTTCAATTTAAAAATATATATTTTCATTTTCAACATCACATCCTGGATTTTCATTTTCAACTTCAAAACAATTTTCATTTTCATCAACAAAATGGTTTTCATTTTCATTTTCAACAACAAAACAATTTTCATTTTCATTTTCAGTAAAGGATTTTCATTTTCATTTTCAACACCAAAACTATTTTTATCTTCATTTCAACAACAAAACTATTTTTATCTTCATTTTCAACAACAAAATGATTTTCATTTTCATTTTTATTTTCAACTAAATGTCTAAAAGTTTCATCCATATGAATATTATCAACATCAACATCCTTAAATCCAACATCTTTTAAATCTCCTATAAACAAAGTTTCCATATCATTCAAATGTGGATTTGAGGATGTACCTAGATTTGTGCCTATTGATACATTCTCCATAGCTTTGGAAGGGGGATTTCAAGACATACCAAGAGTAGTTTGTATAATCGTATTAGTTTGCACATTCACCTCTTGCAAATTTGCATCATCTACATCCATGGTCTCGTCAATGTTTTTATCTTCAATAGTTATGGAATTGGATGCTTCAGCATTATTCATTGATTGAATCCTCAATCCTCTATCTCTTTGTCTTTTTTCCTCCTCTCTCTTTGCTTCAATTTCTTCAAGGGTCAATACCTTCATATCTTTCCTCTTATTACGACATTGTGATCCCATGATTAAAAAATTATGAAGTATGTACAAATGAATGTCAATAACTTGAAAGTCTTCCTTCTTTGTTCCTCCTTTAAACACATAGTAATTGAAAAAAATTCCACTCAAACACTACCTCAATTATTCCTCCTTTCAAAATTGAAATAAAATCTCAAGTTGAAGAGCTTCTACAAGACAAAAGTTGATAGAAAATAGTGAAATTATCGGTGTTGACCATACATAACAAGTTACAGAATCGACAGTGTACTTGTTTAAGAGTAACATAAAAAAATGATAAAAAATAACTTGGGATACCGTTTACTAAACGGGATCACGATTACTAAATGAGGTCCTAATCCATTTTGCAATGGATAGACTAATAAATATAAGAAAGGGATCTTGTTTAGTAAACAAGATCCCAATTTGAAAAAATTAAATTTTAGGCTGGTTTTTTCTCTGTTAACCACTTTGGGAAAAGGGTTGGGGACCTAAACCTAGGCTTTGAACCTAGTTTGACTTGCAAGTTGAAGGTCCTACCAATTTCACAAGAAAATAATGACTTTGGGCTTATGTTTGAAGACCTCTTTTGTAGAATTTTTTGACGAAATTAAAATCCATTATAGATGAGATAGTGTAGATTCCAAATATGTAATTTTTTTTACAATTGGATTTTTTTTCTATTTTTCAATTAATTTTTAATGAAACTGGCCCATAAACTTGAATTATCAAAGGTTTTTTAGTATTTTAATAACTTTTTATTAAAATATTTTTTTGAAAAAACAATTGCATGAAAGCGTACTTCAGATAATTCTTTTCAATGAATTTTTTTTTGAAAAAATGATAATTTTAGGTCATCTTATGCATGATGTACATGAAAAAATTTCAAAACAACAAATATGACCTATAAAAAATTATAAAAAAAAATAATCAATAAAAAATTATAAAAAAATATGGAAAGTGTACTTCAGTGAGTTATAAATTTTTTCCCATAAGGATTTAGAAAAATAAGATTATTTAGGTCAAAATATGGATGATGTACATGTGCATGGTATAGTAAAAAAAAAGTGACTTTTAAACAATGGTTTTTAGAAACGCCTATTGAAAATCAATTTGTATCATCTAGGTATTAAAATAAATTACATATTTGGAAACTAGACTTCAAGTAGTAAATTTTATGACCAGTGATTTGTTTAAGATTTCGTCTCTAAGTGCTTCAAATTTTAAGGTCAAATATGACAAATTCTAAAAATCGAGGAAAACACTTCTACTTTTTGGCCAAAAAGTGGACTCAACATTTCGCCAACACCCAGAGAGAGAGAGGGGGAGGGAGGGAGGGAGCAGGAGAGAGAAAGAGAGGGAGGGGGAGGCGGAGAGAGAGAGAGATAGAGGTAGTTCTTGAGAGAGAGGGGTAGAGAGGTAATTATTGAGCTTAAGGGGGAGATTCAGATAAATGGATGGAGATAGTGAGAGAGAGAGGTCTAGAGCATAAAGGATAAATAATGAGTGAGATAGAGAGAGAAAGTTGATACAACTTGCCGATTATTGAAATTTGACTTCATGATTACTGAAATTTGACAAGTTGATTACTGAAATTTAACCAAGTCTAAAAAATTATAAGATCTTCCAAAAACTAGAATTTTCATTATAACTCCAAGAGATCTAAAACCACTATCAAATATCCTAAAACTATATACCTGAAATATAACTTAAAGTATAAGAAAGTGAATGTCCATATGTAAATTTCAACTTATACTTAAATTTTTATTTCATGTATCTAGGGTTGAGGTGTAGGGTTTAGGGTATTCAATCTACAATTGAGGGTATCAATATAGAGGCATCATTCACATTTGATGAGCAGAAAATTTGGAACTTGCCAAACTTGGTTTGGGATGACCAAGCCTTAGGCTTGGTCATCCAAGTCATTTGGTGCTCGCCAATGCTCATTTTGGGGAAAAAATAATGTGGAATATTTTTTGTGTCATATCTTAGTGCACTTACCCCTATCCCAACTCCCAAAGGTATGTGGTGAGTAACTGCTTAGATAACTATTTACCTAGTGCACCCGCTAGAGGGTGGTTGGAGGTCTTATATAGGCTTCATGGTTTGTCTAGGGTATCCCTAATATACCACAAGGGTACATGAGTCTTAGATCCATGAACACTAGCCCATCTACAAATATGGGAAATAAGCATAAGAAAATATCCTTCAACTTGTGTCTTGATGAAATAGGGGCCCCAAAGTTGTGCCAAACATGATGATAGCTAGATTGGGTTACATGTTTCATTCCCCTTTATATACTCCCACTAGTTTTGTGTGTTTGAGGTTAGCCTCTAGGGTGATGAAAACCCTAGACATTCCTCCTGAAGGGGAATAAATATTAGGAACTTTTTATCTTCAAGATTACACAATGCATGAGGAGAGAGCATACATGAATCTAGTACTCCTTAGGTTTTAAAGGAAAATGAAGGGGAAAGTGTATAAATTTTGATCTCCAAGGTCACCCAAGGATGCAAGGGGAGGGTGTAAATTCAAAAATATCCTAATATGTAACAAACAATTAATTTCCCACTACTTTAATTATGTGCATTTAATGCTAGTGGGAAACAAGACCTTTGACTAGTGGTGCTACAAGAAGATATGTTAATATTTTCAATTTTGTTTGGACTTCAAATTATAATAAAGATACAAAAAAATCTTAGGGACAACAGAATAGCCAAACAAACAAGATTATCACATTAGACCAACTCAAACTAAAATCAAAACTATTGAAATGTGCATGAAATAGAACCACTAAACAATAGGTTGCATACACCATTTTACATATACATTTGTTGGACTATTAATACTCAAAAAAAATATACCTACCATAAAACCACTAACATAGGGGACATATGTGCTAAAATGAGAACATACCCATGTTGAAATAGAATTCCTACATAGAAAATAGTTTTGAGTTAGTCAACAAACAAGTCAATCTGATTTCTATTATGTTATAGGGGTAGGTGATGATTTTTATATCATCTACCCCTACAAAAAATATGGTTAGTCTGTTGCAAGTATGGATGAGCAAGGTGGTGTTGTTAATAATGTTGTCATTGATGTCAACACACTTCAGGTTATTGCAGAGAAAGGAATCAAGTGATTGCAAGTGGTACATGTATGGTTGAGATACTGTAGAGATGTTGTGAGTACATGGAGCTATCTTTATGGTGTTGCACGTGTGTTGATATGATGAGTTATCAATTGCTTTTAAGAAAATTAATTAATAGTGAAGACATAGTTGTGTGTGTGGTCTAAATGTCCTCGGGAAATTTTCTCTGCATTTCTTCTATGTTTATCCTATGCTTCTGTGAATCTGTAGTGTTATTTATGAGCATATTCGGGTGATATATCCTGAGTTATAGCTTCTGGTTTGATGAAGAGTGAGTGGTGTTCATTGGTTTGTGAATTGGTTTGACAGAGTTGTTTATCTGTGGACTAGGAGAAATGTTTATGCTCTACAGTCCTTTGATGGTTTGTCTCAGATGTTGCAGATATGGAAGAAGGTTAATAATGGTGTTATCTATGTTCTAGCAAAAGTGTTCATGGTTTGGTGCTTTGGAAGGCTTGTTCCAGAGTTGTGTCTGCACAGTCTGGTTGGACTAATGGAAATATTTTTGTGTATGGAAGTTGTTGCAATTGTTGCAGATTTATTTGAAGGTGTCTAAGAGGTGTTCCAGTGTTTGGTGAAGTGTTTTATATGATCCACGTGTTATCATCTTGTTACGAATGCATGTAATTCAAAGTTCATTGGTGTTTTCATTAGGTTTGGCCGACCTGGTGTCTACATGTTGCATGAAGGATACATATCAATTAAGGAAGCATGTGATTGATCCAAGATTTTTTGGGTCCTAGTTAGGTATGTATTTGGTCCACTCTCATTCTTATCCACCGTGGGAATGTTGATTCGATGACTTAATTTGTATTTGTAAAATGAAGAATGTGTATCTAACCTTGGAGAAAGTTTCTAAGGTTAAAGATGGTATAAATACAAGTCAATATGTTGTGAATAGAGAAGTGTGACAAGTGTGTGAAAACAAGTGCAAGAAGCAAAGTGTGCAAAAGTGAATCAAGGCAACAACTTTAATGTGTTTGACTCTTGAAAGCAATGAGTTGATGGTGTCTACAATCCTTGATTTAAGGTTGTGAATGTGTGGAACCTCTTGTGGTGGATTTTTTGTTATCTATCTTTATCTATAGACAATGAGCCTCCTTTTGGACAGTGAGTCCTATTTGTAGGCAATGAGCCTTATATCTAGATAATGAGTCCTATTTGGGCACTGCGTCGTTTGGTAGTGAGTCATTTGGTAGTGAGCCTTTGTATATGGTTTTGCATTACTATTATATTATGATTTAATCCTCACCATGGTTTTTCCCTTATAGGGTTTTCCATGTAAATCTGGTGTCTTTGGTATTTTCTTTTTGTTATCTGCATTTCATGTTTATACTTAATAATAGATTAAAGTGAATGTGGAATTGATTAAGATAAGAAGTGAATGTAATTAGATACAACTGAGTCACACCCCCTCTCATTTGTCTTCTACAATTCAACAATTGGTATCAAATCTTTGGTTCCTCAGAGAAGAGCTTAACCGCTTGAGGTGGATCTGATGGCATACAAGTTGTCAATCCTTGTGTTTGATGGAGTTGGCTATAGTGACCGGAAAGTGCAAATGAGAGGTTACCTGATCTCTCTTGGTTTCAAGACCTAGAAAGTTGTTGAGACAAAATATATTAAGCTGGCTAGTGGTCCTTCTTCTACAGATGAGATTTTTGCCTATGAAGAAAATGAAAAAGCAAGGTATACAATCTATAGTGCTTTATCTAAGATTGACAGAAAAAAGTTATTTCATTAGGCACTGCTTATGAAGTATGGGAAAAGTTGAAAGATATCTATGAAGGAAATGATAGAGTCAAATTATCAAAAAAGCTAGCAACAAAGCACAGATATGAGAACTTGAAAATGGAAGAAGGTGAAGACATTGCAAGCTACTTTCAGAGGGTTGATATTGCAGCAAATGAAGTCAAAAATCAAGGTGGTACTATGTTAGATGAAGATCTAATAGAGAATATTTTGATGACCCTACTAGAGAGTTACAATGACAATGTTTCAGCTATTGAGGAAGTACATGATCAAAAGAAATTCACTAAAGAATGGTTGTTTGGCACCTTGACTGCATTTGAGATGAGGAAGTTTGGAAAAGAAAAGGAGAAAACAAAAACAACCTTCAAATCCACTAAGATAGAAGATGATCCAGATAGTGATGGTTTAGAGGAATTGGAAGCAAACTTTACAAGGAAGTTGAAGAAAGGTACCAGTAAGTACAAATGTATGCTACCCATTAAATGTTTTAGTTGTGGAAATATTGGTCACTATACTTCAAGATGTCCAAATAGAGCCATACATAAAAAGAACAGAGATAATAAAGACAAAAAGGATAGAAATTTCAAAAAATTGTATTATGTTAGAGAAGATGTTGGAATTTCTGATGATGAGTCTGACTTTGAGGATGATAAAGATGAATTCTTGTTTCTATCCTAGGAGAATAAATTTGTGTCTACTAACCATGGAAGATGTGCAAGGGAATGTGGTTCGGAAAATAAGAAGGATGAGATGGAAGGTACTCTAGTTACTGCCTTTCATGCTAGACAAGACAAAGATTATTGGGCAATTGACAGTGGATGTTCAAATCATATGTCCGGAGACAAAAGTAAGTTCACCAAACTTGAAAAGTATGATCCAGAGGATTAGTCATGTTTGGAGATGATTCAAGTGCAAAGATTGTTGGAAAAGGAACAATTAGCTTTAATGGAAAACACAGTATGATGATGTCTATTATGTTAAGGGCTTAAGGCATAATCTTTTGAGTGTTGGACAAATGTGTAGCAAATGATTTAAGCTTGTGTTCTAGGATAATACTTGTGAGATCAAAAAAGGGTCCAAAACTGTGGTTGTTGCAGGAAGAACACATGGAAACATTTATTAGCTCAAGAGTGTTGATGGTCAGTGTTTTGTATCTCAAGTTAATAAAAGTTGGATATGGCATTGGAGGATGGGACATGTAAATTTTGACAATTTGATTAGGATCTATTCAAAAGAAGTTGTCAGAGATCTACCTAAAATCACAAAGCCTACCAATATTGTTTGCAGAAGTTGTCAATTGGGAAAACAAACAAAATTCATTTTTAAAGGAAAGGAACAATCAACTATCGAAATGTTGGAGTATTGTTGCAAGTATGGATGAGAAAGGTGGTGTTTTCATTAATGTTCTCATTGATGTCAACACAATTCAGGTTGTTGCAGAGAAAGGAATCAAGTGATTGTTGGCGGTACATGTATGATTGAGATATGGTAGAGATGTTGTGAGTACATGGAGCTATCTTTATAGTGTTGCAGGTGTGTTGATGTGATGAGTTATCAAGTGCTTTTGAGAAAATTAATAAATAGTGAAGACAGAGTTGTGTGTGTTGTTTGAATGTTCTCCGATAATGTGCTCTGCATTTCTTTTATGTTGATCTTATGCTTGTGTGGATATGTAGTGTTGTTTATGAGCATCTTTGGGTGATATATCCCAAGTTATAGCTTTTGGTTTGATGAAGAGTGAAAGTGGTGTTCACCGGTTTGTGAATTGGTCTAATAGAGTTGTTTTCCTGTGGACTGGGAGAATTGTTTTTGCTCTGTAGTCCTCTAATGGTTTGTCTCAGATCTTGTGGATCTAGAAGAAAGTTAATAATGGTGTTATCTATGTTCTAGAAAAAGTGTTCATGGTTGGTGCTTCGGAAGGCTTGTTCCAAAGTTACTATGTGTGTCTACATAATTCGATTGGACTGATGGAAAGAGTTTTGTGTATGGAATTTGTTGCAGTTGTTGTGGATGTATCTTAAGGTATCTAAGAGGTGTTCCAGTGTCTGGTGAAGTGTGTTATGTGATCCACATGTTATCATCTTGTTGCGAATAAGCATACTTCAAATTTCATTGGTGTTTTCATTAGGTTTGGCTGACCTGGTGTCTACACGTTACATGAAGGATAAGTATCAATTAAGGAAGCATGTGATTGATCCAATATGTTGTTTTGGGTCTTGGTTAAGTATGTATTTGGTCCACTCTCATTCTTATCCACTGCAGGAATGTTGAGTCACTGACCTAATTTGAATTTGTAAAATGAAGAATGTGTAGCCGACCTTGGAGAAAGTTCTAAGGTTGAAGATGGTATAAATACAAGTCAAGATGTTTTGAATAGAGAAGCATGACAAGTGTGCGAAAACAAGTACGAGAAGAAGAGTGTACGAAAGTGAATCAAGGAAGCAGTAATTTAATGTGTTTGACTCCTGAAAGTAGTGAGTTGATGGTGTCTGCAATCCTTTGATCAAGGTTGTGAATGTGTGGAACCTGTTGTGGTGGGTTTTTTGTTATCTATCTTTATCTATAGGCAATGAGCCTCCTTCTGAATAGTGAGTCATATTCGTAGGCAGTGAGCCTTGTATCCGGACAGTGAGTCCTATCTGGGCAGTGAGCCTTTGTATCCGGTTTTGCATTACTATTATATTTTGAGTTAATCCTTACCGTGGTTTTTCCCTTATAAGGTTTTCCACGTAAATCTGGTGTTTCTAGTATTTGCTTTTTGTTATCTACATTTCATGTTTCTACTTAATAACAGATTAAAGTGAATGTGGAATTGATTAAGATCAGAAGTGAATGTAATTAGATACAACTAATTCACCCCCCTCTCAGTTGTCTTGTGCAATTCAACATAGTCCTACTTAAATAGAGAGCATAAGTAAATTTAAAAAGTATGACAACTTAAAAAATCTACCCCTATTAGAAAATTGAATGTTGGATGATGAGAAAATGTTACAAATGCATTTGTAAAGTGTTAAACAAAAACTATTGAGTTGCAAATAAATACATTGAATTAGGGACGCATGTTTCGAACTATAACTTGTGAGTCAAAAACAAATGAAATTGATTAGTGACAAGGATGTGAGTCCCATTACGCATGCCAAAAATGTGTGTAAGTGAAAGTGATCATAAAAAAGAAACCTAAAGCAAGCTAAATTACTCAATAACTAAAACAAGCTAAATTGCTCAATAACTAAAGCAACTAAATTATTCAATAACTAATCCACATCTAATCATAACTAATAGAGGAGAAACCTAAAGCAAGGTAAATTATTCAATATTTTTACAACTACTCTACAAATCGTATGAAAATAAAATTTACAAAACACTCTAGATTGTTTCATTATTATTCTTTATTTTCTAATTGTCTAAATATAATATTTTGTCAAATAATGTTGTCTTGAGAATCTACAATTCCTAAGCTTTCTCCCTAGTTTGGCGAGGGCACGTGTTTCTAATACCACTCATTATGTGACGTGGAGGGGAAATCGCTTGGAAGATAAAGGAGATTTTTTTTATTGTAACTATTAAATATTAACTTCCTTTTCTATATTGCCAACTTAACGATAAAAAGAATATGAGACTTTTATCATCTTTCAAACACGTTCTTTTTTAACGCATAAATAAAATGCTTTTACAAATGGTGTTCATATCTCTTAATAAGGTGGCACTTCTAGCTTTCAAACAAAGCATGTATAAAATTATAAAACTTTTGTATGATGTCATAAGGCAAGGGAATAATTAAGGATAAGAGAAAACTAATATAAATATTTGCAAGGGGTATTTATTTGACAAATTGAACTTTTGGTGTGTTTTTTTTATCGAGACTTTTTATAAGGTGGATTATTATTAATTGATAAAGTTTTTCAACTTATTTTTTTAAGGATTTATTATTATTATTTTTATCTTTGTTTTTAAAATAGAGGAAATTCATGTTCAAAAATAATATTGTCTTTTAGACTAAGTTGATTTTTAATATGTTAAATTTAGGTAAGGGAGATCTTTTATATTTTCAAACTATTATATAACATTTCTAAGACTGAAATCTGAATTCTATGAACAATTATTTTTATCATTAGTTATGAATGTTATGAGGTGAAATTCATATTAATAACTTAAATTTCTAACAAACCCTGTAAATTATTTTTTGAAAGAACTATTCTCATTAGTCATGAACTCTCAAGTAAGAAATTTTAAAATGATTAAATTGTAATGTATATATGACAACTATTAACCCTAATCCTTTAACTAAGTGAAAAGTAATAGGTTATCTCTACTTGTAGCTATCTAATAGAGTTATAATGGTGTGATGGTGGGATGAAATTGAGCATATTCTATCACATCCCCACATTTAGAAAGTCTCATCAAGACATTGGCTTCACATTTCCATGGTTTTTTGTTGTATTAATTAAATATTTGTTTGTAAATCTGTAGGCTTATTAAAGAGAAGATGACCAAATGTGTAAGTATCTTAAATAGGAGAGGACAACAATGGTCCATGTGAGTAATCTTATTAGTTGCAATATAAGGATGAAAATGCCACATGTTATTCTTATAAATTTTAGGTGTTGAAAGAACCTTAAACATGAGCCTTTTTGTTTGTTTGGTTAGGTTTCTTTTAATTATGATTATGTGAGAAAAAACTTGCAAATTAAAGTTACTTAAGACTATGTCCAATCAACCTAATCATAATTTACAATCATAAGAGTCAAGACTATCAATTAAAATTGAAAACTAGAAAAAACACATAAAGTTGGAACATTCAAGAATTGGAAATCAATAAATAATGAATTTAACTATTAGAATCAAAGGACACTAGATAAGTAGGTTTGAATGCACCTACATAGAAAATTTATCCAAATGGAAAATATTTAAATTTAGATCATGATGCTACATGTGAAATATTGGAGTCACTAGACTTAAAAGGGTAAGGGGATCCTACATAAACAATTTGAGTAAATCCTTTAGTCTTTTGATCAAGCATGCACATTATTCCTACTTCCCACACAGGGTGAGGGAGAAGTAGTGGGCCCTCCATTGAGTCAACATGGAAGGATGAAAGGTAGAGTTCTACCATTTGTTGGCCATAAACTAGCTCTCAAACATGTATAGATGTTGTAGAAACACTTAGTTCCACATAAAATATTAGATTTTGAATTGTAATGAAGTTTTAAATTTTGTGTTTTTGGTTATTTGATTGGATCAAGGTCAACCAACAATAGCCTACCTAACCAAAGAGTAGGTATAAACTTAAAATTTGTTAGGGAACCTATTAACATATTATCTCAACTCATTAGAAATTCTCTCATGTAAGTCACCACTAGAAAGAGTGTAATTTGTATAAAAACTTAAGAGGTCTTGATAAACATGAATAACAAAGTGAAGGCAAGTTGAAGAGATGGAAAAGTTTCACTTGATAAATAAAATGAAAATAATCTACATTTGATTAGTCGTAACATCATGAGGAAGTACCCCAAGAAATTTCAAATCCTAATCTAGAAAAAAAGTATGAAAAATAATATGAAAACATAGTGGTCTTGATTTATTAACAAAAATAAGATAAATTAAAAAAATAGGAGTAGTTTCACATAATAAACTTCAAATTTTCTAAGCATGGATGGATCCCTAGGTGTGAAAAATATTTGATAGAATCTAGGCTAGAAAATCATCAAAATGGTGAGGTAATATCTAACTACTTCCACTATTAGGTCCCTTTCACATATTTTTATTTAAGTTTACTTAGGATAAACATTGGATCTTATCACTTTATGTCTCAAATCATAAGATTAAGAAACTTGTCATAATATTATGTTGTGTTTTTTCATTTAATACTTGTTTCCTAGGTCATTTAATATTAGTTGTCTCATGTCATAGGATTAAGACACTTTTAATGATCTTGTCTAATCCTATGTCTCACTTTCACCTATATAACCAAGGGTCTCTCACACTTTGTACATCCATTCTATTTACATTCTTTGATAGGAATACAATTTATTTTAGTCATATTGATCTTCTAAGTATCTTGCGCTTTCCATAGGCCTTTAAATCTTTGGTCGATATCTCCATAGATAAATATTACATGGTATAAAATCCTATTGAGTGCCTTTGGTTAGTCGTTTAGGATATCTTGAGTGCGGATTTTGTATTTTTTTGAAACATTGAGTATGCTATTCTCTTGCATCCTTGGATGACTTGTAGAATTAGAAATAATGTGATAAAAATACCAAATTTTACAAGGTTCCTCTTTTGTCTATGTATTATAGGTGTATTTTAGAAGCTTGTTGGATCAAATTTGAGCTCACCATTGTGTCCAGAGTGCCTAAGAAAGTAAAATTTGTCTTTTATTTCATCCTAGTTGGATATTAGAGGATAGATCTACAAGTGTTTGAATTTGGGTGTTGGTTGCTAGATCCAAAAGGTAGCTATATTTTAAAACCATTTTAGGTCAAATCCAACCATGCCATTACACTCAAAAGGCCCAAGAACCTATAGATTGAATTTTCAAATCATTAAAATTAGAGCACTTTGTCTCAGGCCATTAAAGAAAATGTATGCCTCCTCTGACTATACAGATTCAATGCATGGAATATTTTACAGTATATTTCCTACCATTAGTGTTTGCACTGTTCATTTGCAGTATGGATCAATATTTTTTAAAAATTATGTTTTTTAATAATTTTAAAAAATATATATATATATAATAATAAAAGTATAAATAGATGTGGGTACTATAGGGTACCTAATAGGGTACCTACATGGTAGATCCTATTAGGCATTATAGTCTGCAGGCCTACCATGGTTGGTAGGGATGTACCACCCACCTGCCATGACTCTTGGTCGTGATAGGTGATGCTGTGCCCTACCAACACCCCCCACCCTCATCCTCACATTAAATAAATAAAAATAAATTAATAAGGTTTTTTTAGCACCAATATAAGCTACCCCACTTTAGAAATAGTTGTAACAAGGTGTATTGAATATACTAAATCATTGTTTTTGTACCAATTCATTTTGTAGGTTTAAGTTCAATTGCTCACATGCCAAACAAATTTTTCAAGTATGGTTTTCAAAGAGAAAATAGAATAATTAGTTTAAATAGGTTCTAATCTTTGGTGCTTTTCTCAATAGGTACTTAATGTCATGTACATTAGAAAATCAATTTCTAACATCATTAACAATATATATTTTATTTAAAATATAACTAAGTATCACATTTTATTTATTTATTTATTTAAATTAAATATTACATTTAGTATTTCATTCAATCTCTTTATCCCAAGGTAGATTCATTTATCATTGTGAATTAATTAACTACTCTAAGATATTTATGTAAGGATGTGATTTGTTCCTTCATAGTTAGAATAGTATACCTCTTGATCTTATTCAAGATATTTTTAGCATGTGTTGATGTGAAAAATAAGGAGAAAGATCAATATATTGAAACTAACCACCAAAGGGGATATTTATACTTATAAAGAGTTGCATGACATAAATACTTAAATAAATGCTAACAATATATGGATTGAATAGGGAGTGATCTTGTAGACACCTAAAATTGACACATTATCAATTACCTATTTACCCATCTAATTCCTCCTTAATTGATTGAATAAATCCATATTTATCCAATTAATAATCTAATTTGCATCCTCATATTAATTAAATAATTTATTATTTAATTAATGAAATCATTATTTGTCACTATTCACTCCCACCCATTTCTAACCTAAATCATTTATTCAGTCTTCCTCTTATAGTCCACCTTAGGTAAATGAATTTAAATATTGTTTACCTAAGTACCTCATTCCCATTTCAAAAATTAGATAAATATTTCTATTTATTTAATCCCCTTTTCCGCCACTTTCCATTACTTGTGATCTAAAACCAATTAGCTCCTTAGCCCCTTAATCCCAAACTTACACAACCAAATCTTTGATTTGTTCTATCAAATCCCCCACATCCTCCAAGGTGTACAAAGGAATGAGTCCTTCCTACATAAGAGTATGGGCCTTGTACATGTGACAAGGTATTTTGTACAAGTCACATAAATCAAAGTAATGTATTATCCCTCAAGGGTACTCCCAAGTATCATTTCCATCTTGACCATCCATATTTTTTAAAGGGAATCTCCACCATAGATTTCCCTTTAATCTTGGACCCCTCTTTATCAACCAACCATTTGAGAACACTTGTTCTCCTCTTATTCTCTCAATGGTCTCAAAAAATTTGAGACCTCGATCTCTACTATTGATCTCATCCATCAAATCATATAGCCTACAATTTATAAATTGAGGCTAACTCTAGCCATTGTCATCAAGCCTTAAAATATGTTTCAAGTGAAGGTAATCAAATCAATAATCCTTGAGCACAACCACTATAACATGGTGCAACAAGGGTTAATTTTGTTAGGAAATAATGCATCAATACCCATATTCTTTAATTTATTTCCTACATAACCCCATGAGATAAAATCATGCATGAAAGTAACCATAATGCATAGATCAAAATAGACAAGAAAAAATATAACACAAGATATACCCTAGGAAAACCCTCAAGAGGGAAAAAACCAGCCTCTAAAAGCATCCACACCCCATCTATTATTTAAAAAATAAACAATACATGCACTTACAAGAGTTTCCATCAATACCTCTGAAGAATCAAGCCTCCCCAATACATCCTCCATGTGTCCAGGAATGAATCCACACATCCCATGCCATGCTTCATATATGTACTCTTCAGAAAGAATCGATAATGATAGCCCACTCACCCAATCAACCTTAACCACTAAACATGTGCTTGATTTTATAGACTCGAGCTCACACAGATACAACCAAGAGGTAAGATAAAACCATGTACCACAAAACCATGTGAATACAAAACCATTAACCCCTCATTTAATATTGTGTACTAGTTTTTCACTTTATTAAATATCTTCCCAATATTAAATTATTATCTTATGTCTCTCACGCATTAAATAATAATTAACCCAATGTTAAAATACAACATAAAGTGGTTCCCAAATAATTACCTAGTGTGATTAACCACACCTCCTAGGTGCATCACAACCAAATAATTATTTAAGTACAATATAATATAATATTTTATGTAATGGTGTACAACACCATGTCCCAAAATTCTTCCACTTGTTGTATACATTACATAGGGGATCAATCAATGAAATCATAGCTATACATGAAACTACATGAACCTACAACATGCTATTATGCTCCATCAAGATACCTAAAATAAAACCAAAAATGACCCCCATCTTAAGAAAGAAATGTTGAATAACTAGAATATTGAGAGGGGGGTGAATCAGTATTCCATTAAACCAGTAAGCTATAAAGCATCCAATTATTAAAGCATATTTAACTACAAGAAAGAATGAAGACATTGAAAAAGAGCATGACACCATAAGACACATCAACACTAGATTTTTATGTGGAAACCCCAAAATGGGAAAAACAATGGTGACAATTAGCTCACAATATAATATATACAGATATAGAATATTACAAGGGCTCACTGCTAGGACACACTGTCCTTAAAGGCTCACAGCCTGAAATAGTTTAACAAAATAGAGTATGTCTCACTACCAAGAGATGAACTGAGATAGACTGCACCTTCCTTGTGTTGGAGTTCAATTCCGATGAAGCACAATATATGAAACACTTCTTTGCAAGTGTATACAACACATCTATTTTCTTATTCATACAACTTCACACATTTTCAATTCTTGATCACTCTAGTATTTCATCACACACACACACCTCTTATCTCCCCTTCGCACTCAATCTCAAAAGAGTTCACATATATATATCGTATATAATCAAGTACATCAATTAGGTCAACTTGATTAAAGTAACCTCATTTCAAATCAAAACTAAGGTTGTCAACCTTAATCCCCAAAAACACTTTCATCTTCACATGATATTAGGCAACATGAACCTGTGATAGATCCATTTAACATTCATAGAACATATTTAAACTCCTTAACACCAATTCATAATTAGGTCATCCAGGATTAGACCTAAAACATCAAACCTCCAAACGCATATGCAATTCATCAAACATGTAACACAAAATCTTGTTAACACATTGAATTATTCTTTAGATGACACTAAAATAATTATTTGCAACATTGTAAGACAAAATAATTAAACCTAAGAAAATGTGGAATCTCCCATATCAATGCACTATACATAACCTTCACTGTAAACTTCAGATCATAACACTATCATTCATATCTTCTATATGCCTTCACATAACATCACAAAACTTTGGTGTAAGATGAATCTTCTAGAATATGGCTTGTAAGTGTTGTCATTGACGACAACCTAAGTCATGCATCCGATCTACAATATAGTTTTGGTTTATATCGACAGAATAAATTGAAGAACAGGGCATCCGGTTAAAGGCTTAAATGTTGATTTGAATACCTCACCAGACTATTATTTTGATTTTTGGATCTTTGTGGAAGTTTTTTTGATGTTTGTATTGCATTATTCGAAAGATATGTTGATGTGCATTCACTGGTATACGATCTAGGAGATCCAGTGCACTTGGTTATCTGTGCTAGAAGGATGACCTAGAGAATATAGTAATCACAGATGTATAAGGAGTAATTAATTAAATTTTTTCATGCTTGATTATGTTTTTATTGGGTCCTCTCTTTGTCTTAACCGACTTTGGATGATTCACATAAAGAATTAGTGGTGGATCTAGCCAACAGTTGTAAAGAACTTAATGTATTATCAATTTGACATGTGAATGTTCAAATCCTTTATAGTGGATATATATATGAGATCGGTTTTATCATTCTGATATGGAGGTAGATAAGTGAGAAAACATAGCAAATGTGTGGTACGAAATCCAACAGATTAATGTTGCAATTTTTTTATGTGATGCGAAGAGCAGAAAACTATAGAGTAGAGCAGAGCGAAGTGCAGAGTCAGAAAAGGGATCCAAAATCTAATCTATGAGCTTCACCGGAACTATAACCTAACATGAATAGATGCTACTATCTTAGTTCATCCTTCAGATGGTTTTAATCTAAACTTTTGTAAGGAAGTGAGCCTTCCCTTTTGAGCAATGAGCTCTAGGCAGTGCACCTGAATGCAAGTGCATTCTCTTTTGTAAAACTTTATTTGAGTACTCAAATTATGGATTAACCTCCACTGTGGTTTTTCCCCTAACAAGGTTTCCACACAAAAATCCTTGCGTTATGGTGTTATGAATGTTTCATTTGAATGCTTTCATCTTTCTTTTAATGTGATGTTAGAATGGTTTAAGTTTCAGATTAATAAAGTTAAGTTTTTCTTAACACTGATTCACCCCCCCCCCCCCTCTTAGTGTTCCTTTGAGTCCAACAATTGGTATCAGAGCTTCTGGTTCCTTGGAAGAAGTTTTGCAGCTTGAGGTGGATCTTGGAATGTGATGGACTCTGGTAGTCTTCAATAGCAGCTTTTGGTGGCACTTGATGATGTTGATCAATCTAAAGAAGAAGTCCAAGAATTGAAAGAAAATCTTAGGGATGCTAAGAAATTCATTCAATCATTGAAGGAGCAGATTGTTAAATCTAGGGATAAAATAAAGGATCTTTGTCATTAGATCAAGAAAAAAGAGAGTGAAAACATGGATGATGCTCACCTGAATCAGACCTTGAAGGAAATAATTGAAGAATGTGAAAAGCTTGCCAGAGAAAATGCTACCCTAAAGCATGAGATGGAATCTATTGTGATGAAGCTGGCTTAAGAGATTAAAGAAAGGAAGAAGAACGAGGAGAATCTAGCCCAATACCTAAAAGACAAATCTGATGAACAAAGAAGAATAAATGAAGAATTCACTCAGCTAGAAAGAGAACTGCAATGATCTAGAAACAATGAAGAAGAACTTGGTAAGCAGATTGTTATCCTCATAAATGAACTTACCACTGCAAATGAATACAAGAATTTTAAGATCAGTTCAGTGAAGCTTGATGATCTAACTTGAGGATAGAAGAGTGGAAATGATAAGACGAGTCTTGAATATGAAAAAGGAGAAGTTTCTAGACTCGGACAGAAGAATTTCAGATAAGGAAACCTAATAAACAAAGGTGGAAGGTATCTGGTAAGACAACCTAATGCCCAAAAAATTAATGGATACCATTTTGCTTGCAATAAATTCGGCCATATGGCTACTCAGTGTATAAGTAATATGAAATCAAGAGATTCATCATTTTTTGGTCAGTGTTTCAAATGAATGTAGAAATGTGTCAAACTACTATGTCAATAGAAAGAATGTTGAATGTTACACATGTGGAATAGTTGGACATATTTCTAATCAATTTTGATCAAGAAGAAATCAATGGAATGATTGGTTTGGACAAGGAAGTACTGTGTGCTACAATTGCAATAAGTTTGGTCACATTGCAAGATTCTGAAGAAACACTACTATGGATAGAAGAGGTCTAGTATACAAGGGCAAAAATATACAAGAAGATGACAAAGGAAAAGAAAAAGTGACTGCAGATGAGATAAGAGATGAGATGAAGAAGACATGGGTAAGGAAGAATGAGTCTGAAGCTAGAAATGGTTATGTACTGGAACCTGCTTCCGATAATTCTTTTGGTAAATGATTTCAGACCACTGACCTAGGGGGGTTTTTTCAAGAAAATATTTCCTCCCCTATCTGTAGATGGTATCAAAACACGAAGAATGGTCAAGAAGGTGTATTTATGATATGCATAGGTTTTGGAGAACTTTCACAAGGAAATTCAGAGAATTCATAGGTCTACAGAAGAATTTTTCTGTCATTGTTTGAAAAAATAGAGCACCCGAAAAACTTAGGGCAAACACATTTATTTCAAATGTGTGAGCTATAAAAGTCAAGTTGGAATTGTCATTTGTCACTTTGCATCAAAGAAGAAAAGGAGAACACTCAGTAGAAGAATTTGGAAGCAGTAAAATTGATTCATCAACAATTCTCAAAATCTATCAAGTATTTCAGTTGTTTTCAGAATCTTCATATAATTTGGTGTGTAGTTGTTAAAGCTAAGTGTGAAAAGAAAAATGGAACAAATCAAAGGGTCAATCATTTTGGATAAATACAATAGTGGAAAGATTAGGTCCATGAGGAATTTTTTATTACCCAACGAATTGAAAAAATTGAGAGAAGTCAAACATAGGAATTTGGATATTTGGAATGAGTTTTCATACTTTGAGAATGCGGAATTTGTTAATTTGGAATGAGTTTTCATACTTTGAGAATACGGAATTTGCTAAATTCATCTTGAGTAGATTGCATGATGATACTTTAACTTTGGACAAACCCTACATCATTTCAAAGGAGGTAATTGATAATTTGACTGGAGTATGCAAAGATAAAGATATACTGAGGAAGAAATCCATTTGAAATAAAGAAGTTGAAACCCTAACCAGAATAATAAAAGATCAGAGGGCACTGATAATTGTGAAAACCAAGAATCCTGTTACAAAGTACGTTGCGCACATAATTTTATATAAATTCTTTTTCAAAAATTGAGAAGGAGCGACCTCATCTGGTGCAGTCTATATTTCTCATAAAATGATAATTGAAGGTCAAGACTTTGACCTGTGTGGATTGATAAAGGATCATTTAATGGAGAATGTGCAACTAAAAAAAGATACAGGCTACCCTTTTAGGTTTGGTACTCTGATTATATGTTTAGTAATTTATTTCTTGAATTGTTTGCCAAAAATCAACAATGTGGTGTGGAAAGAAAACAAACCGGTATGCAAACAAATATACTCTTATTCTAAGAGCTTGGCTGATTGGGATCAAAAATTTCAAAATTTATTTAATAATGTGCTTGGAAAGTGTGGTTCAGACAATATTTCCCTTTCGGTAAGAACAATTGAAGTTAGTTCCTCTTCTAGTGGCATAGAGAAAAGGTAGAAAAGAGAAAAAGAAATTGTTGAATACAACCCTCCGGAATGCAAATTTCCTAGAATTGAAGGAAAAGGTAAAGAAAAGGAAATTTTGGATATTCTAGATGAAGAATCTGATGAAGAAACTAAGGATCCACAGAGAAATGAATCAAAACCAAAAGAATTCGGGAGCTACAATCTAAACACACCAAAGTTCAATTCACCAAGAACACACTTGTTGATACTTTTTGGAAGGTGGCGGATCTAACTGAAAGCACATTGGAGTAGATGGTGGAAATCCTAAGGAAAGGTGAGAAATTGGAGGAAGCAATTTCAATTCTAGAATCTTTAACTGAAATTGTCAACAAAACATCGAAATTTTTTTTTTTGATCATTATCAATGGGATCACAATAGATGCTTGGAAGAAGTTCCTTCCGTAAATGAAGAAAAATCATAAGATAATTTTCTAAAGTAGCAGTCAATTGTTTTCAGATTTTTGAAGTTTTGGTCTAAGGGGGAAAATTGTCGGCATATATATTCTGAAGTTTTGGAGATTTTGAACACATGTTTTTTTATTTTTGGCATATGGTTTCTATGCTTTGTCATTGATGTCAAAGGGGGAGAGAGTGCAGTGAAAAATATCTCATCAATCCTAGGGGAGCTATGTTTTGAAATATTTTGAAGCATAGGGAGAGAGTATAGTTTGGCAGCGTACTTATAATGATTCTGACACTTAGTCATTTTTTACTAAGTCTTTCCATCAATGCCAAGGGGGAAGATTGTTGGAATATGGCTTGTAAGTGTTGTCATTGAAGATGACCTAAGTCATGCATCCAATCTACAATATAGTTTTGGTTTACACTGGCAGACAGTGTGAAGAATAGGGCATCCGATTAAAGGCTTAAATGTTGATCTAAATACCTCACCAGACTATTATTTTGAGTTTTGGATCTCCGAGGAAGGTTTTTTTATGTTTGTATTAAATTATTCGAAAGATATGTTGATGCACATTCACTGGTATGTGATCTAGGATATCCGGTGCACTTGGTTATCTATGCTAGAAGGCCGACCTAGTGAAGATAGTAATCGTGGATGTATAAGGATTAATTAATTAAAAAAATTTATGCTCGATTATGTTTTGTTTGGGTCCTCTCTTTGTCTTAACCAGCTTTTGAGGATGCACATATATAATTAGTGGTGCATCTGGCTGATAGTTGTAAAGAACTTAATGTTTTATCAAGCCGACATGTGAATGTTCAAATCCTTGATAGAAGATATATATATATATATATATATGAGATTAGTTTTATCATTCTGATATGGAGGTAGACAAGTGAGCAAACATAGCGAATGTGTGGTGTTAAATGCAAAAGAGTAATGGTGTGAATTTTTCTATGTGTGATGCGAAGAGTAGAAAAGTGTAGAGTCAGAAAAGGGATCTAGAATATAGTCTATGAGCTTCACCAAAACTATAACCTGGCATAAATAGATGCTACTATCTCAATTCATCCTTCAGATGGTTTTAATCTAAAATTTTGTAAGGCATTGAGCCTTTCCTTTTGAGCAGTGAGCTTTAGGCAGTGTGCCTGAATGGAAGTGTATTCTCTTTTGTAAAACTTTATTTGAGTACCCAAATTGTGGATTAACCTCCACCGTGTTTTTTCCCCTAATAGGTTTTCCACACAAAAATCCTTGTGTTATGGTGTTATGAATGTTTCCTTTGAATTCTTGCATCTTACTTTTAATGTGATGTCGGAATGGTTTAAGTTTCAAATTAATAAAGTTAAGTTTTTTTGAACACTGATTCACCCCCCCTCTCAGTGTTCCTTTGAGTCCAATAGAATCTTTTAATCACAAGCCTATATGTACAAATTCTTGTAGATATATCTTTCTTTGAGGTGGAATCAAAATCCAAAAACTAGACCAACTGAACTAGTAAATAAGAAGAATGTTGTTTCCCAAACTACTAGCAATAGTATATTTCCAATAGTAAGGCCTAGTCAACTGAAATCTCATCAATAGATACAAATGATTTTGAGATAGACCATAATATCAGCTTCTGAAATAATCTTACAAAATGAGATAGTCCAAAATGAAATATTGGATCAACAGACTTCCATTACCAAAGCAGCAACTAAACTATACAAGTAGTGTATAACATTGACAATCATCCAAATCCCATTGTTTAACATCCATGACAATCTTCCAATTTCCAAAAATCTCCCCCTTTGTCATTGATGGAAAAACATGATGTGAAAACCATAAAAATTCATTCTCATCTTTTTCACTTTTATCCCCAAAAACTTTTCCAAAAAAAAAACTTCTAAAACTTTAACAGAACTTCTCATTCCCTACGCTTTTCACATTTCCTTCTCTCCCCCTTTAACATCAATTGAAAAGGATAAAAAGGTATTGAATGCCTTAACAATTTCTAATACATACCTGAATTCTCCCCCTGAGGAGTACATCCAAGATAGCATGTGAGAGTAATCAACCGGAGGTAGTTGTTTCTTGAAGTTTGCTAAGAGTGTCTATCCAAGAGGATTTTCCTTCATTCTAAAACTTCTTTACTTCTGATAATTCTCTCCATAAATAGTTAAGATCAACAAGGATGTCCTTTCCTTCAACCAAAGTCCCAGGACAAACTTTTGAGTTCAAAATTTTATCAACCAATGAGAGAGCATAATATATAGGTGTACACTTAATCCTGATTAGATCTTTGAGCATACCATATTGTTCAATCATCTCTGCTTTCTCCTTATATGAAGTGAGATATTCTTCATGTGGTTGTTTTAATCTGTACCAGGTTTGATCATTTAAATCAAGAGTTGGATTAAAGGTGTTGGACACATATTTTATTTGAGACTCTATAGTGTCCTCAACAACCTTGAATCTTTGAACAACATCAGGCCATGTCCAACAAAAATAAAATAAACTTATGTCCACTTCCTCACACTCTTAAACCTCTTTAAGACTATCAAGTGCAGTGCAGTGTGTAGATTTGCATCTATCTACAATTTCCAACAATTCTTTTCCTTCAACTCAAGTGACTGTATCACTTATAGCTTGACTCTTCAATTCCTTGAATCTGTCAGTCAATGAATTTTTTATTTCTACAATGGCTTAAGAAGAACTAGTAACTACTCTGGGAACAATCTGAAAATGTGCCTTTGTCCTTGCTAGCTACTTAAGTCTCCTTAGATATGGCTCAATATGAGCAAGAAATGCATGTACCTTAGTGACTTTTCTCTTCTCTTTGGAGGTAACCATTGATTTACTAGAGACAAACTCAGATTTCTCAAGATTTTTTTGAGCTAATTCAGTGTAGGTTCCAAATCTAGGTTTATTGGGATCTCTAGGATTGTTGATTAGCATTTCAATACAACCAGTGGCATAGTCCTTTTCAATTTCATACCCCAGCTCAGGAATCCATGTGATCCTTGATTCAACTGCCTTGATAATGCAGCTATGAGTGGTTACCCAAAATGTTATACCATCCTTATAATTTGTAACTAATTCTCTTGGAACTCTCCTTCTGTTCATTCTTCTCTTAAAATTTCCAAAGGATGCAGCAAGAGCATCTCCTTGTGCATCCAAATCACCAATATTTCTCATTATCTCTCCAATCTGATGAGCTATCAGTTTGGTATTTTCCCAAACAACTTCTCCTATTCTAGGAACTTTTCTCATGAAGTAGAAGGTTAGGCATAATATCAATGTTGGGTGAAGCCACAATAGTGGTTTACAATTCAAGTGAGGAAGGAAAAATCACAAAAATGAATACATGGCAAAAAACTTGATTTTAGGGGTTCGTACAAACCTATTGGTTCGAGCGAACTCATAAGGGGTTCGTTCGAACTAGGGTTCAAGCAAAACTTTTAAATTATTTCCCACCCAAAAACCCAAAAAAATCCCTTATGGAAGGGTGGTTCGCTTGAACCCCTAGGGGTTCGTAAGAACCCCCCTTATTCCTCATCCCCCCCTGAAACACAAAAACACCTAAATTTTAGTACTTCGAAGCTGAAGTTGAGGATGAAAATGGAGGAATCTTCACAAACCCAACTAGAATCAAGTATTCCTCAGAACGAGCTATCCAACAAATATAACTTTAATATGTTTTGGTTTTATTATGTATTTGTTTTTTTAATTTTATTAAACATAGGTTTTTCATCGAAAATGAAGGTCTTTTTTCTGCACATGTGGAAAAATCAAAAAAAAATGAAAAAATATGAGTGCACCAGATATTGAAGTCCTTGATCCAACAAAAAAAATAAAATTGAATTTTGATATATACAAAAAAAGTTACGTGTTATACGGTCGCGTTATGTCTGAATTGTAATTAGTTTGACTTTGAAACTTGATTAAAGAAAAAATATTCAATAAAAAACTATCTAACGAAGTGGAAGCACTAGATATCAGAGTTACAAATCTAAATTTGAAAGAATTAGAATTTTATCCCTCATGGAAAAAAGTTATGTGTTATACAGTGTGCATCACTTTTTAAAAATGTTGTTTTCTGAAATAAACCAATTTTCATGGGAGATGGAAAAAAAAGTGCAATCTGATTCCAAACATTTTGAAAAAAATATTTTTAGAATCTACAAAAAAAAATGTGATGAGACTCTAGTTTGCAACATCTTCAAATTCCTCATAGTTTAGCCCCTATAGGTGCCCGAATGTGAAGATTGAGTTAAAAATAATAATTCCAGTGTCCAGTTTGGCCAAAAATTGTAAACCACTATTGTGGGATCACCCTGTTCCATATCTGAAAGTACATTTATTTTTCTTAATATCATTCAAATTTTCCAATAGTTGTTGTCAAAGCAGCTCCCAAAGATCATATGTTGTCCTCTTCTCAACCATTTCTATAGCTAAATCAATTGCAAAGGTAGAGACATTATTATTACAAAAAATCAAATGTGAAATGACCAAACCTGCATATTGGATGGTCGAATTAGTAGTTCCAGTACTTTTGTTCTTCATTAATCCTTTTCCTTTGTCAAGATTATGTTCAGGAGTGGGTTTGGTGAATAATAACCCAGTAACATCACCAATTGCTTCTCTAGATACCATATGTGAACCATCAAGCCACACAAATTTATCATGAAATCTGCGAAGAGCTAGTCTAATGCACCTCTCTTCATTCCTAAAGTTCAAAAATTGATGCCACATCTAATTTCATCTCTGTAAGTACATTTTTTTTCAATTTCAAGGTAGAATCATTTCCACTCAATTCTTTAGACCACAATATATGAGTTTTTCCATAGATAGGTTCTTTCAATTTTCCATAATATGCATTCCAACATCTTCAATTGGAGTAACTCCAAGGGGAACATCTGAAAATGCACCCAAGGGGTCAATTTCCAGGGTTTTAACATGATACATTTTAAGTTGTGTTTTTGGTCTCATTGAATTGTCTACTACTCGAGATATATCTGTCACATTCAATCAAATTCAATGAACAGTTTAGAGGGAATGTATAGCAATGACTTACCTCTTCTTTGCATGCTAATACCAAACACTGAGTTTTTGTGGTATGGAAATGCTTTGGTTTCTTCAAACTTCCTCTGCACGCTTCTTTTCTTCCACAATTACCTTTCAACGAATGAGTTTTCTTTACATACTTAAATTTATTTCTTTGATCTCAAATGCTTCATCAATAAATGCTTTAGAATGCAAGTATATGTCCTCGAAAATAGTGTAGACTTCCATCTTTTCAAGTTTTCTAGAATTAATTCTTCACACATGTGCACCTACAAATTCCTTTTGCGTGAAATCTGAATTCATTACCTTAATAAATGCATCTATGTCACAATATGACATCATATATTGACAGGGGTGTATTAAATTTTCTGATTACTTCTCCCCCTTAGCCACTACCTGATTTAATTTTTGATGGGATTGTTTGCACCAGGGGATGGAATGTAGATTAAAAAAATTGATTCTCCTTGCTTTTTAGGTTCTTCTTTTCTTCAAATCCTTTCCATTTCCTTTTTAACTTCTGTCAAATCAATCTTAATGATTGGTTCATATCTCTTTTCTGGATAGTCACTTTTCATATTTTTGCTTCTATAGTCTCTAGCAAAGTGTCCTGAATTGTTGCAATTATAATAAACATTCTTCCATCCAAATTATCCTTTATTCAATCTATATTTGCATTGGTTAGCCTTGTGTCTAAATGAATTGCAGTGATAACAGTATTCAATGAATGGATAAATTATCTTGTTCAACTTCTGACTTCGGCACTCTATAGATTTATGTCCAAACTTCTTGCTTTTGAAACATTGATCGGAGAATGATAATGCATTTTGATTCATTCCATCATTCTATTTTACTATATTTTCACAATCTCTTGCACTATTTCCAAATCTATTGCAAGAATAACATACACCATTAAAAGAAAAGTACCTTTGATCATTAGGTTGTTTGATAGGATTCCTTCTGGTGTTTCTTCTTTGATTCTTGAACTGTCTACCATTTCTTTGAGTCTTCATTTGATTGTCAACTTTTTCAGGTGATTGATTTTCTTTTGAGCTTTGTCCTTCAAATCTCAAACCAATTTTGTCATTACATGGTTTTTTTCCTGCAATCAGTTCATCCAACATTGTATAACTTGTTAAAAATTTATCCTAATGTCTTCTTGCCTTTTCCAGATCCAATTTCATAATTACCAATTCTTGTTCAAGCTTGGAAAATTCATCCATCTTCCTTGAATTTCAACTTTATGATAATCTTCATTTTTTTTTCTTTTCTTCGAGCTGCTCTTTTAGTTGAATGGTGATATCCTCATCTTCTTTCTCCAATTGATCACTTACTTCTCTATATATTTCCTTCAGCTTCTTAATACACTCATTTGCTTCTTTTAGCCTTTCCTTCAAATCTTCATTTTCGTTTATATGTTCAACAGGGATCTCTTCTAGAGGAATAAGATTTTTTTTATCTTCCATGTATTCAAATTTTATGACCTTCCTCAAGTTGTTAGACTTTTACAGAGGAACCAAGCTCTGATACCAATTGTTGAATATCTAGAATATTGAGAGGGGGGGGTGAATCAGTATTCCATTAAACCATTTAGCTATAAACCATCCAATTATTAAAGCATTTTTAACTGCAAGAAAGCATGAAGACATTGAAAAGAGCATGACACAATAAGACACATCAACACCCTATTTTTATGTGGAAAACCCAAAATGGGAAAAACCCATGGTGAGGATTAGCTCACAATATAATATATCCAGATATAGAATATTACAAGGGCCCACTGCCAAGACACACTATCCTTAAAGGCTCATAGCCTGAAATAGTTTACAAAATAGAGTATGCCTCATTACCAAGAGATGAACTGAGATATAATCCACCTTCCTTGTGCTAGAGTTTAATTTCAGTGACGCACAGTATATGAAACACTTCTCTACAAGTGTATACAACACATTTGTCTGCTTATTCATACAACTTTGCATGTTTTTAATTTTCGATCACTCTAGTATTCACACACGCGCGCACACCTAATATCTTCCCTCCTCATTTAATCTCAAAAAAGTTCACATATATATATATACCATATATAATCAAGTACACAAATTAGGTCGGCTTCATTAAAGTAACATCATTTCATATCAAAACTAAGGTTGTCAACCTTAATCCCCAAAAAATCTTTCATCCTCGAATGATATTAGTCGGCATGAACTTATGATAGATCCATTTAACATTCGTAGCACATATTTAAACTCCTTAATACCAGTTCATAATTAGGTCAGCCAAGGTTAGACCTAAAACATCAAACCTCGAAACATATATGCAATTCATCAAACGTGTACAATAAAATCTTGTTAACACATCGAATTCTTCTTTAGATGACATCAAAAGACTTATCTTCAACAACAAAATTTAATAATTAAACCTTAGAAAATGTGGAATATGATTCAATACTAAGAGGACTTAAAACTAACACAAATTCAATGAACTTTTCAAGACCAAAACTCTAACACTTCAAACAAATAATTTTTCTCATAATCTTCCACTATGTTTTTATGAGAGCGGCAAATAAGGTATTTTTGACATAACTTTCAGATAACAAATCCAATCCATGACCTAAAACCTATTTTTTATACTCATTTGTCCATTCTATAACATATATTACATGCAAGTGGGGTTACTTTGGAACATATCCCTCAAAAACATGTTGCTGCGTTGATCCAAGGGCCCAAATCTGCAAACTTGTCTTAAGTAAAATGGCCATAAAACACTCAAAACTCAATGAAATTTGATGAGACAAAAAAAAAATGAAGTAGACTCATAGGTGCATCAATCCAATTACTAAGACTCGAAAATAAGGCAGTACATTTCTGCACATCAATCTATAAACACATTTTACCAGTCTGAAATACAGAAAAAACAAACTTAAAGCATGAAAAGGGGTTTCTAAGTGATTTTCTTCTTATTCAAACTTCCCCTTCTTCTTGAAAACTAATTACAATTCCTTTTTGAAGTATTTAAATCTTCCCCAATCAACTAAACCTTCTATTTTCCCACTTGACTCTTCATATTCCACTTTCTTGCATTTTCTTGCACTTTTTCCAATTTGACAATTTTGCAAATTTTGCAAGTTTTACATTTTCCATCATTTTTCCCACCTAGAGACCTATTAAATACTCAAATACAATTGAATGGGCCTTCACATGGACATTTACAATGATTTTCAATGATATAAATTCAAATTTTAAAATATTGCCTATTGGAGGCATACAATGTTCAAGGTGCTTTGCACCATACAACCGGCCATGAAATCTTTCCAAGTCCCTTGGAAATGTATTAATATAGATCAGTATTCTTCACACCTGCAAAAAAAATATTATCTTTACCAAATTTTTTCTTGGACTGCTCCCTTTCTTTGCTCTTGAATCTTTCACTTGCCTTTGTCTTGGTTCAATCTTTAGCCTTCATCTTTGTCTTCACTTGCCTTTTTCCTTCTCTTTCTCTGCTTATTAGGTTCACCAATCACTCTTCTCATCTACTCCCATTAGTGGATTACTCTAAAAATAACGGATGCAAACTCTTCAAGTGCTTCTTCAAACAGATATCCATCTCCCTCACTGCTTCACCACACAAACTCAACAAACCATCCATCTTACCCCATAGTAGATCCTGGAAGATGCACCTACCACTCTTTCTCTCAGTGGTCTCACTTTTTCTATGCACCTTCTCCCCATATTAATCTCCATTGGAGGATTGTGAACATAGACCTCATATTATCTGTAACCAACACACAACTTCAACTCTTCCTCTCTACAACTTGAGATGGATCAAGCACCTGCAACCAAAAATTACAAGCACAAAACTACAAACTCTTTTATAGCCCAAATCTTCTGAGCTCTGATACCAATTGATGCAATACTAAGAGGACTCCAAACTAACACAAATTCAATGAAATTTTGAAGACCAAAACTCTAACACTTCAAACAAATCATCTTTCTCATAATCTTCCACTATGTTGTTAGGAATAAGGTGTCTCAACCTTGGATAATTCCTATTCTTATTATTTGTTTTGTAAAATGTATTTCTTGCAAATAATGTAATTAAGTGTGAGTGTACATGTCTAGTTTGCATGTTGATGTGTCACTCCACTTAATGTGTCGGCATCTTGAATGGTGTGTAAGGAGATCATGGCTGAAACGGTTATGACGGATTCCTATGACACGTAAGAGCTATGTATGGAAGATTCAATGACAGGTGAAGACATGTGGCAATTGATAAAGTTGAGTACTGTACACTCTTCCACGATAGTGGGGTTCGGGGCAGCCCCGAAAAAAATTTTCGAGTTCCTATTTTCTCGGAGAATGGTAAAACCCTAATACAGTTATCTTCGGAAGTTGCCCTAAAAGGGAAGCGCATGATATAAGCGTTTTTTAGGGTTGCGAAGATTGGTGATGTGAGTGTATTGTTGGAACATTTTTTCATGCAGCCGCATTTTGTCTTCAAGAGTTGGAAATCTCCTGAAAGAACTTGCATTGCAAGTGTGTTGTAACCGTTGTGTTGAAGATAATACATTGTGCAGGTTTTGGAGTGCTGGGGTTTTTTACCGAAAGGTTTTCCCCAGGGTAAATCATTGTGTCATTCTTCATTTTCTGTCTGTATGGTATATTGCTGCAATATCTTTGTTAAGTAGATTAACGAATCTGAAATTGTAAGGGTTTAAAACGAATTTGCACCATACTTTCCTTAAGAGATTAGTGTAGGAAGCTGTTTCCGCACCTGAGTTTCCTTACAAGTGGTATCAGAGCCTGATCAACTTTTGATCCTAGTTGTTGGGTAGGGTTTTTTGAGCTAATCTCAAGTTGAGTGGGAGTTTTTTTGTGCAGAGCATTCTGAATCTTATTTGCAGATTGAGATGGCAAGTTCCTCATACAGTAGAATGGAGGTGGAGAAATTTAATGGCACTAATTTCGAGTTGTGGAAACTCAAGATGGAAGACATGCTTGAAGACCGCGATCTATGGGAGGCTACTTCACTTGATGTGAAACCTGTAGCGATACCTCAAGCGGATTGGGATATCAAGGATCGGAAGGCTAAGGGGCTCATCAGACTCTGTCTAGCAGATGCCGTTCTTCTGAATGTTCTTGATGAGACTACTGCAAATTCTTTGTGGAAACGGCTTGGGTCTGTGTATCAGGCCAAATCTCTGGTGAATAAGTTGTTCCTGAGAAAGAAGCTGTATTCTTTAAGAATGGAGGAAGGTGGATCCGTAACTGATCATCTCAATGCATTCAATTTATTGATTGCACAGTTGGCATCATCTGGTGCCAAGATTGAGGAGGAGGATCGATGTATGACCCTGCTTTGTTCCTTGCTGGATTCGTGGGACCATCTTGTGATGGCTCTCGGAAGTACTATAGTCACATTCCGTATGGATGATGTGGTGTCTTCACTGCTATCTGAGGAGATGCGAAGAAAGACTTCGGATTCGTCTAAGGAAGCCCTTGCTGTTCGCGGGAGATCCAACGACAAAGGAAAGCAGAATGACAATAAGTCAAAGAAGGGCAGATCCAAATCCCGTGGGAGTTCTAAGACTCCTCGAAAGTCCAAGGCGAAATGTTGGAACTGTGATAAATCTGGGCACTTCCGGAGGGACTGCAAAGAACCGAAGAAGAAGAAGAAAGGCTCAGATACAGCTTCTGAAAAATCTCAAGAAGATGGAGATGCTTTTATTGCAGCTTTGGCAGCCCATGCATCTGATGATATGTGGTTAGTAGACTCGGGTGCTTCTTTTCACATGACCTCTCATCGAAACTGGTTCTCAAAATATGAAGAGTTTGATGGTGGAAAGGTGTACTTGGGTGATGATTCTCACCTAAAGATAGTTGGACGCTGAAGGGTCACTATCAGATTTCCTGATGGACGAGTAAAGGGAATCAATGGAGTTATGCACATTCCGGGTTTGGCATGAAACCTATTATCTGTAAGTATGTTGAATGATGTAGGTGTGCAAGTTGTTTTTTTGAAAGATGGATGCAAGATGATAAGAGGATCTATGGTGCTCGCTAAAGGTACTAGGAGAGGTACTTTGTTTCAGCTTGATGCATGCATTGCTCAATGCAATAGTTCTTCTGTTTCAAAGAAGAGAGCAGCTATCACTTCATCCCCACCATCTGAACGAGCAGTAAAGAAGATTGTGGCAATGGGTTCCGATGGTAGTGCAGTAAGTGTGCCTAAGGGTGTAAACACTTTGGAAGGCAAGCTTCCTGCAGAAAAGACAATGTTGTGGCATATGAGATTTGGCCACATTGGTGAGAAGGGTCTTAGGACCTTGAAAACTAAAAATCTCATTGAGGGGCTAAATGATTGTAATCTCGAATTCGATTTCTGTGAACACTGTGTTTATGGTAAGCAAAATCGTGTTCAGTTCTACTCTAGTTCTCACAAGTCTTCTGGACTTTTGGATCTTATTCATTCCGATGTTTTTGGTCCTGTAAAAGTTCCTTCTATCTCCAGTTCTGTATATTTTGTATCTTTTATAGATGATTACAGTAGAAGGACTTGGATATATTTCCTAAAAAGTAAGACATAGGTTTTCAGTCGGTTCAAGGAATTTAAGGCTCTCGTGGAGAATCAGACTGGTAAAAGAATCAAGTGTGTGAGAACTGATAATGGTGGTGAGTTTTGTTCCACAGAGTTTGAACAGTTTTGTAAAGAACGAGGAATCGAGAGACATAAGACAACTCCTTACACCCCGCAGCAAAATGGAGTTGCAGAGAGAATGAACAGGACACTGATGGAGAAGGCTAGGAGTATGCTTAGTGCAGCTGGCCTAGAACAAAAATTTTGGGCCGAAGCTGTTGCCACTGCTTGCTATCTGGTTAACAGATCTCCTACATCAGCTCTTGTTGGTAAGACACCCATGGAGGTGTGGTCTGGTAAGAAGCCTTCAATTAGACATCTTCGTGTTTTTGGTTGGGAAGCTTATGCACATGTTCCAAAGGAGAAAAGATCTAAGTTGGAAAACAAAGCTGTCAAATGTATTTTCATCGGATACAGTGTTGGTGTGAAAGGATACAAGCTTTGGAATCCTATGACTAGTAAGGTGCTGTATAGTAGAAATGCTATTTTCAGAGAGCTAACATCTTCTCCTATTGTGCTACAACCAGATGAAAAAGAAAAGGAAAAAGATGTTGTTCAGTTTCCTCATACCCCTGAGAAGACTGAACAGAGAGACCATGTTGGGTCTAATGATGAGGAGAGCTCTAGCAGCTCTGATAGTTCGGAAGAAGAGGAAGAACAACCTCAACCCCAGCCCTTGAGGAGATCCATGAGAGAAAGAAAGCAACCAGAAAGGTTTGGTTATTCTATGTTAGATTCCAGTTGTGCTTTTGCTTTGATTACTAACACTGATGAGCCTAGATCTGTGAAAGAGGCTTTGGGCATGGAAGATGCAAGTTCCTGGATTGAGGCTATGGATGATGAGATGGCTTCATTGGAGAAAAACAAACTTGGGACCTTGTACCTTTGCCTAAAGGGAGAAAATATGTTGACTGTAAATGGGTGTTCAAGAAGAAATTTTGTGCAGATGGGAGTGTTGAAAGGTACAAAGCTAGATTGGTTGCAAAGGGGTATTCACAGGTAGAGGGAATAGATTATGGTGAAATATTCTCTCCTGTTGCAAAGTTGACATCCATTAGATTTCTGTTATCTCTTGCTGCATCATATGATTTAGAGATAGAATAGATGGATGTGAAGACAGCTTTCCTTCATGGTGATTTGGAGGAAGAGATTTATATGTCACAGCCTGAGCACTACATTGTTAAAGGTAATGAATCCTTAGTTTGCAGATTAAAGAAATCTCTATATGGTTTGAAGCAATCTCCTAGGATGTGGTACCTTAAGTTTGATGCCTTTGTGCTGTCAATTGGATTTGTAAGATCGAAATCAGATCATTGTGTTTATTTCAGAGTTGAAAATGATCGCCTTCTTATTGTTGCATTATATGTTGATGATATGTTGCTGTTTGGGAAGGGTAAGGGCATGATTTCTGATTTTAAATCTCAGTTGTCAGCACAGTTTGAGATGAAAGATCTTGGGGCAGCAAGGTACATCTTGGGTATGGAAATCAGTAGAGACAGGTCTAACAGAAAACTCTGGTTGAGTCAGAGTAAGTATGTGAAGTCTGTGTTCGACAGGTTCAGCATGGCAGATTGTAGACCACTATGTGTTCCTGTTTCAATGGGAACAAAGTTATCTGTAGATGATTGTCCAAAATCTCCCAGTGAGGTGGAGGACATGAGTAGAGTACCTTATGCTAGTGCAGTTGGCAGTCTTATGTATGCTATGGTCTGTACTAGACCAGACATTGCCCAAGCAGTGGGAGTCCTAAGCCGGTTTATGGCTAACCCTGGACGGGTACATTGGGATGCAGTTAAGCGAGTATTCGGATATTTGAGGGGTACATCAGATTACTCCATATGTTACCATGGTAACTCTTCTGGATCTCCACATTCAGTTTGTATTCGTGGATTTGTGGATTCAGATTGGGCAGGTGATATTAACAGCAGGAGATCCACCAGTGCTTATGTTTTCACCATGTTTGGTGGTGCCATCAGTTGGATGAGTAAGCGACAACCTGTGGTTGCTTTGTCCACTACAGAAGCTGAGTACATGGCTGCTACTCATGCTTGTAAGGAAGCCATTTGGCTTAGGAGATTGTGTTCTGATGTTGGTGTTGATGCAAAACAGATTACTATTTGGTGTGACAGTCAGAGTGCTATTTGCCTTGCGAAGAATCCAACTTTCCATGCCAGAACGAAGCACATTGATGTGCAGTTTCACTTTGTGAGAGATATGGTGGAAGATGGAAAGATAAATTTGGAGAAGGTAGATATTGTGAAGAATGTTGCAGATGCATTAACGAAACCAGTGGGCACTGTGAAGTTCAGATGGTGTTTGGAGTCTATGGGCCTTTTGGCCTATAGCGGTTAATTCCTGTTATGTTCCTATTGCTCTTACAAGGTGTTCGACAAGTGGGAGAATGTTAGAAATAAGGTGTCTCAACCTTGGATAATTCCTATTCTTATTATTTGTTTTGTAAAATGTATTTCTTGCAAATAATGTAATTAAGTGTGAGTGTACATGTCTAGTTTGCATGTTGATGTGTCACTCCACTTAATGTGTCGGCATCTTGAATTGTGTGTAAGGAGATCATGGCTGAAACGGTTATGACGGATCCCTATGACACGTAAGAGCTATGTCTGGAAGATTCAATGACAGGTGAAGACATGTGGCAATTGATAAAGTTGAGTACTGTACACTCTTCCCCGATAGTGGGGTTCGGGGCATCGCCCCGAAAAAAATTTTCGAGTTCCTATTTTCTCGGAGAATGGTAAAACCCTAATACAGTTATCTTCGGAAGTTGCCCTAAAAAGGGAAGCGCATGATATAAGCGTTTTTTAGGGTTGCAAAGATTAGTGATGTGAGTGTATTGTTGGAACGTTTTTCATGCTGCCACATTTTGTCTTCAAGAGTTGGAAATCTCCTGAAAGAACTTGCATTGCAAGTGTGTTGTAACCGTTGTGTTGAAGATAATACATTGTGCAGGTTTTGGAGTGCTGGGGTTTTTTACCGAAAGGTTTTCCCCATGGTAAATCATTGTGTCATTCTTCATTTTCTGTATGTATGGTATATTGCTGCAATATCTTTGTTAAGTAGATTAACGAATCTGAAATTGTAAGGGTTTAAAACTAATTTGCACCATACTTTCCTTAAGAGATTAGTGTAGGAAGCTATTTCCGCACCTGAGTTTCCTTACATATGTTTTTATGAGAGCAACAAATAAGGTATTTTTGACATAACTTTCAAATAATAATTCCAATCCATGACCTAAAACCTATTTTGGATATCCATTTGGACATTCTATAACATATCTTACATGCAAGTGGGGTTACTTTAGAAAATATCCCTCAAAAACATGCTGATACGTTGATCCAAGGGCCTAAATCTGCAAACCTGTCTTAAGTAAAATGACCATAAAACACTCAAAAATCAATGAAATTCAATGAGACAAAAAAAAAATGAAGTATAATAATAGGTTCATCAATCCCAATTACTGAGACTTGAAAATAAGGCTTTAAATTTCAGCACATCAACTTGCAAACACATTTTACCAGTTTGAAATACAAAAAAAGCAAACTTAAAGCATGCAAAAGGGTTTCTAAATGATTTTATTCTTATTCGAACTTCCCCTTCTTCTTGAAAAAGAAGTAAAATTAATTTTTTAAGGATTTTCATCTTCCCCAATCAACTAAACCTTCTATTTTCCCACTCGACTCTTCATTTTCCACTTTCTTGCATTTTCTTGCACTTTTTCCAATTTGACAATTTTGCAAGTTTTACATTTTCCATCATTTTTCCCACCTAGAGACCTATTAAAGACTCAAATACAATTGAATGGGCCTTCACATGGCCATTTAAAATTCTTTTCAATGATATAAATTCAAATTTTAAAATATTGCCTATTGGAGGCATACAATGTTCAAGGTGCTCTGCACCAGAATCTCCCATATCAACACACTATACATAACCTTCACTGTATACTTCATATCATAACATTATCATTCATATATTCTGTACATAGCTTCACATATCATCACAAAGCTTTTGTGTAAGATGAATCTTGTATTCTCAAGCCTATGTACAAATTACTATAGAGATATCTTTCTTTGAGGTGGAATCTGAACCAAAAAACTAGACCAACTAAACCAATAAATAAGCAAAACACTATTTTCTAAACTATTGGTAACAATATATTTACAATAGTAAGGCCTATTCAACTGAGATCTTGTTAGTAGATACAAATAATTTTGAGATAGAACATAATATCAGCTTCTAGAAGAATCTTACAAAATGAGATAGTCCAAACAGAAATACCAGATCAACAATCTTCCATTACCAGAGCAACAACTGAACTATACAAGTAGTGTATAACACTGACAATCATCCAAATCCCAATGTTTTACATCAATGACAACCTTCCAATATCCAACATGAACTCCTCTCACTCCAACGTGCCACCTATGGGAGAAAAGGAACATGCCAAGGTGAAGATGCACCAATCCAAGTAGACATTTACATCACATCCAAGTGATAAAAAAGGCTCCAAACAAGTTGTTTTCAAAGGTGAAAAACCCACATGCTTTGAAATAGCATCCACAAAACATGCTAATACATCGAACCATCCGTATCTCCTAAGTATCAACAACATTAGTAAACTCATTCCAAAAACATATGCAACCCGTAAACCACAATCACAAGCTCCTTGTATCAAACCTATCAATGAAGAACATGCATATATAGGAACTCCCACTACATGGGTGATGTCAAAGCATATCAAGTATGCCAATCAACACAATATCAAGGTGTGATAAATAATGAAGAAAAAAGTACAAAGGACAATAACAATGATCCATGCATGCAACACCAACAACTACATAATCTCTCACAACCTATCACCACTATCCTCCCAAATAATATGAACATGAACCTCCAAAAAGGAACCATAGAATGAAGAGACATAACATGTCCTTCTACCAACACCTCAAAGTGCAATTTTGTGTCAAGTATGATCTCCTAACAAACCCAAATGAAAAGCCTCAACAACACCCATGATGCTCAATCTCTTAGATCAAACAATCATATGAATCATGTATAATGTCAACATGGATGTAAGCCTCTCTAATCAAGGAAATAAAACTCAAGATAACCATTCTAAAATCAAGAAATCATCCCATAAAATATCTCCTAAACTCCTCATCAGTAAGTGATAACATAAACTCAAATGCTCAATGAGATAACCACGCCAACCATCCCTCAAAATAAATCCTCCAGAACTAACTATCAATAGCTCAAGATTCATATCCATGAAAGATAAGCAATATAAACTAATGCTAAAAAAAATCCCCAAATGAGTTTCCCAAAATCAATCACCATGACTCAACTCATTCCCATGAGAAATCAAAGCATAAAACATAATCACATCAAAATAGGATGGTCAATACCTATTAGATCATAATCTGACAAGTAGACCAAGACCGGGGAATGAGAATGCTCCTCCAATATAACCAAGTCATCATGACTCACTCCAAGAATAATCTTCTCTATAGGTCTATCATGAACTCACATTTATATCCAAGTGAAGGCTCTTGAGACTTCCTACTGAACCCTCCAAAGAGTAACCATCTCAAGAAAATGTCTAAAATCACAAGAGAACTCCAACCCCACCCAAGCCTCCGAGTATCCATGAGCACCTCCAATTGATCAATCCATGTCAAGATCCAAATGCAACACCAAACTATCATGAAGCACCCAAGAAAATGACTAATGTACTCAATACCAAGAGAACCAACCAAATCAATGTCAAAGCTCTAATTTCAGAATTAGGAACCTATCATGACATAATGATCTAACCATATCCTCTTAGGAGATCACATACACTAATGCATACATCCTGGTCTGAAGAGAACATGTACCATGAAAAACCTCCAAACCAATATCAAGAATAAACCATGGAATAATACCAATCACACTCTAAACCAAGAAACAACATCTCCAAGCACATAAAGATAACCATCACCAATGATGAATCAAGTCACTAGAAACAACTCCCACTGAATGGTGATATTGATCTACATAAGGCATCATGAAAACCATCTCCTCCATGAAGATCATCCAAGTCCACACACACAATTTAAATTCCAACCATACCAAGTAGAAATAGTATCTCCAAGACAAGAAGACATAACCACCATCAAAACATCAAGAATCAATCCTACACCGCCAAATCATCACTGTCAAAATCTCCCACTAAAAATTGTAACAAATGAAGTAACCAAGCTATCATGAAACCATAATAAAACTACATGCTACAAGTCTCAAAAACTAGCTAATTAGGTACTCTAGCCATCCACACTATCATCCCAAACTAACATACCAATGCACAAATGACCACAGACAAGGCCAACTAACAAATTCTACATCAACACTGAAATAATCTCGTGGATATAGATAGTCCACACCGAGTCATCCCATTGCAAGAAAATGGGTAACTAATCCACAACCTGCATAAATCATAGATCTCAAATAATGAAGCATGCAAACTCATCATCACATTAGTAACCAAAAAGTAGAGATATCAAAGAAGATAATCTTATAGACATCAAGACAAACACCAAATCAACCATAGATTTGGTTTTCCAAACATGTCCACAAATGAGTGACCATAGTCAAGGAACTATACAAGAATCAAGGAGATAAGAACAACCTCCTAACACCAAACCATATCACCACCAAATAACCACATACATGACCATGTCATGCCAATTCTCAAATGTACTTGCATATCCATGACACCATAATAATAGCCAACACTATACCTGCACTCAACTATCACCCATTGGAGACTCCAAGTCTCCACTCATGTCAAACCATGTTCTCAAAATTGAAAATAATATGTGTACCTATCACCATCAAATTCTAACTCTAAAAAACATGTGTAAGCCTATACCAAGAAGCACAAAACTAATAATCGGCCATATCATCACAAATATGATATAAAAACATGTGCTCCCTCAAGGTTTCACCTCTTGACTCATCTGGATGCTCATGCAATCACACCCCAAATCTCATGCTCCTACAAGTGATCAAACAAATACAATCCATTCTCTACACCACAAACTGTAAATATATCTCATCCATTGTGTAGTAAGTTGTACATGCTCTCCAACACCTATTCGAAATTGAAAATTTGATTCTATATGCAAAATTTATGACCAAAAATGTGAAACAAATAACATCTAACTTTCAGGCTCCAAACACTGATCAAAATAGAAAAATCATGCAAAAAAACCTATACCACTAGGTAGTGCTCGAAACCACCTTTTCAACGAATAGAAGAAGTCAAAAATTTGACATCTTAGGTGAATATTATTGCCCATTTGAAAAAAGTTGCCCAATTCTTTTATAGGGGCTAAGTTGGGGTGGCCCCCATGTGGAGCCACCGATGGCCCACTGGTTGTGGTGGTGCATTGGTGGTGCTTAGGAGGTGCACCTACAGCGGCAGTGGTTGTGGTAAATTTGAAAATTTAATAAATTTTGGTTAAACGCTTCAATTCTTTAAAAAATTGGAAATTTTTATAAACATTTTTAATTTTTAAATTTTTGGTGGAAAAGTTTTTAAAGGTCGTGGGGCTTGGGCTGGTGGTCCCCCAACTAACTAGGGGCTAGTTACGGGGGGATAAGCCCCACCAACAACACAAACCCATCGATGGTGGGGTCACTTGTTGACACAGTCACTCGGCTTGTCAAGGCCTAGTAGGGGTAACGTGGGGTTTGTGAACCCCTTGCCCCCTAAATTTATTTTTTCAATATTTTTCAATAAAGTTTAATTGTGCAAGGTTTTCCAAAATTTTAATTTAATTTTTATTTTTCAATAAAACTTTTTAATCTGTAGATTTTTTTTTAATATTTTTTTTTCTTTGCAAAATAAATGATCGTACAACCATATGACCAAGGGACCTATGGCTAAAAATATTTTTAATTTTTTTTAATTTTTCCAAAGCAGAGAAAATTTTATATTAATCTTCATTTCTCGGTCATCCTGGATCCAATGATGAGGTCCATTTTGTCTCAAGAGGTCATCCATAAAATTTCCTCTACAAAACCGTCATATGAAAGCTCAATCCTAGAAATTATTCTTACACAAATTTTGCATGCCTCAAATCTACAATAAACCCAACAAATCTTGACAACACAAAAGCTCAAATTTTTATATGATTAGAAGAAAAATAGGATGCTCTAGGGTTAGGACCTAGGACATCACATATCTTCCATTAATCATTCAAGGATACCTTGGAGATCTTCACCCCAAGATTGGAATAGAGGAAGGATATCTACTAGGGGGTTGTCCTAGGGTATGAATCAATGAAGGGTTCACCACCAAGCAAAAGGTTTGAAAAAGACAATGGAACATTCAACCCACAAATCAATCAATGCAAGTCAAATAAGGAGATCAACTGATAAAATTATGCAATAGAAAGTTAGGGGGTATGTGTACCTGGGAAGTTTGGAGATGTTATAAATATTCTAGAAATGCAAAGAAGCTACCAAAAAGTTTTATGGAGGACTAAGACACCCTAGCTGATGTATTAGTCCTACTATTGGTTTTTAGGGAAAATACAAAATGTTCGGATGTCATAACTGGATCAAAAATAATCTTTGAGAAATATTCATGGGAGGACTAAGATGCCCAAGGTGGTGTATTAGTCTCATTCTGAATTTTTGAAAACTTTGAATATGATCGAGCTCCAAGGTTTTCACTTGCTTACTTTTTGATCTCAGGATATGAAACTTTTGGATTCACCCTGTAGATGAGTTTCTATGAAGATGACAACTTTGTAATGCAACTTTGTAACTTTTACAACTTTTCACTCCAAATGATCTTCAAGAATTCAACCTAAACCTTCAATCAAAAATATGCAAGATGGGAAAAACTTGTTTGTTAGTGAATGGGTGTTTTCCTTGGTCAAACCCCTTGTTGGTAATTAAACCTTGAAATGAAATAGAATAATGAAGGGAAATGATGAATGAACAACGCGCAATATTACAACTCAATAAACCCTTGTAAATTATGCAAAGTTGTGTGAAATGGTTGCAATGGATGTGTTTCTTGACTATTGCTTGAATGATGTTGATCTTGATTGAAATACTTGCTTGAATCACAAACCCTACATCACAAACATTAGCACAACAAAACACATGATGCAAGAAGATCTTTGATATAATGCTTGAATCTTGATGATGGCTCCAAATACTTGATGAATTGCCTTAGGAATGAATACTCAAGTTGCTAGGATGATCTCATGAATGCTTAGGACGAAAATGAGTGAAAGAACCTAGTATTTATACTTATTTATGCTTAATATCTCAAAATTACATCACACCAAGCTGACATATGAATTCATTAATTAAAGTAGGCTAAATCCTGCCAAGAATTTGAAATTAAATCTTGAAAATGACTCAAGGGGGACTAAGACGCCATAGGTGGCATCTTAGTCCCAAGTCATGAAACTTGGGGTACAGACACCAAAAAGGGGCCCAATTAGGATGCCCCAAAATCAGGGTCCTAAGGCCTTTGGAGGACAAAGATGACCTAGGTGGAATTTTAGTCCCAATCCAAACATTAGGGACACATATATGAGATCATTAGATTATCATTTATGCATTGAAGAATATCAAGATTATCCAAAAAAAATTATAATTCATAAGACTTGTGGATGAAAAATAGGACCAATTAAGCCATAAAGAAGGATAAATAAAGAAAAGTAGGCCAAACAAGTGTCAAAATGCAAGGTTATGCATTTTCCTACACTACATTTAGCCCCCACTTTAGTGAGAGGATGAAATTTCTTCAAACTCACACTAAAGTAGCCAACCACCCAATCAAGAGGGGTTCAAATGTATGAATGCTAGTAAGATAGGATAGAATAAAAAAGATGGATGATAAAGCCCCTAAGATCAAGATCCTATGGAAAACCAACATAGGCACAATGGAACACATATTTGGATGATATATGAAGCCATAATCAGATCGCAAACATACACCATCAAAGAAAAGGAAAGGAAAAATAAAAATGCAACGGATCAAGCTTCGATTGGCCATCCAACATGGTGGATCGGGTCTAGACTGAAGGTTTACAAGTGGAACATGTTGTCTACTATGCAAATAGAATGCATGCTCACAAGGGCTAGTGAAGTTAGTCATCCACTAGGTAAGCCCCAAGAGGTCCATATCAACGTCATACCCCCATGACTATGATAAGGACAAAATGCATGCTCACAAGTGCTAGTGAAGCTAATTGTTCATTGGGTGAGCCGTAGGGGACCATATCAAAGCCATACCTCCATGAATTTAATAAGGTACAAAAGGAAAATGCAACCAGAAAGAGGGATGATCGAAGGGATTTTCCTAATTCATTTGGGGTTTTACTCTTAGGGGACATTGTGCTTAACATGTCCAAGAGAGGATAGATACAAGGTCTCATCCTAGGGAACATTGTATCTAATGTTTCCAAGAGAGGACAAGGAAATATAATGCTCTCGGAGGGATTCAAACCCAAAGACACCACCAAGAGAAAAAATGCATCACATAAAGAAAGAAAATCGCATCAAGGAACATGAAAAAAAATGCAAATGAAATCATGCTAAAATAATGCCAATATATGCCACCACTTTAAAGAAATTTCTAACACCATACTGTGAGCAATTGATTTAAAGTAGAAGAAGACATGAGATCTTATTCAGAAATCCTTATGCCAAGTCGTATGCTTCCAATAAGCTACATCATGCAATAGGATGGAAGGTTTCCCCCCCCCCCCTGAAAAAAAAACAAATACAATGCTCAGTATGTCACATGCGATCCAACTTAAGGCATGTCATCCACATCCCAAGCTTGCTCTTATATATACATGAAATGTGGTTAACTATCCAAAAGAGACAATGAAAAGTGACATACGAGGACAAGGCTATCTTACCCCTTGCCCCAACTTAGTGCAAGAAAAAGGTGAGCCGAAATGATTGATGAGATGCATACTAGAGTGAAAATTAATATCAATTAGAGGAATTAGGTTCCCTCACATAAGGAAGAGCACCAAAATCCTTAAGATGTTGGATTTTACTATAGCTCAAAGCCTTGCATTTGTTAGTAGAATGAGCATCAACTCTATGATATGCACAAAATGAATGTTTGTAATAAAATCTCTTTCGTGTTCTTGGAGGGAGGGATATCAAATGATCTTGGAGGAGTCTCAACAAGATACTTTCATAAAAAACGTAGGAGATGTTTTGTTATTTTGTGACAAAGATATCTCTTCCTTAGTACATGATATCACATGTACACAAGACTCTTTAGATTGTGAGATTTTTTTCTCTTCTTTAGAGAATGGTGTAAAATCTAATGAATTCCAATTATTAGTTTTTTGTGTGATGACATTAATGTTAACTGAGGACTTTTGTGTTTCTCTCAAATGATAACAATCAAGACCAATAGTGTTGCTATTAAGTGAAGGCATGTTTATTTTGATCAAAGGACAATAACCAAGACCATTAGTTGTTTCTTGTGTGTTAGGTTTGATAGGGACACATATACATTTTCTCTAGCACCACATCCTTATCCACTATAGCCAAGTTGTTTCATCATTTCATAACCTTTTCCATAAAAATTTTTCATTTCTTTTGGAGTCGATGGTTGTTGATAGTCAATTTCGCCAAATGTTGTTGTGTAATTTTCTTTTTCTTCTAAAGTGGTTGAGGTGCATGCTTTTGATGGGTTGTCTGAGTTTTGTGTGGATAGCACCACTTTTTCTTTTCCCTTATCTGAATTTGTGTTTATGATCTTGTATTCTCCCATGAATGTTGGTTCGAAATTCAACGATTCCAAATCATCAAGCAATATCATTGTGAAGGGTTTAGGACATCTATCTTCTTCTTTTTCTTGCATGGGTTCTAATTGTGTATTTGGTGTCAATGTGTTTAAAGGATTATCTTTGTTTTTATCAATGTTCAAACAACTGTTTGGTTTAGGGTCAGCTTAAAGTGCGTACACTTTGTTGTTGTAGACATTTTTCATTTTATGATGAAGAGTGAAAGGCACCCCATTGATTGCATGAATCCATGATCTGCCTAAAAGAAGATTATATGTGTAGACATGGAAAATATACAATTCGATCTGACGCACTTGATCTTGATTACTAATGTCATTTCTTCTTGAATCACACTCTCAGCTTCTCATCACCTATAGTCTCTTAATTAGATAAATCATTATTTATCTAATTAGGTCTTTCTCCTCTATTGATTAAATTAATCAATTTAATTTAATCAGCCCTAAATCCCTCTTTAATTAAATAATTCATCTTATTTGATTAAACCCCTAAAGTCTTCTCATTAAATTGAATAAATTAAACCTTATTTGATTTAATCTAACATTATCCCCTTTAGTTAAATAAATCAAAAACATTTATTTAATTAATCATTTCCTCTCAATTTTGATTTAAATCAACTCATAAATTTGAGTCAAAATTGTCAAGTCACTTAATCTCTCATTAAATTGATCAAATCTTGATTAATTTAATCTCAATCACTAAAATCCTCTAGAGAATGCAACTTGCACAATAAATCAATTACTTTAATTTATTTAATTACCTATTTTCTCTCAACAAAGAATAAAGGAGGAATATTCCCTCAAATTTGAATTCAAAATCCAAGTGGATTTGTCCTTCCAACAAAGCATTCACTCCTCTTACATGTCCTTGTGCATTGAGCCAAGTGGCATTTATTTCATTCCTTTTTCCCTCTCACATGTCATTTCCCCAATTTCAAATTCCACCTAATAGCATTTATCATGCACATTGACCAAAATGTGCACAACCTTCAACCATTCACATCTTGACAAGTGGCACTTGGCCATTGGATGTTGAATGATCCCACATTGCTCAATTCCACTCTCTCTTCCATTTTGGAGATCTATAAATGAGAGACTCTTCCTCTCATTCTAACATCCAAAATTTGAGTAAACTTACTATACTCAACTTCATCCTCATCCACCATCTTAGCAAAGTTACTCTATTCACATTGAGAACTATTTTTGTTCATTTCACATCAAGTGTCCATCACTTTCATAATTTCATAGCTAGGTTATGTCAAAATATCATCAAGGAGATTCAATCATCCACAAATTATCACAAAGCTTACAAAGGAGTTGGGAAAGAGAAAATTTCAACACACCAATTGGCACCAATTCCCCCATGGGATCAAGAATTTGTATGCTTAATTAGTATTGCTTTAGCTTTTCATTTTTTCTTCTTCTTTTTTTCTATTTTGAGCGTTGTAAATGGATTACATGGGGAATCCTTGTTTTATCTTGCATATGAACCTAACTATGTATTTGTTTGTTGTGTTTATTTAGGAATAGGATAGGGCTTCACACTTTGGTGCTAGAAAGAGGGTTGATTTGGAGAAATTCATCACGTTTTTCCAAAATTTTGAAGTTTTTTGACATTTTTTATGCTTACAGGAAATTATGTCGCTTACAATCATCTAGCACCATATTGCACCGCTTTCAGAGAAAAAGTGCTATATTGCACCACTCTAACCTCAAACTCCACCACACCTACTTTCTCGCTTAGGAATTTCAAATTTTCAAACTTTGTCATGGATCTCTTAAACCCAAATTGCGCTACATGCTCAAACTGTGCCACATTTGCGCTCTTTGTCTTTTGTAAAACATCGCACTCAGTCAAGGTGCGGTGCTATATTGCACCACGGGATTTATAAACTGCGTCACATTTGCTGACTGCGTCGCTGAGTGACAATGGAATTTTTTTTTTTTTTTTAAATATATTTATTTTTCAACATGTACTTTTTTATTTCTAGCTTTCTGAACTTCTAACTTATTTTTTGTCTCAGCATCTTCTGGTTTTAATCATTTTGCAGGTTAGAGCAAGGAAGGAAGCAAAATGGTAGGCTCCATTGTGACATCATTCTCATCCTATACTAAGTGTTTTTTAACACTATAGTGTTGTTTAACACTTTTAGAGGATTTTTCAATTTCTTTTTAAGAAATTTGTTATCTTTTATGCTTTAGCCAATAAATTTTCTTTTGGGCTCTAAAAAGAACAATACAAATTTTCTTTCAAAATTTGCAAATAAAAGGCTTAAAAAGAACCTTAGAAACAATTTACTAGATTTGGTTTGAGGTTTAACAATTGGACAAGACAAATTCCACATTTGATTTGGTGCTTTAAAAAGAATTCACTTTTGCCTTGTGGGATTAAAATGAACAAGTGTTGTTTTGTTTTGTAATTATTTACTCAAAGTAATGTCATCAAAAGGACGTATGCACTTCTCTCGCACCTCACAGCGATCTGGAGAATCAAAAGCTCTTTTGATGACCTTAAGTTGAGTAAGGTAATTGCCTCCACACTTCATTTTTTGGGATTAAAATTGAACCAATCTTGCAAGTGTTCTCCCTTTGTTTTTCAACAAAGGTTGATTGAACTATCAAATATGCTTGCTTGCTTTTGTTTATCTTTGCAGGCCTGTCTTGTGGGAAAAATTAATCACCTAAGGGAACAACCCAACCGGGAACACACTAAAGCCAAGTGAATTCCACCGGAGATATAAGTGAGGATATTAGAACAAACACCAATAACATGAGGATTATTCTAACGAGAAGGGCAGCAATGGTCTCTTTCCATACTAGATAGTCCCCCACGAACGAAATGCCCACATTAAAACCCCTTTCTTAGAAAAGGCCAAAATCCTATATATTTGTTGGTGCAAAAGGTCATGTCCTTTGAAGCCACCCCACGTATACATGCAGTTTTGTTGTAGAGATGAAAAGTATGCCATGGGAGATTCATGGGTACTAATGCTTGATTGACCCGAGAAGTGAGTGCACTATAAGGGGGGGCCACTATGGTCAAGAATCTAATAATCCACATAGAATATGTACAACTAGATTTATCCAAGTGGGAACCCAACAAATATTGTCTTTTCAGCCTAGGGATTGTGCATGTTCTTGACACTTTGCTTGGATATACAACTTTGGGAAACAAACATTCACAAAAGTGTCAAGATTCCAAACCCTTTGGAGGAAACAAATATCCTTTGATGAATCTAAGTGCTCTTTCTTACCCTAGGGATTCTATCCTTAAAGGTTTCTAAGTGCTTGGGTTCAATCATCATTTGTTTTCACTGAAGTTAACCTAGGAAACGGTGTGGTTGAAACCTTGATTTTCACATAAGGGACCTTATGGAATGAAAAGGAATTGAAACATAGACATTTAGTTTGAAATAATAATCAAGAAGATTGCTTTTGGTAAAAGGAACTCATTAAGCAAAGATAAGGACAATTGAACCTCACATGTGTTATCTGAAATGATTTCCTGTAAAATCAAAATCTAAAAACCAAGGTTCAAGAAGCTTAGTCTAAAAGGTCGTGAGGAGCATCTTGAAAGTATTTTTTAAGTTAGAGAAAGATTGGTATAAAATTTCTACAAGAAGCCTTCAAAGAACAACCCAAGTTTGTATGAGTTCTATTATCAACAAAATCCAACTCTTTTTCAAAGGTTTTCTTTTCTCACATAAGAAGTATGGCATGTTCTTCAATAACGAGGTTTTGTAAGAAAGAGTCTTGTCTAGGTCAAGTCTAAGATCAAAATAATCACTCTCATCCACCCCTCCATCATCAAAATCAAATCTCATCTCACCAAAAAACTCTTGAGAGATTTGAAACATCATTCATGCTAAAATTAGAGGCAAAATCAACATCACCTTGTTTGACTTAACACACCTAGTCAAATTATCAATCCTCTTGAACATATTTACCTCTAGGATAACACAGATTCCTAAGGTTTACTAGTTCATAATCACTTTGATTGGCTTAACACACTTAGTCAACTCATTCTCTTTTACCAGTTTTCTCTGGGATAACACAGCTTCCTAGGGTTTACAAGTTCATCATCATCTTTTTTGGCTTAACGCACCTAGTCAAACTATCAAAATCAAATGAATTCAAGCCCTAAAAATTTTAGCATCCCCCTCCCAAAATTTCTTCAAAAGTTTCACTCATCTACATCCTCCATCCTCCATTTATTTCATCATCACTTTTTGATACTTAGACTCTCCTAGTTCTTCTCCTTTTGGACTTAAAGACTAAGATCAAATGATTGCTATTTTATGGTTCAAACAAGATCGCAACACAAGAGGAACATGGAAATCGCCAAGGAAACATCAACTTCAAGTGACCTAAGCCAAGTGACCTCCGCAGTAAACCTTGTAGAATAAAACAATCCTCCAAACAAATCCTCTCTGCCATCGCAAAACCCTCACGAGGAAGGAAATATAGAGGACATCCTCGATGATGACTTGGGAATGATGCAAGAGGAAATAAATGAAATGGTTCGGAATCCTAAGAATCATAGAATCATCAATGCCATATTGAAACTTAATCCCTCTATATATATGTGTGTTAATGAAAGAAGGGTCCAAACTCCCTTCTAACGTTGATGTAAGTACCAATATGGAAAGGCCTCTTGCAACCACACACCCAATGTCACATCCAAGCATCACTCAAGAAATTCCCCAAATCAGATCAACAATCACATCAACCCCACCAAGTGTTAACAAGGGAAGCACCATGTTTCATTAATTAAAAAATAATTTCCTTGTAAACAACAAAGAGGTAAATATTAACATCACACCGGATAACTTTGTCTTGGTAAATCCATCACAACCGTACGTTCCACTCACCCTCCATAATCATATAGACTCATCCTCATTTCATGCAACACCAACCTATCCAATGAACATACAATATTCTCTCCCCATGATTTCGCAAGGAGAAGGTGGGTTACTCAGAACAGGGGGAATCTTTAACCCCTCCTTGTCGTCACTTTTTCAAGGGAACATACCATCATTCCCTCCATTATCTCTGACATCTGTATCACCTCTTGGGTTGGGTTTTCCCCCCTACCTACAGCTAATTTCTTAGACCAAAGCAATCAAAACATCATATCAAGTCCCCTTCTTTTTCTAGTGGTATCGCAACAACAAATGACAACCATTCAAGCCACCGCAACAGTCAACATGTTCACTAGTCCCCAAATCTCTCAAAGCTTGGTTTCCCAAGGACCAAGCATCTCAATCACACCACCCACAATGTAAACCCCGATCACCAAAACAACCTTTCTGCTTACCACGATGGTCAGTACCGTCCCCAATCCACAACCCATTCCATAAAAAGCCAATATGACGAATTCATTCATCACCATGATTCAGGCAGTCCAAAAATCCACCCACCAAAGGGTACTCCAAAACCCACAAGCTGCACAGCAGGCTACTCAACAAGTGCAGCTAGCTGCCCAAAAAGCTACACAAGCCCAACAAGCTACACAAGTTACCCAAAAAGAACAGGCTCAAGCTCAAGCCTAACACTAGGCTCAACAGGCGCAAGCACAGTACCACACACAACTACAAGCAATCCATCAAAAATCATACCAACAATGCCTGCAATATTTTCAGGCACAACAACAAGCTTTTTTGGCGCAACAATAGCTAGACCAACAACAAGATTTTTTGGCACAACAACACCTAGACTAGCAACAAGCTTCTTTTGGCGCAACAATAGCTAGACCAACAACAACAGGACCAACAATAAGCTTCCTTGGAACAAAAACATCAAGATCAACAACAAGTGTTGTTGGAAAAAATGCAAGCATATCAAGAGGCCTTAAATGCACAACAGAGC